>JACXIT010000099.1:3692712-4286675 GCA_014737525.1 Bombus difficillimus
AAAAAAAAAAAAAAAAAAAAAAAAAAAAAAAAAAACAGGAACTTTACTACATCGTAAGGTATTATAGTCATCTAATCTTGCCACGTATGTAATATTTACTTTATAATAGAATAAACAGATTGCTAGGATCTCATAGTCGGTCTCATTGTATAAGAAACGCAAGAGTATGGTGCGGGATTTGATAGCGGAATAGCGTCGAGCTTCGAAAGTCCCGGGATCAATTGGATCGAGGGAAATGACGGGAATAACAGAGAATTGGTATAAGACGACACAGAGAACGAAGCCAGGCATTTACCTTGGAATTGCATTTGGTAGGCGCCTCATTGGCTCCCGACGACTCGTCTTTCTTCTCTTTGATCTGAATGTCTTTGTAGTTCACCTTCCAGAGTAGGGAATCCAGTTCCTGCTCGTACTTCCAGTTTCTGTATAGCACCAGGAGCACCGCCATGATAATCAACAGAAATCCACCGGCTATACCGCCCATGATTTCTCCCGTGTGAGCTAAACGATTTGATCGTAAGTGGCGAATCTGTTGTAGATATTTTTTTATTGTCATAGTAACCGATTGTTCTATGGAATATTTCTGTACTTTCAAAGTTCTGCAATTTTGACTTCTATACATAGCTCTACAGTTCCAGGTTTCTACAGTTCTATAGTTTTATAGTGTCCACCGCGTTCTAGCCTATAGTCACGATATTCTGGTCTACGACAATCTTATCTTTGGCTTTCTTTTCATTGTTATTATCATCAATTCTTTTTTTAAATAAACGAACCATCGATTCGATCGTTTGGAATATTCGGGTCAAAGATGCTCGCTCCATTCGATTCTTTTTTAATTGTACTCCCTCGTTCAACGTCTCGTGTTCAGGAGCGTTTAAATCGGTCACGACCGTGCCGACTGTGTTTCGTTGCATAATACGTAATCGCAGTTACGTGGCCGAGATATGTATTCGATCTCAATTAAAGGAAACGAAAAAGATATCGGCGGGTAGGAAGGGCAAAAGCTGCCCTCCCCCTCCTTCTTCCCTCTTGGACAGATTTACATATGTAAATTTGAAGATCGGACCGGCAAACTTTATGATGTATTTTCGAACGATCGGCCTTAAAGGTAGCGGAGAAAGCTGACGAATGGTAATTCGAAGGAGAACCAAGACCCTCTACCCTGATCGCATTTTCACGAGCCCAAAAGTTTTGATTATCGAAGGGAAACATTATGTCTTACCGCTTCAAACCGATCACGTTGTTCGTTACCTCTTTGCTTTCACTTTATTTCCCTCCTTTTTTCTCGATCAAATGTCACAAAAAATTGATTTATCGTTACCATTGACGAAACCAGAAACGATAAAAAAGATGGTCGTATACGTACAAGTGCATTTTTCACCGTGGTAACCGCAATGAGGCTCGGCGATGGGCGGCCCGTTACCGATCCACGAAATATCCCTTGTCAATCGAAGTTTCTGTAAGTGAAACGTGAATCGATAAACGAAACCAATGGAACGTGGCCGGTAAGAAAAAGGCATGGTTAAAAAATCAGTTAACGTCTCACTGGCAGATTCGTGCCGTTCTCTTTTCCCACAAAGTAAGCTATAGGGTATAAACCGTGTCCCTTTGTCGGTCGATTGTCCAGAGCAATCAGAGTGTAATTGCCTTCAGCGTCTCCGTTTTCGTCCATGTAGACCATGTATCTGTACAGACGATATATCATGCAACAGGCAGGCGTCGTAACGCGCGCTTTACGCGCGCTAAAAGTCCTCGTAAATTGCGCAAAGAAACCCGTGAAGCGTTATTTCCCGTCAATTTTTATACCATCGTTTCTCTTTCGCTCGTTATTAATTTTGCAGTTCGCTACTCGTCAAACGATATATAACGAAATATTATGCAAGCAATTATTCCACGATATTGGATAGCGGAGATACGAGCATCGATTATTTTAAGAGAGGAGGAGAATTACGAGAATCCGAGAGCAAGGATAGCCGCGCGAAAGCCTCAATTATTTCGTAGTGTCAATTATCATTCTAGACGCTTGCGTCATCGTAATAACGACCGTCTCTGCTTTATTTGCCTCCTGTACTTTGAACCGTCTTACGCACAGACGTAAATATTTCCACGGTGATTCAGGTGATCTCGTATCCCCTTCTCGAATTCCACGATTAATATCGCTACGATCTTCCGGATAAATCGCCATTAGAAATAACAGCTGCTCTAACTTTCCAACGTTACCGAACTCGATTGAATTTTATAGGACGCGCAACGATCAAGATTTCAGTAGAAAATCGATAGAACGTTTTTACTACGAACGATCGTAAAATATTTCTGCAAGTTTCGAAAACAATTGGTAACTTTGTTACGCGAGAATATCGTAGAATCGTCGTAAAATATTTCTTATGGACGCTATCTACGACTACGTTTAAAGATGCATTCGTATTTTTACATAACAAATAAATTACTTTACGTCGTCTAGGAAAAAGCTAAACGTCGTTCTAATCTCTATTTTTATCCTGAAAAGTCGCAGAACGTGCATAATTATTTCTTTGATCGTTAAACGGCTAGGTTTTCGCCGAAAACGTACAAAGGACGACGAATTGCCTCGTTTTCATCTTCGTCCACCCGATTACGGTATGCAAACGGTAATCACTTCGTCGAAGATACATCGTCCAAGTGCGAGTCGACCATTTTCGGCGTATTTTTCGCGCCGCGAGATCGTTCCGCCACGAAACTGATTTACATATCGTAAACCGGCGCGATAAACAGCCGATTCCTGATCCACCTCGTCTTTTCTCTTTTTCTTGTACGTACCCCATGGCGCTTCGATAGTGAACGCCGTAAAGAGTCGCCACCATTTCACGGCCGTTTCGAGGGTCCCGATTCTCGTCCAGAGCTTTTAGCAACGATCTTTCGTAGAGATGCACCGCGTCGTACAGATACGCCGTTTCTGGCACGATCTGCCTTATAACACAAACAAACGATTACGTTTAAGAGTCGAAGATGCATTTCCATTTGCGTCGAATGGCGAAGAAATTGTATAAACGTCATGGATCGATGGGAATTATTTTTATCCGTGGTTTATTGCGTTGTGAAAATTATAATACGAGAAAGATGCGACAGAATTTCATGTGTTTCAAGAAGAAAGATAGGAATGTGATATCTTCAGACAGAGATCATGGATTTCATAGTGTTCGACGTCGAATAATAGATCGTGGGTGTTTATGTCTTTATGGAAATTTAAACATATTAGGTTGTCCGAAAAGTTTCTTCGGTTTTATTATTTTGTCAAATTACGTACGATCTTCTGTTGAGACAAACACCGTGACATTTCATAGACTTGGTTTCACGTTTGTACGAAGGTGCACTGTTCTAAAAAAACACGTTTGCGAAAGAAAGATACTTTTCGGACAACCTGATACAACATCGCGCAGAACACGCACGATATGCAACAAATATATAAAATATCGCAAGTATAACGTTCGTTACGATCCTCGAAACTTTCTATTATCTCAGTTTTATTTCGTTAGTTGCGACCATAAAAATTGGAATCTCCATAAATATCCACAATTAGTAACGTCGAGGTGTTTCCATGATCGAAACGACAATTTCTCAAGGTATGTGATTATGATAGTCACCTGAATAATTCCACCCATGTTCGCGAGTGGATTGGTGAAATAAAATGGATGCTTTTGCCTGTACTGATTCACCATCCGTGTAAAATTCTTCGAGTAAATTGGAGCGCTAGCTACCACGCTGAAGTAGCTGCGATACGCCTTCAGGATCGACGAGTTGGTCTTCTTCTGCCATAAACCACGGAAGTACTTGTCCGGTCGTTTCTCGTCGTATTGCTCGATATCGACACCGACCACCCAGTACTCGCCTGCAGCACGAATTCACGCGATATGCTTTTTTTCTCCGCGGACGATCATTTAATGAGAAATCTATACAGGATCGTTGGAATGGCTCGCGTGGAAAAGACAGATAGAGAAGAAAAACGTATGAATTCTTTTTCCTCGAAGGACCGAATCGCTTGCGCGACAAATAAGAATAATTGTATTTTTGAGATGATCAAGCAGGATGGTTTTAGTAAAGCTTCAAAGATGAATATTAGACTACGATCTAATGACACTGCTCTCTAATATATGTACCTGATTATGTTACAGCGGATTTATACCTTTTTCCAAGAGCTTCCTTTCGTCCAGAGCCATCAGCAGTCCCATGTGTTCATAGTAATTCCCTAGAATCACGTAAACTGGAACAAAAGCGTCGTACTGTCTCAACGATCGAATTTCAGGCATTATTTCCCTTCCTTTACATTAAATTTTAATAATCCAAGAATTATTTTTACCCTCGAGTAATCAACTTTCTCCGTGGCTGCTTTTAATAGTCAAAGCAGGTCAATTTACGACTATTTTTAACAGAAAATGAAATAGATATCGAGTTATCAGGCAAATTACGTGCCGTATCTATTCACCGCGCGAAATTTCTGCAATCGTAACATGCGGGCTACCGTTCGTGTTCTAAATGTGCTCTTACACAAACTCGATGAAAAATCAAACTGCGGGTACTATATTTTGGACGGTACGCCGTTTGTGATTTGAAAAAAAAAAGGGAACGTTAAAGATCATTTCGCTGTTACGACGATCGTTACAAATTAAAAAAGCAGGTTTTGTCGAACTTTGATAGGCAACATCATTCTTGCGTCTTTTCTTCTCTTACGAATTACTAAGTCGTTTTATACTCACTTCGCGTTTCCCGATATGTTTCACTGACGTGTTTGTGGAACGGATTGGTCATATGCGTGACGTGATATGGTTCTTCCCAACAACGAAGAAAGTTCACTGTCACGCCTGCAGAGTCGAACGACGATAGAATCGTCTCCGCGATCGTTGACATCTTGTTAAATTCGAACAGGGTCGAATTCATGTACATGAACGTCACCTAAACGTCACAAACGAAGCTACAGGGATGTCGCCAATTTATAATTTTCAAGCGTTCGACGTTACTAGCAACAGTATTTCAAGACATAGGAATACCAAGTTAATACTTTTCGAAATTCTTATGTTCCGTGAAACGCGTAGCGACGATTCCAAATTTTGCTCGATACTCGGACGAATTAAAAAAAAAAGAAAAATATCATAACCCATGGTAACTTGGAAGTAAACCTATAGAATCGAGTATAGACTCTAAAATGAGATCTGTCAAAATTCACGAATCGGTCTGACGGCTCCTTGCGTCGCGGCTTATTCTACTTACTTTCGTCCAGTTGAATGCCATCAGCACGGAAACGACGGACTTGGAGATTTGCGTATCGGGTGGTCTCGTTCTCGCGAACGTAGGAAATTCCTTTTTGTCGGACGATCCGCGATGAGTACAAAACTGAAACAAAGTTTGCAGATTGATGAACGTAATCGTCGTGATACACCTAATATCGTATAATATTTCAAACGAAACCATGCGGAAAGATAAATTGCGCGGCTAGTTCCACGTGCAGCAAGCCAGTTTCGAATCTGCATTGAGTTTCTAGGTTGGTCTATTACTAGGTTGGAAAGCGAGGGACACGTAATGCGAGTGATTAGTGTGTCAGCTGGACTCGCAATATAACGGACCAGCGGAAAATCGAACAACAGAGCGAACGAAATCGTACATGTACGATGATTCACGGCTGTCTCGTTTGATACCTGAACTGGATTAATTAATGCAATAGGATATTCAATTTGATAATAACGATAAGGATCGCGAGATCTGATCGAGCTGAAAACGTACGACAATACTGTTCAAAGATATTTGAATATTTTGTTCTTTATAATCGCTATAGTTGCGTATAATTATTTCTCTTCATAATAAAACTCTTTTCAAATATTTAAAAGCTAGAACTGACACTCACAAAGGTCTCGCCAATTCTTGACGAACGATAACATTTATAATTGGAATTCTTCAGATCCCATAAAAAGGTAGTAAATGTTGCCTGTAATTAGTAATTCACCATTATTCGATAATTATGCTTGACGTTATTACAAATTGACAAAAGCGTTCATATACTTATGGACGTCGATGTACGTTAAAAATGTACGTTAAAATTGATCCGGATAGATGAAATCGACTAGTTTCGACAATGGGGCGAATTGTTAAACGCATTTTTATCGTCGGGTCGATTAATTTTGCGCGAGTTCGATCGAAGGCAGTAAGCTCGCGTTAAACGATTCGTGAAACAGCGTTCCTATATTTTTCGACACCGCGTCGCAGCCTAGAGGAGGAAAGTAAGTATTCAATGATCTGGATAATTTGCAGAGAAGACGAATGGTTTCTTTTCTCGATTTCCTCGCTCGGCCAAGACAGTCGCGAGACTAAAAAGAATTTAACGAATCGCCGCTAGAAATAGTTTCATCTTTCTTCCTCTTGGCACGCTTTATCGTCTCTATCTTCCATCCTCTGTTTTCCTTTTCTACAAAACTCCATTTCTCCAATCGCACCTCGGCTGTAAAACCCATTAGTCATAGTATGCAAGATATACAAACCCGTAATATACAAAAATATATATGACATTTCTGATATAAATTTCTCATCGCGTGATATTTAGACAGTGAGACAAATCTCTATTTACTTTATTCATAGAAGCATGAATTTGCATAAACGGATCGGTATGATGACATTTCGAATGTGAAATTTATAGTACAGTATTCGTATATTATATATCGTATTTTATCAGCGTAATCTAAACATTTTGCCAAAGACAGTATACGTGCAGAATAAACGAGAATAGTATTATATAGCGTTATATGTTTCTCGCTTTCTCCTTCGAAACCTATCCTTTTTTATCGTCAAGAGGCTCGAAAATATTTCTGGAATAAAATCACTACCCTTCCACAAGAATAACAATGCGAACTCTTGATTTACTGCGATTTAAGCAACCATTACTGTATCTCGTGCGATTCGTAATTCTTCCACGTATCGTTCATCGCTTACCTCGTACGAAACATCAAACGAGTCGATTAAATTCGAATATCGTGCAAAATGTTTGGGGCTAACGAGCCTGGAACCCTGGGAGAAGCAACTGGCGAAATATAGAGATAGATAAAAGAACCGAGCTGACCATTCCATGGTGCTGAATGGGTTAAACGTGTCGTAATCTCAGCTTCGCACATTCGTATTCCTCGGTGGTCGACGAATAATTTATTTCCTCGGTCGGGTCCGCCAGCTGCTGGAAGCTTAAACCGCGCATTGCACCGCCAGATCACGTCGGTACAAGCGAAAAAACGATCGAACGAAACACTTCGGAGACCGTTCGTGCTATTACATAGGGTCACGGTTCTCGATTTAAATGGAACGCAACGTTGGATACGTTACGCTCGAAACATATACGGTGGAGTTTCGATTAACCAGATAATAGATCTTGATTAATCGGCATACTACTTTTATCCGGCATAGAAATCATATCGGTACGGTAGATACAATTTTTTTAGTTTTCGATTTAGTTGGGCTACTACGGAGCCAAATTAGAAGATTAATCAACGTTCAACTGTACTTTCGGTTTGTTTTCGGTCGCGTGTTGTGGTCCTTACGATTGTATCTTTCCACGCGAGTAACTTACGATATTGCGAGAAATATAAGAGATCCGAACGAACCAGAAAGGTTTAATGGAAAGGAAAGACGTTAGGAGTGTCCAAGACTCTCGGTGGTACTTGATCTTGTCGATATACGGAGAAACCGCGATAAAAGTAGCATCGAGCTGAAAGCATGCACATAGGAAACTTGTTACTTGACCAAAGTGCTCCTAAAGCTTGGGGCACGCGTTCCGTTAAAAGAGGAGGAGCCTCGTGACGAGGGAAGCTTTCCTTAGATTTCGTTTGACTGCATTCGTACTACGAACTTTTCGTGGCGATACATTCGTCGTTACGTAACCGAGAAAGCATTTCGTACTAAAGAGCACGCGAGAGCATTTTTCAACCTTCCCATATTCGTTTCGTCTCTTTTTCCAGCCTTTAATTCGTTGCGTTACCCGTTTTGCCGACGATAAGCATATCGATGAGAGAGATTAGTTTTCTATAGTTTCTCTTATAACAGGGCTTCTCTTTCGTATAAGTAGATTCGATAGAAGTTCATTTGATCAGACGCGAACTAACATTTCGTTACGAAATTCTATCGTACTTTTTCCATTTGCTAGGAATAATACAAGAAATTTTAACGACGAAAGGAATAATTATTTTCTATTCAATCAGTAAAGTAAATAGAATTATTTGATCAGAAATTAAATAGTTCGTTATTGAATTCTTCATCGTCGGGTTACACCGCCGAAGGGTTAATAGACAACAGAGTGAAAACGTTCCAGTTGACTCACGAACACATAGAATCGCGAAATGGACACGCGCATACACGCACCGGGATTCTTTGTCAAGGCTAAGAAAGAGAGAAAAGGCTACTTACGTAAGATATCATTGGAAGGTTGAACGCCGCCGCCATTCTGCCCTCGTGAATGCAAGTTTCCTGGGGTCCTATGTAAACGCTGATATTCTTCGTCCAGAGATCGGCGGTCATCAGGATGCTGGTCTCCTCTTCGCCATAAGTTTCCGCGACCAGGAAGTCGAGCTTGTGTCCGCGTCGACCGAGCTCACCTGCGTTCACCTACCAACCCAAGCAATATATATATATATCCTACATCCTTCTCGTGAAATTAATTAAATTCAATCTCATCCTCGCGGCTCTATTTCCCCGTGTCGTTCAAAGTGAACTCTACTTTTGCGCGAGCTAGTTCAGAATTTCCTTCCAGCTAAAAACGAGAAGATTATTCCAAGCTAATTTTCTCGATAAGGCATTCAGGCGTTCGCGACGAAACTTTTTTCTCGAGAAGAGATTTGTCTGGATTTTACCAAGAATATTTTACGATAAGCGAAATAGAGGGATTCCAAAATTGTATCGTTGTTAATTAGGTACTTCCGTGCTAATTGTGGTCAGTGTCGAAGCGTTCGGGGAAAAATAAGCGGTTCGGTTATTACCTCTTCCACGGCGAGCGATATGGCGCCGGATATCCGGTAACCAGGACGCTGATACTCCAAGTCGCCTGGACGTCTTTTCGAACCGGTGATATACCCGAGGGTGAATGTCTCGGCGTAGGCGCCCTTATCGAGTAAAATGTGGATCGCCGTTAGTAACAGACAAGCCCTCTTCACGTTTGCCAGTAGCATGCCCAGTTGCCGAACCTTTGCAAATTGATCTCATTTATTTGTCTTCTACTAATCTGATCTGTTATAATTTCCATCCTGCAATCTTCCTTATGTCTTTGTATAAAATATGTAAAAAAAACTCTCCATGTTTGCCGATATCATACCGAAGCGCGAAACTTTCCTAAATTAATTCCTTTCATTTACCATTACAGCTCGTTTCGAACTTAATTTATCGTAATTTCCGTGTCTTTTTTTCTCTTTGGAGGATGTTGTACGCAATAATTAAAAAAAGCTGTGCCTTTAAAGTTTACCGTTTACGCTTAACAGGATCGAATCTTTCGTTCACGCACTACAAGTGATCGGCTGCATCGAGCTTCTGTTTGCAAGTGGTATCCGATAAAAGCACAAGCACGCCGGCGAAAGATAGAGAGAAGGTAATGGATGAATCCAGTAAGCTCGACGGGGTTGCAATAAACACCATCGATCTCCAACGGTGCGCCACACTTCCTCTTCCTACTATTTCGCTTTTCGTTCACCGCTAACTACCTGCTACCAATGTCCTTCTTCCGTCTAAACTATCGTGTTACCGAACGGTGGAGCGCGCGTCATCGACAGCTTACAAAAGAGATACATTTCTCGTGATCGATCGAACCGCGTTTCATCCACGTAAGAAAGTTTCAAATCGAATCTGACTTCGCCTTTCCGATATCGCAGCATCGAGCACGCCTTTACGATGTTCCTTGCTCGCCCAATTTTCTTACGTTTCCTTTGTTCGACGATCGAAACGCATCAAACCGTTCTTTGTACGAATATTTCTAAAAAATACTATTCGCTGTATATTATCGCATTATAAAACGCTAACGTTAAAACATTATTTTTTAAGCATAAAATTAGAAAATTAATAAAATTAATGTCTCCTGCGATCTTCAAATGTAATGGAAGCTGAATCGACGTTCTCACGAACAGGAAAACGATGCCTCGCTTGTGATTCAGATGGAGGCAAAGCCGACGTTGTTAATCAATGGCGATGACTCAACGCATCGTTGTCGTTCCTTTCTTTTTCTACACTGTCGTATCGTCGCGACGTACGATCGCGAAATGCTTTCGCCTTCATCTAAGTACCAACAATCTACTCTCTTACGTAACTGCAACTTGTGGACACATTTAAAATTCTCCCCAACGACCTCGTCGGTTTTTGACGCGTTATTAAAATAGAGCACTCGTAATAGATCGAAGCGGGAACCGATGTTCTTCGACGCAATTGCTACGTCCACGATGGACATTGAAACGCGACTAAGAGAATGGTAACAAAATTAGAACGCGACTTGTGCACGTCAGCCACACACGGCTTTTCTATTAATCCTCGTGCCGTTCGACTAGAAAACTTTCGACGAAATTTCAAGTCGAAACACTCGAGGAACAAAATACAGCAACGTAGGATTATTTGAGTCATTCGAGCTTCAACGTCTTCAGATTTAATCTCCAACTTGGAAATAGACAGCGAAATAGCCTATAGAAATAAAATAGTATAGACGAGCTACTGGATCACGATAATTACAAATTGAGAATATTAACATCGATCGAAGAAACGTAAGAAAGCTATGGCTGTCGAGCTGTCAATTTTTCGCAGCTTACCACGCCATTAATAACGAGTTAACAGCTTGTTTTCGAACGTAGATCGCTTAAAAATTGTTCATAACCGAATTCGGTAAATTGATTAGCTTCGCTCGAATAATCTTATTTCACCCTGCAAGAAATTGCGAACGAAAATCGATGGCGTTGTACTCTTTCTCCTTCGGGTTCGACTTCGACATGGTGATGAATGCGTCGTGACTTTCAGCTGCCCCAATAGTCATTAACGAGGTGTGCGGGGTTATTAAGCGCACGCGAAAACGGGGGCGGCTAAGAAATTAATTCTCCGCGGGTGAACTGTCACAGTCGGATCGATAATTTCGTACGTGGCAAGGAATAAATCGGTTATGCGTTTCCATCGGTCGAATATACCTTTTAATGGCTGCCGGCAATTAAACAGATAAAAATCATGACAGGATATCTCGTTTGGACGCTGGCTATGAAGACTTAATTCTCTTATCGAGAGATTTATCTCTCAGTCTGGTTGTATTGTTCGTGATTTCTTTTTTTTTTTTTTTTTTTAGCCAGCTTAAGAGCAGTCGGGCCGCGAAATCGACTTTGACTACCGTTTTTCATTCGATATTTTATATCTCGTTTCATCCGCGTGAAATCGGCGAAAATCAATTAATCACGCGATATCGTTCCATTGAATTTACAGGCACGTTTTATTAAATTTACTGCGATTGTTTCGGCTCGAATAATTTACGAAATGGTAGATTCAACGGTGTGAAATTTGCATCCAGCGACCCTATTCGCAGCGACGCGAAACGACGAAACACGAGCCGCAAATCTTCCATCGTGTTACATTGACGGAACGTTTACTTACCACCGACACTCTAATTAACTTTGAAACTGATTCGTACAAATTTCCGTTTGACGCGTTGCAAGGCACGTGGCTCAATTAAGTCGGATACATGACGTCTTACTAAGAATATCTCGGTACTCGTTTACCGCTACCCACGTTCATTTATGCGTCGCGATGCGCCAACGTTACGTGTCCTTAATTAGTAAAGAATTATCGCTCAGTTGCAACTATCGCCAAGGCGAAATCGAATCCGCTGTTGCGACGAATCGTAATTTCTTCATTATATTCCCTTGGTGGCTGGAACAAACGACGGGCATTAAATTCGAGGTAGAAGACGTATTGAGCGTGCCTATACGTTACGCTTGTGTCGTGAGAGACTCGCGTGAATCTTACGTAGCTGGCTGACTTTTGCGCCTTCTTTTGCCCAGTGAATGCTTGTACTTTTTATTTTTCCTCGTCGCATTATTTCACTCTTCTTTCTTCTTTCCTCTCTTCTTCTTCTTCTTCTTATTTTTTTTATTCTTTTTCGTTCTTTCCCTGTTTTCATAATAGCGTTTAAATACAGATGTTCTCTTTCTTTCACCGCGCGAAAGAAATCGTGAGAGCCGTATCGAGATGGAGGTCGTAAACAGACGCGATATTAAAAGGCCGCAGAAACAGATTTATGGCGTCGTGAACAATCGTCGATATGGTTGCGCTCATGGTGGCGAGGTTCACAGCCAACGCTAAGAGCCGGATTTTTAACACGTTCTTAACGAAGCTCGCGTTTTACTCCACCGGCAACAGGTTAATCGTTCCTTTTAACGCGTTTCAAGCCTATCGAACGAGGGTGTGGAAAGAAGCTTCTTTCTTTCAAAACATTTTTCTACCCTCTACTTCTCCTCCCTTGCTGTTTTATTTTTTAACTCTGTTTCCCTCGCTTCCTTTTTTTTTTTGGAATATTTCGTTCGTAAAATGTATGGAACACGCGAAAATATAATGCAAGAAATGATAGATTTTTAGAGACGAGATCAAGGAAGCGAGAATTTTCGTGGACGATTGTTCTCTCGGATGCAATTGCGCGAAATGATAGAAGTCGTTTTAACGAGCGACAGGTGCTGGTTCGAAGCGACGGACATGGAAACCTGTACGGGAACTTCGTAATGCGGTATTCACCGCGCGTATTTCCGCTTGTCCCGGATAAATTTCCCGCCCTTATCTCGCGCCGTGCTAAATAAATATTCCACCTAACGCGTGCTTTATCGCGCAAGATCGCGAGTCGTAACGTACGTGCCGTGCAATATCGTCAGAATTATATTCCTTCCGTTCCGTTTCTTTTTCGTCGTCTCTATTCGAACAGCGGGTAACAGGCAAATTTTCCGGAAACGAAGGCAACTTCCGTCATTTTCGATAAACTTCGAGAAACGATAACGTACGGATCGAACGAGTACGAGAAACTTTGTGATTCGCGAACGAAATGCTGCGCAAGGATAAGAAGGATATTTAATAAAAACATATACGGGCTATGCCGTGTATAAAAATCCATGTGACTGAAAGAAAAAAAAAAAAAAACTTAGTAACCAGTTCTTATATTAGGTTGGTGCATATGAAATTTCGTTTCTTTGAAGTTTAAATTTGACGAAAATATCGCGCGTTAAATTCTGTCCTATCTTCAATCACCAACCACGTTAAAGTAAACTCGATGTCACGTATAACGTAATTCGAAATCGCATAAATTCGATGTTGAGAGGATTTACAGATAATAAAGATATCAAAACCTCATTATCGATGCTAAAAGTGTCGTGAAAGTCGCAGGAAACATAAATTTTCGGGAGGGTGAAGGAGTTCCCTGGTCTACATAAATAATTTTTTAATAAAAAGAAACCGCGATACTTTCTTTTTAAGAATTTTCGGATTCTCCAATCGACTTTACAAATTCACACCATTGTTCTTCGATCTTCATTCTCGTTTCTTAATTTTCCTTTTAGAACAATCGTTCGAAATTTCTCGGCTCTCGATGGTTCGAACGATCAAAGTTTCCCGTAACTTTGTAACAAATTTTGAGCCTCGAGACCATCGTGATTTTCCTTCGTCAAAGCCAACAGGAAGAGTCACCGTTTTCTCATTTGGCATTCGTTTTCATTCGCGATTGCCGGTGAAAAGTCAGAGGAAAGGCGTTTTCGAAATCCGCGGCCGACTCGCCAGCTGACGAAGGTCAGCGAGAGAAAGTAAATGTACCTGTTTGTAGCACGTTTTTATTACTATTTCCTTGAGGAGTCGCGGTATCGAACGCCTCGGGTATTCTTCGAGCACGTTACAATTCGCCATGGTCTCGCGCCAATGTGCCTTCTACGCGTCTACACGCATGTGTCCGCTTAAGCTATTACATATGTGGAACACGTTTGTTCATACTGCTGACTATATTTAGAAGTTTCTCGAAAGCGAACGTTACACGGTGAACCGTGCATAAGGAAAAGCCCCGCGAAATCTGGAGTAACGCTCTGGGTGTGTATAGGCAAACTGTAAACGTTCGTTGGCGCGTTTATGACGGCGACGCGCGTCGTCGCTTCGTTGACCAGATCAATATTGAGATTTAACGCGTTCACTGCCTCGCGAATTTTAAACAAATACATATTTTGCTCCGGCAGTTGCAAAACATTGCAACGTACCTACGCGATGACGTTTGATTTCTAATGAAAAATTATGCGAAATATCGCGTCGATGAATTTTCACTTCGTGAAATTTATCATATTTTAATGATTCTAAGAGATTGGGTGAAAAGAAATTTAACGAGTCAGCGATGTCAACGCGTTAAAACGGATATCGTGCGATTTTCGTGTGAAATGGAAATTATTGAACGCAACAGCGAACGCGTTGATCGATTAAATATCGTCATTATCAATCTGGAAAGGTAAAGTCCGATTAAAAGAAATAAATGATACGGGATGGAGGGATCGTAGAAAGAAGAAAACGAAACAAATATACGACGAAGGTTAAATCGTAAGGTTCGCGGAGCATGTTGCGTGTCAGGGACCTTGTCATGCTGCAACTCGATGGAATCTGATAAGGTCCATCGAGCTGGATAGGACACTCTCTTTTGTCGGCTCCTTTTTTATAACAATTTTTTACGAGAACAAGCAACCCAGCTTCTGCGAATGCTATTGGACAGGGACTCGTATGACCCACGGTTGGCCGTGGTTTCAGACAACTACGAATGACAAAAGAACGGCCTCATAACCCGCAAAATACGAGAGCAGACGCGTCCTTTCTCCTCCAATTTGCAAACGGTGTATCCTTGAATTCTCCGAATTAATTTCTTCGAATTACCGGAGCAGCGCAAGAAATAGAAACCAAGCGTCGAGAAATACGACTGAGCGATGGATCGCGTTCGATTCGAAGGTAAAAGTAATCACGAAGAATGATTTGTGACGGGGAATCTCGACTATACAGACCGGCAGAAAGTGACTCGATGCGATCATGGGGGCCGACTTTCGAAAAAGGTGATCTCGGTATCTGTGTCACATGGTGTTACATAGAGAATTTTAGGCACGCCTCGATTCGGTTGCGTCAACGGGTCATACGAAGCCACGAGTCTCGAGCCGCTCGATTCAATTTCTATTTGTTCGCTGTTCGACGATCATTTTCTAATTAGACGAGCTCGTCAAGTAGGAATGGCGGTTGATCGACGCGCGCATAATCGTTGGATAAACTCGACAACCGTCTGACGAATAATTTATGAGACTACATTAATCATACCGTGAGTTACAAGTGTCATCGACGAGTTAAAGATAGCTTTGACGAGTGTCGCGAGACCATCCTTGCTGCCAGACAACAATAAATCCTGCGACAGCAAGATCG
This sequence comes from Bombus difficillimus, assembly GCA_014737525.1. Lineage (NCBI taxonomy): Eukaryota > Metazoa > Arthropoda > Insecta > Hymenoptera > Apidae > Bombus > Bombus difficillimus. Next base: position 3,708,133 of record JACXIT010000099.1, read on the forward strand.
GCCGTGATGGCGAGATCTAGAGCAAACAGCGAAGGCGTTGCTCGATTGTGTGTAAATTGAAATAGCGGTCGCCGATACGCGAGATACGCGCTCTATTTTCGTGTTATTGGACCCTCCGTTTATTTTCGTAGACAGGCTAGGCCAAATCTCCGAAACTGCTGTTTGTTTCTATTCCGCGTCGAAAGTCACGCCGAGTGCCATCTCCTGTATTTTCCAAACTTCTTCGCGCCCGCTGCTCGCAACTTCCAAAAAACTGCAATCTCTTTTCATCACCTTGGCTGAGTGTATTCTTCTGTACGCGAAATTTTTTATCTCGCGCTATTTGTCTTCTCGCGTTGATCGTTGACTCGTCGTCGTCCCTTGGTTCACCTTCTCTTCGTTTCGACGATCAACCGACCGATCAGAGACGAGAACGAGGTATTGCCGGTAACTAGAATGGAACTTCTCCAATTTCTGTCTTATGCTTACGCTCGGTATTGCCGAGCACCCACGCGGATACCGTGGATTTAACGCTCGACTTCTCTTTGTTAGATATTTCCTTGTTTCAATTCCAAAACAATTTATTACTCTGTCAGTCAGATATAATATGCGATATCCACTCTTGTGCTCTTGCGCTTAAACGACGATTTTCAAATTGCTATCGTAATTTCTTCGCGTTGAAACTTGTTTCTATTGTATATTCATAAATCCTAAATTCCGCGTATTGCATAAATTGGAGAATTTGTTCCTATCGAAACTTGTTCGTAGCGTGTCTACTCGTAATAGACCTATCGCACGGCAAAGTGATCGTTCTAGAGTTAGTCACGAATTTCTTTGTGCGTACGATAATACATAGGACAAATGTTTCACGGTACAATTTCACATTTACCCCGCGTATCGACGCGGCATCTCGGGAAACGAATAATAAGAAAACATCACGAACATGTTTCTCGATATATCCAATGAAAAGAAATTAAAGCAAGTATCACGGTATGTAATTTCCATTAAAATTCGATGTGTCCGAAAATTCGATATCACTCGGACGGATCGAAAGAATTTCGCTCATTAACGATAAAGACGAAAGTATCTCAATTAAAGAGCGAAAACGTTGCGGAATCAAAGCGGGTAGAGCCTTTACTTTGAGAGCACCGCACCGCACCGGCTCCGGCTAAACGCCTCGGTTTCTCGGAACGCTTACATCCTCGTAAATATCTGCACGTCGAAGTTGGTTAATACACTTTCGAACGAGTCGGCGGAAAGGGACGCAGGTGACGGTAAGTGGTTTCCTCCGACTTCTGACACCGTTCGCGATAAAAGGTTCAATCGTTCGCGGTTGTCGACGTTCGATTTTCGAAATTTCGACCGCCCCGTCAGAAACAAGATTGGCTACACACTCACGAGACCCTATTCATGATTTATCGGGCCAAGTTTTCGTCGGCACGTGGCAACGCTTGCCCGCCGCCAGTCATTCAGAACTGGCTAGAGTCCTTTCCACGTTGTCCCGATCACCTTTCCCCCCTTCGAACACCTACCACAGTCCCATTCCAATCGCCTTCTTTTCTATTTTTCTTTTTTCGCCAGCCTACGCTCCTCCGAACATCGCGGACCTTGCCTCTCTATTTTCTCTAACCTGTCTTTGGTATCGTGTTTATGCTTGTTGTTTTTTGGCCTACTTCAAACGGTACGTAGAAGCTCGACATGGAATTTTAGGGAGTCGCAGTACAAACGAACGTTCGTACGCAGACACGCGTATGCTAATATTTGGTAGAGATAAAAATTCGTGGATTAAAAATCGTAAAGACAGATTTTGTAACAATGCGTGTACAAATAGAAACGAACACGTCGTTATTCGAATTAACACACGTTATTGTTCGAATAGGTGTTGCAACTTATCACGCGTTAGAACAAAGAGGCAATTTTAAGAAGTTGCGGTAGAAACGGACGTCGATTCACAGACGCGTATATATTTCAATGTTACGCGAAGATAGTAGCGCGTTGATGAAAAATTGTATCAACGCACGTTGTATTAGCTCATATATTACAGTTATGACTTTCGAGCGAAAGAAAGAGGAACGCTTTGCTACGAAGAAAATCGAACGATACGCCCTTTGGCTTATTTTACATTGATCGAAATTTTTCATCGAAATCTTCGTTATGATCTTCTTCTTTTTCAATGAATTATCACGCTTACCTGTGTCGTCGTATTCCCGTGTAATTTAAACTTTGTCAGAGACAAACGATTCTCAGTGGAACATCGGAAGTCGTACGGACACGCGAAATTGCATTTCTGGAAAAGAAAGAGCGCGCAATGGACACCAGTGGCACCACGTCGATCGCGATACCGACACCGTGGAAGAAATTAAAGCATTCCAAGCGATGGCGAACTAGAATCTCCGTAATTTAAATTCGTGTCTGACGCGCGGTCCACGCGAGACAGCGTGCGAGAACGCAGCGCGTAATCGAAGAGATAAAAAGCACCGGTTACTGCTATTTTCCTATCTGTTTCACAGATTCGTTCGCTATATCCCATTGAAGAAGCTTTATAGGAAAAATAACAAACAAACAGACAGAAGGAAAAAACCAAAAATTAGGCAAGTGGACAATGATTTTTCTAAATTACCAAAGATAAGAAACAGCGCAAGGAACGATGTAACGCGCGATGAAATCGTGATGGAAAAAGACACTCGGGGAAACGATCGAGAACTATATTTGTTGAAAACGATAGAGAATGATTTAAATTGAAACGACCGTCCCGCCGGTACGAAGAGAACGACGCGAGACCGGCGGTCGACAGTGATCGTAGGCGCGCGCGGCCAGACTGACTTCTCTCTGCTCGTCCTCTTTCCCTCGTAGCTCGTACGTCGAGCGTCGTCGCCGTCAGCGTCGTCGTCCCATTCACAGTCCCCGACGCTACTTCGACGCGGTGATATGTTGCCCAGGCGCATGAGCACTAGCCGCGAAAACGATTCGAAAAAGGGGGAGGCGCGCGGAACTCGACCGACTGGACTGTTCCTTTCGATTGCCGGTAATCGTCGTCTTTTTAAGGATCTTTAGCGTTACGTCCAATATCCATTCTCTCGCGATCTCGTCGTTAGGACATTGACCCGGCATTCGTATATTTAGATACTGTACATAGTTGTAGTTAATATTCAAGGCTAGAACCTTTTCACGTCTTCGCTTCAGAACTTTTACCGAAGGAATCGAAACGAAAGGTATAGAGAAAAACGTGTAACGCAACGAGAGACACAAACTTTTATCAAAAGCTTTTAAAAATCAGACCTATCTCCAATTATTCGTTTTAACAACTCTGGCAGATGTAACTCGAACGTACGCGACAAACAACGTTCGCAACTGAAAATTAAATTAAATTCCCCTGGCCCATCGCGCAACGCACAGTCGAGAATTCTAACGCGCCCGAAAGGAGATGAAGATTTACGACGTTCCATTCGTGCCGATTTTCTGAAAGCGAGCTACCAGCCGGATGGAAATAAAAATTCATGTTCCGTCGCGACGATCCGCGAGAGCTCGATTCTCCGCAAATTTCCCCTCAAATTTCCCTGACCCTCGATGACCTCGTGGATGACACCGCAGAACCAGGATTCTGTCAACCGCAAATAAAACCATGCATTATCCAATGGTAGGGGGATTATGGAAGAAAGTCGGCCCATTCTTGGCCACCGTTCGACGTTTGAGAGAACGAGGCAGCATAGAGCGAAAGAGCTGCTCCCTGGTGAAACGGCGCATCGTGTTCCCTTCGAGTATCTAAGCCAACGTCGACGAGAGTATTCAACCTAGCGGTTGCATCGACGAAGTCGAAACTTTCGACTCTCGTTTCATGCTACGTCCGAAAGTCAACGAGCGCGTACATACGATCTCGTTTTCTGTGTCTGTGTCTATACAAGTTGATCTTCGCGCATGCACGTGTCAGTGGATCTATGCGTGACAAGAGATTATTAATATCAAGCTATACCGGTGGAAGTGATATTGTCCTGCTTTGACGTCGAATGATATCGACGTTCCTGTCGGAATGAATTTATACTCGATGCAGTCTGTTTCTGGTATTATTCCATGTCACGGTTATGCGTGTTGTACGAAACGTTTTGAAATTTCATCTGCACCGGAATAGGATCGGACTACCGCGATCGTGTCATGAAGTTGCAAGATCGTAACAATGGGGTGTGTGATTACAACGCTAACGAAATTTCAAAATGCTTCCTACGATATATAGGAGAAGGTGCTCCGTGATAAGCGCACAAATATTTCCACGACCCACTCTATCTTCTTGATACGTTCCAGATTCTAGTCTATTCTTTCATTCGTCTCTAATGCTCTTGAGAAAACGTGGGAACCCGATGCTTCTACCAGGCACAAACAAATCTTCGTGCGCTCAGATTACAGATGAAATATTTGCCAGGCGGCTGTCGTATATTTTAAAACTACAAGAAGTCTAGAGCACCAAAGGCGTGCAAAATATGAAATTATGGTTCATCCGGTTTTTACCGTCTTCTTCGCTGCTCCATTAAACATCGTCGATCTCGGAAAAGAAGGGCAAAAAAGTTCGCTGACAGCAACGGCCGAAACTTCGAATTTTTACGCTGCGCAGATAAATCTTGCCGACCATATTTTTCCACGCGAGAGCGTTCTCCTTTTTGAACGTGAAGCCGAAAAAGCGCGATTGATCGATGGTGTTCGGTGGGTCGGCTCGTGAAATTTTTCAGGTCCTGGTCGATCGAATTCGCTGACGAAAAACCCGCTGTCACGTTGATCTCACGCGAAGTTTCGTCGCGATAAATCGACGAGGAAGGGGAGAAAGGAGGCGGAGTACGGTACTGCAGGCGGATAACCCTCTTTTTTCGCATCGTCCACCGATTATGCATTACGCAAGTGCGTAAGAACGCGCGGAACTCGCGCGTGACTCGCTTTGGAGAAAGGTGCTTCTACGTACGCGCGGGGACAAAACCGTGCCCCTTCGCCGCGAAACACATCGTGAATCCACTTCTTTTTCCAACTGTATTTCTGTCTACTTTCACGTAACACACGGCCCTTGTCCTACCGTAACTAAAATCCGAAATTTCGAGAAAACTCGTGGCTCGTGCGTAGTTCGACCCGAAATCGGACTGGTATCGCGAGTTGAAATTTATCGCGAACGTCTTTCGGAGGCTCGTGGTTCTTTGGCTCCGAGCTCCTTTAAACGCCCGAACGGTGAAATTTACTGTAAGGACCCGCCTCGTTCGTTGCCCCGAGAGAAATAATACCTTCTTTCGTAATTAACTTAACAAAGCATCTTTATTTCGCTTGGCCTCGTTCGTTTCTAATTTTTCAACGGTAATGGCCGAAGGAACGGAAGAATGGCAAATGAAAGAGGAAAGGGAGAAAACGATTTCGAATTCAGCCCAGTGACGCGATTAAAATATCGCCAAGCCCAACGGTGAAACGAAGAAAAAGTCAATCATCCGGCGGGCGTGAAAGTTCTTCTGGAGATTAGCCGCACGCCCTTTCACGCTCGATCGAGGTAAATCACGCAGTTAGCATGGTAATCGCGTCTCCACCGTTGAGGAACGCGTCCTGAGTAAGACCTCGTGCGCGCAACCTCATCCGCGATTTTTCTACCGAGCCAAGCGAGGAGAGGAGCGGCTCGTCCTCGGGATCATTGTCGCGCGACCTAGTTTTCCACACGGTTAATTAAATCTTTTTCTTTTACCCGAGCGACTCCGATCGAAATCGGGCCGCATGGGGTGGGACCGGTCATTAAACGCTCGTTACGCCTCGTTTTCATGCGGATAGCACCGTCGAAAATGTATAAAAAGGAGCAAATTTCGCGTAATTGCCATCCCCGTCTCAGGCAACCGTCGATCTCGTTACACGAACGACAAAGCGACACGACCACCACGACGATCTTTCATCTCCTCCTGCGCTACTTGTTTGTTTTTCCATCCCATTAAATCGCTTTTTCTCTTCCTCTCGTTTACCCTTTTTGATCTTTCGTTTTTATTTTCTTTTTCGATCGAGGTTGTACCTAGTCTACTCACGGGCATCGAGAGGCTTCGAGAGGTTCTATTTGTTTCGCTTTCGCGTGATTTTCATTTCCTTTTATCTGTTTCATAGGTGTTTCTCTAATGTGTTCGTTTTATTTGTTGATTTTACAAGATCGCATCGGCAACGATACAGAATTTAGTTATTTTTACGTTTGCCGACTTATATAGGTCAAGATACATCATAAATTTCGTGTATTCTTTTTCTTTTCTTTTTCTTATGGGACGATCACCGTATCGTATTTTAAAATCAATTTATCGATACTCGTTGCACTAAAACTACACGCGACGAATTATCGGGAAAAAAATCTGAGAAAGAACCTAGTTATATTTAACGACGAAAGAGAGCAGCAGGTGGAGCGGAGTAAAGTAGCCAGTTAAGAGTCGCAAATTAAAAGACAAGTGGGCCTTCGGGAGAAAATTCAACTTTGTGACAAGTATAACGACACAAAGATTCATCGATCATCGTACGTGATCGGCTTGTTAAACAAAGCTACTATCGTAGTCATCGATCTGGTTTCCGTATGTAGAATGAAGTTGTTGTTGATCGAACGGGACGAAGAAGACGACGAAGAAGGAGAGGAAGAAGCAAGAAAGAAACGATCGGCGGTTCAGAAGCGTTCTCACGTAAAAATACTCGCGTTAATTTCATTGCACGCGTTAATACATGCTCCGAAATGGTTCGCTTTCCGATCGTTCGTAATTACACCGATTATCCGTGGTGAGCGTGCATGTCCAGCCATTTTGAACATAAATTACTCGCGATCACCGATACGTTCCTGCATCGGTAGAGAAATAAAAGAAATCGCTATGGAGTACGTGACCATCGAAAAGTTCTGCCCTTTTTACCGATACTTTCTCGACGTTTACAACTGTTCCCGAGTTGGCTCGGGGCCAACAATCATTTTATTATCGCAGTTTACACCGCACGGGACTGGCTAACCACGTTGGTCGTTAGTATTTTGTTAGAGGTTTTCCCGGGTTAATAAATTGGATAACACGGGACAAGTTCAAATTCACGATATCGTTTCGCCTAACCGTTACAAAAATGGAGCAACGAGATTGTCGCGACCGAAAATTCCACCGGTCTCGTTGCTCTTTCCTTTGTAACTCGTATAAAACTGGCCGCAATTTAAAAATTACTTTACGAAACAACGTTTTAATTTCGAAATAATAGTTTCCGCTTAACGGTATCAATTTTGAACGCCGCATTAACCCGATAAGAAATTTCTGGCGAGGCGTAATTCTTGCGGTCGTAGCTTTACGACCGTGAAACCACAGACCCATTTAGGTTCTCAGAACCTACGGAATTACGTCTAATTCGCGATACATTCATCTTATTTTTTCCTTCTTCGAGGATTTATCGGGATACACTCGGAAGTATAGCGTTGAGCGTTCTTCGCGGCAAAGTGGCTCGACTTTGTACGAAATTATCGATGTGGTTAAAGCTGTGAAAGACTATTAAAGGTGCTCGAATGACACCTGTTGCTCCACACTGAGTCTCCAACAGAAATTTCGTCGGGTCCGCGTTTCCATGGATTTCGATGTCGCTGCCAATATTTCACCTGGATAATTGTAACCTGCCCGCGGTCCTCGTAAACGCCATTTCGTGAGAATTACGTGCTTGTACGTATATTGATAATAACACTGCTGCCACGTAATAACTTGGCAATACGTTTAATTTTCGCGATACTTGCCCCACCGTCTCTTTACCCCGTGTACGTTTTACCTTTTCGATTCTCGCTGTACGTCGCGACACGGATTCCACGAATAAAACGCCTGGAGCTTCGTCGCGATCCTGTATCTTTCGTATCCGTGCTTCGCGTAGTTTCAAAAGTTATTTAATAAGGACCGTTCGACGGCTGATGGCTAGGCGAAACTTCTGCCCGTTTCGCTGTCGACCTTCGCTCACGAACGTCTCTTTTTTATGTTTTCCCACGATGAAAATGCTTCCCCGGGAACGGAAGTCACGGACGAGCTTGATTAAAACTCCTTCCATAGCCTTCTTTTTTTTTCCTTCTAGAAAACGCTTTTTCCTGTTTTTTCATTAGACTCGGACGATATCGAAGCGGTGCACAATAAGAAATTGAATTCCAGATGGGAGCATCGCGATAGATGAGTTTTTCTAGAGCTTCTGGCGATTTGAATTTCCGTTTCTTAAAAAAAAAAAAAAAAAAAAAAAAGAAAAAAATTAAATGAGAATCGAATATTCATATCACTGTAGAGGTCCATTTGTTGGAACGAAACTTCAGCGTCTGACGAAACGAACTCCCGGTGACTGAATCTACTTATATGGACGCGAACTCATTGCGCACCGTGCTAGATCCGTTTTTCCGAAGTTTCTATAAATTTCAACTTCTTTTTCTCGACCAAATTTAGACTTATCGTAGATCAATAAGGAAGAATCTCAGATTTCTTAAACTTCCTCCGTAATATAATTAATACGGTAACCGAATAATCTTATGATATCGACGATGCGTACTATCGCGATATAAAATCCAAGATTCCAACTGTCGTTAATAATTACTCGATGTCAATTAATGGCAGAAACGATTAAAGAGCCGGAATGAAAGGATCGAGACGCTCTCTGAGCACAATAGCAAAGTCGACGGCATATTTAATTTCCCGTCGCCGGAAACTCGGCAAAGCAAACAAGGATCGTTTCAGGCTAACCGAACGTCCCACTAATTCGAGCCAAGCCAATGGATGGATTTTGTCCACAAGGGATAGATCGACGAGGAATCGACGAATTCGACGCTGTAATTTAGCGACAGCCCTACCGACTACTGGTAATGCTATTTGCAAACGATGTTTAATTACTGACGAATAAGGATCGATTCGTCTCGACGATATTCAATTCGCGAATCGACCAAAACTGTTTGATTAGTCGAAGGACGCACAGATTAATTAGCTTCTCGCGAGTATCTTGTTTGAAATTGTTAATCGTACGATATTAACGTTTTGTTATTGGTATAGTAAACGTTTGTTCGATCGCTGGGAGTTGATACAGACAATGGAAATTCATTAGAAAAGTTTATATGCCTCTGAGCGAGTACGAATAATATTGGAAATATTTCGAAACTTGTTATTAACGTAGATATTCTTGGAACTGTTGGCTATCGTCTATCTATATGCGGTTATTCGTACCTTAGATAGGTACGAGTAGAGCATGTTACGTGAAAATGAAATAAAAATGAGATACGCAGCGATATTTCTAAAAAGATAATGAAATATCGGGTGCTCGTTAAAAAAAAAAAAAAAAGAAACAACGAAAAAAAAAGATCGATGTAACAAGGTCTGTCTGATAAATTGATAATAGAAGGACGTTTAAGAGGCGAGAGAAAGATGGCGCCACTAGTTCAACGCCGAGCCACCGAGTTCGCGACGCTTTCCTGATTTTTCTTTATCTATAACGGATTCTAATAAAGAGAAATTTGAAAAATCACGCTAATCGCAGTATCGTTTATCGCCACAAAATGTAATACGCGATCACGTAGTAAAATTAAAATGCAACGTAAAAGTATTAATTAATAGCAATGACACCTTGTTATCGTATCCTCTTCTGTTGGTCGACTTTTAATTCTCTCGACAACTTTTTCGCGAATCGATCGACAAAGCTCCGAGATTTCATGTCGAATCAGATATGAATAATTAAAACGTATCGCTGTTTCGATCTGGACGAAAAACTTTGTAACACTGGCGACTTAATTTCCTCGGAATTACGTATGGTTCGTTAGCGGCATGCGTTATCCAGCAGTTCGACCGATAAATAATCGTCGATCTACGTGTAAATACGAGATGCCCGCCTCTTTCCTTATCTCGATTCGATCGCTTATCGTTTAATGCACGAACAGAATCGAAATGGGTGCAGTGCGATGAAAGAGGAGCGCTGGCTGCCGCGGAAAACACGATAAGAGTTAATTTGCATAACGCGATGCACGCTCTTGCGTTATTGGCCAGCGCGACTGCAGAAAATCGATCGAATTCCTTTTCGCGAAACCAGTCAGCGATCGAAAAAGTCGCAACTACTTCGGGCAAGCTATTAGTACATATGTATATTTGTATACGTTTCAACCGTGCTATTTCAACACGGTAGATATTTGAAAACAGAGGGAAGATAAGCGAAGAAAAGCGAGCGAACGTGTTTGAGCGATAAATAACGTTTTCAGGAAATTAGTATTACAGAGACGGTTATTCGGTACGTCTGGTATAATGAAAAATCATCATTGCCCTGTTCTGCCCTACTTCCCTCACCGTGCCATTTCTTCCGTTTCTCTCAACCGTTCTTTTCAAAACTTCGAAAACTATTCGACCCGCGCACAACGTTTAAATAAAATCATGTTATTCCATCGTTAGTCAATTTCTCGCGTAAATTGCAATTAGTTGAAATTGCGAGAAAGAGAGATCTTTAAATTTAAATGGATCCAAGTATCGTGAAACGACGATACATCGTCGGGGAGCCTTCTTCTCCATATTCCATGGAAAAGAATGTTAGCGTATCGCCGAAGCTTGAACGAAATGCGCGATTAAGAATAAGGGTTGGCGGCTGTGGCAAATTACCAGCACCGAGACGAGACTGGTTAATTAATTATGCATAACTTCTTTTCTTTTGCGACTTGCCGCTCGCGTCTCTCGCCGTTCCATCCGTTAACTCACCCCATGACGCCTCGGCGTCCTGGAACAGAGCGGTGCGGCGGGTAATTGGAAATCAATACTCGTATCCAACCCTCGAAACATTCTTGCCTTGACGAAAAAGCGATCGTGACCCCTCTTCAACCACGAAAGAAGCTGCCTCTTGCTCCGACCAGCCGAGTCTCGCCTTACGTACGAGCCCTCATTATCACTTTTTGCAACCGCGATATCCGATTTGGCCTGTTTCGCGCCACCCCCAACCGCGTTTCGCTTCCTCCTTTCGTTTCCTTCCGGGAAATACCAACGAGCTTTTACAATGATTCCAAGGAGATAAATGATACCGTATATAAGTAAGGAAATATAATCTTTTCTTATCGACCTGGTTCTTTAGAGGGGCTTTTGACGATTCGTTCGCCGAGGAGATAGGAAGCCATACGATTTCTTCCGAAAGGAATAAAAACTGTTGGAACTCTACATAAAAATGCAGGATTCATTTTTACCCTTCATGACGGAGGTTAACGTTTTCGTAGAAAGGTTACGTTCGATTTTTACGCGTTTCGATTTCCTGGATGCGACCAATATCGTTCGTTTAGTGGCCGTTTTCCTTTCGGGGAGAAAGTTGAATCGGGCCACAGGAAACTTGACCCCTCGACGGTATCGCCGTGACGGGTTCCCTTTTTCTTTACGATCTTCCGTTCTTATTGTGCTCGAAAAGAATTTACGCCGTAAAAAATTAATATGAATAAGTTCCACAGATTTTTAAAAGCTTGAGATCTTTATGGTCCATTACTTTGCCGCTTTTACGAGCTACCTACCCCCTTCACCGTCAATAATGTATCTTTATCGTTCCGGTTTAGGGGACCATTGTACCGTTTCTATACGAGGTCCCTTTATCGTAATACCTTTTCAAAATTAATAATCACATTCGTAACGCGATCCACGCCAAGGGATATAAAATTTACAAGATGATCTTTTTGAATTTTGAATGTAAAATTTCAAACTTCGTTATTCGTTCGGTCCTTTACGAACCATTTATCTTCTTCAACACGAACCGCGTACTTTTATCGTTCAAGTTTAATGGATCGTTTGCACAGTCTTTGTACGAAAACAATCTTTATCGTGATATCTTTCTAAAATTGTCTCGTGATCGTCGATCTAATTCGTAACTGGATTCGCGCGAAAAAGAGTGCAAAATTTAGAAGATTATTTTTCTTTTTTTTTAATCTGCAGCGTCGAATTATAAATTCCATTAACCGTTCGTAACGGAACGACGAAACGCGTGATTTTGAAACGCGAGCGATAAAAAGCCGTGGGTATTCGTCGATACATTCGGTGGAGGAGAAATTCGACGTGGTTCGAATGCACGGCGTGTCGCGTCGAGCCGCGACGTCCTCCATCGAAAGTCGATCCAACTGTCAGAGGCCGGCTTTCCTCTCGTCTAATAGAATGAAAATTATGGCTCGAGGAGTGTCGTCACGTCGCCACGAATCTCCTCCACCTAACGACGCTAGATTACGCAGCAATATGCGTGCACGAAGATGCATTATCGCCGATAGAAACCGCTCGACGCGTTAATCCGTACGTGAATCGCATTCACACCGTTTCCCATATTTGACGCGTATCAATTTGCGTCGTTGCATTGAATTACGGACGACGTAATTTCCGTGCATCATAAGAGGTACGTCGACCGATTATCTCGATAATAATGTTACCAAAATATTTGAAATTCCTAGTCTGTACACGTATTATTATCGCTTTTACGACGCGAACGATTAAGAAACTTTTTTCGCCTTTTTTCTGATTTTTATAGCCGAGAAAAAAGCTTACGGAGATTGAATGGAAAAGTTTCATGAATTATGGAATATTCCAAATGAATTCCATCCAACGTGTTAAACTAATTTACAGGAATCACACTTTCAATTAGATTATTAATGTGGCAGGAAACTGTTATCGATTATTCCATGGTAATTTATTCAGCGTCAAATAAATTTCATAGCTTTTCAAAGAGGAAAAGCAACATCCTCTTCGCTGCCATGCTTTAAGCACTTATACACGTGTGAGTTTCGTATATTCGTGTACGTTTTATCGTTACAATGCCGACCACGGTTCTTCGATATTGTCCCTCATCGAATTATGCATATAAGCTCGAAACTTACCAACCTTCGCCGAACTCGCCGCTCGTTTAATCGCGTTCGAGGCAGCTTGGATTCCCAGTTATTTCATCGAATTACGTGGCGTTGTTCACGCAAACGTAAGTTTCACGCGATGCATGCTGCCAGCTTTTCCCGAGCAAAATCCTGTCTTAACGATAATTGGATGGATAACGACGCTAAGTTACTTAGTGTTAATAACGTTTTTCTTTTCCGGGCGAAGGAGAAGATACCATTAACGGGTAATTAGAAAATTGCTTTGTGGTTGAAGTTGAGAAGGTTTGTAGGGAAAAGGGTGGATGGTATAGACACCGAGCACAGATTGAATATATATTTCCTGTTAATCGAAAGTGAAACAACGTTAGAACTTTCTCACTCGCCGTATTTAACCCCTTAATTCGCACGGATCTCTTCCTGATTTGTCAACGGAGATATAAGCATTAGTTTTACATTAATTATCAATTTTTATTGTTAGACTTGTTAATGGAAATGCGAGCTAATGAAAATGCAAATTATCGTTAAGAACTGGAGGAAAAAATTTTTTTTGTCACGACAAAGTTTAATCGAGCGAATTTACGAGATACGAATAATAAATTTTTTCGTAATTTTCACTTTAACAACGGGTCTCTTTAGTCGTTCGACTCGAAGACGAAGTTCCACGATTATAATAACGAAGCGCGAGGATACTGGCGCGAACTTTCATAGTACCCAGTGACGAAATTTGATGGCCGTCAGTTAGGTGGCTTCGTAATTAAAGTTATTAAAGACTGGAGGTACACACAGAAGCAGGGGTGTGTCATTGGCGCCGGTGGATTTGGAAAGGCGTAATGAGAAACGAGGTCGTCGAACGCGTCGCCCGACGACGAATTTAATTATCAGCGCGAAAATATTTTAATTCGCCTTTCCTGACCGTTACGATATATCGAAATTTTTCAGTCGTGGAAAGAGAATGGATTAAAAATCGTTGTGATTCTACAACGCGATTTCACCATGCACACGCTCGTAATTAAGTTTAAAAGCGTGCTTCGGCTGATTACGCTGCCGATGCTTCGCATGTGATATACACACGACGACAAGCCAATTAATTATAGGTGTCGAAAAAGCGACTCATTTCTGTTGACATTGCCCGACCCTGTTTTTTCGTATTACTATACGGTACCGATTGAGCGCAAAAATTGTATACTCGCTTTTGAAATATTTCGCGATCACTTTGAGAAAGTATCGCCGACGTTAACCGTACAGAAAGAAAGAAAGAATTAACTTCTTGGCAAATCGTCAAATCATAGGTCGTGTGTTTTATAATTTGTACTTGTAATTTGTAGAATTTCGTTCTACGATAGTTTTACAGTATCGAAATTTGAACATCGAAAATTGTTGAGTTAAATATACGAACGTCTAGCCAATTATCGACACAAATAAAGAGACGACAGGGACGAAATCATGTCCGTAGGTCAGGTATTTCTTAAAAGGAAGGCGTGGCGAATTTTCATCTTGGAAAGTATTATACGTTGTCCTCTTCCTCTCTCACCGTCGTTATTCACTGCCCTGGGAATTTTCTCGTCTACTCGGTTGCCTGGCAAATGGACTGGCAAATAGGCTTAAAAGCGAGCGACGCAGTGGGAACAAAGGGATCAACTTCGATATTTCCGCCATTCTCGGCTCATCTGAAGATTCATATCGAGAAACATACTGACTCGCGAAAGTATTCGACACTTACCATAGGAAACTTTCGTGTTCGCGTTATATGAAACATTTTGCAATTTCATTCGCATCCTAACGAGACACGACTGAATCGTGAAATTTAAAAATGTTTCGTACAATTACTCGTAATATATTTGTTTGTAAAATGTGACGTCGATCGTTCGAATACCTCCACGTGCCTTCGTTTTTAGCTTCTCTCTTCGTTGTTTAGCGAAAAAGCTGTTTGAAATTCGACAAATTGAATAAAACAGGAAGAGAATGGAAAGAATGGCGTTGGACGAAGAAGTTGCGGATAGTCTCGAATTCAATTATGTTCTTGGTAATCCCAAGAGAAGAAAGGGAAACGTTGCTACTTTCCTTCCGCCGCTAATTGACACTAATTCAATGAAAAAAAATTTCCTTTCGAAGGTTAACAACGCGACACTAAGGGCAGCTAAAAGGGGTGGATCGCTTGGTCGTGTTTTGTCCCTGCTCTATCGATCTTTCTTCGTATCGGCTTCCTGGTTGTAACGTTATTTGTATATCGTAGCTACAGGACAATTGTATTTGCTTCTCAAGGAAACCGAGAATCCCATTGCGTAAAACCGGTGAACTGTATTGGCTTTTACATAAATATAAGTAGCCAAGAAACTGCCAGAGGAATATTGCATCGTTGCGGAAATGCTGCGTCATTCTTTATACCAAAGAGGGAAAAGAAAAGCGAGGCAGGAGAAAAAAAAGAAAAAGGAAGTTCAATGAAAGTGATCGATATTTCTCACCCTATCAGCTCCCGAGGAAGACCTTCGCTGACTCTTCGTCTCTACTCGACGAGATTCTGTTCGCTTCACTGGCTGTGATATTTTGTTTCGCAATTTTTATATAATTTTTCTTATTTGCTGGTTGTGTATGTAATTTCACAATGTCGTTTCTGCTATCTATCTCTGCAATTTGTTCGTAAAAAAAAAAAAACTTAAGTTGAACGAGGCAAACGTTTATTTTTCTTGTTCGGGATCGAATTAATTCGAGTCAGATATTATGTAACAAGTATTTCATCGTGTCGAAGCAGAGTCGGAGATGATTAAAGTTACCGTTATATGAATCTTCATTCACTGGAAAGCCAACGGTCTTGCGAAGCAAACTTGCCTCGTTTACGATCAGCCTCTTCCATTCTGTTTCCGTCTATTCAATTTTATTGAGACGCGTACGACTTTTTCGATGATGTTATCTTTCATTCTGAACGCGTCTTTGTCATCTCGTTGAAAAGCAAAAGTATTCGTCGAAACTGTCGAATTATCCTATCAACATATACGCAGTGTTGTATGCTAGTAAGTTATTTTACGATTAACTAAACGATAAGTATCTTTGTTGTCGATCAAATTAGACTGAAATTTTAGTTTCTATTATGCATAATGTTTAAAAAGTAATTTCTCTTCGCGAAGTAGAGAAGAAACGAATTTTCCAATGAATCGGCAAATAAAACACATTGTGACTGAGGAAACAAGTAGAACAGATTAAGTCAGGATAAACTTTGTAATTTACATATGGAAGTAAGATTTATCTCACACAGGGAACACACACACATCGAGATATATTTACAATCGTTTATATTAGGTCATTTCCCTTGCCAACCATCGCAGTTACACATTCATTCTTTCATTTTCTTTCTTCGATTTTCCTTTTGAAATATCGAGTCTTATCTTGGTTCTGTGTTTCCATCGATGCGATTAAACACGTATGATCCATTGCTAGATGCTGTACAAGGTACGATTAATTAATTTATATTAAACTCAACTTAAACTTCGACTCACATAGTTTGATTATTACGCTTATACGATTAATCGGTCTATGATTCATACAGCGATGTATGTATCTTAATGTACACTTGCGCTGATTCTGATTTTACAAGTACAACATACTTTCGAGTAAATCGAGAAAAGCGACGAAGGTGACATTGAGTGTTATACAATAGAGATTTATCGAGAGTCACGTTCAGAATAAACGTTCTAGATTCAGTGAGTCACTCTTTAATTTAAATCAGACGTAATAATCGCTTGCTCCTTCGCACACAATTTACATAGTCGTGGCATTCGTTCAATGCGCTATGAAGGTTGCACGGTCGTCGATACGAACGCAAGTCGATACAATCATTTAACTATTTTATCAAAGTTATTAAAAAGGAGTTGCATAACAAAACTAGTCTCTTGTAGGTCTCTAGGTAATTGAAAAACAACAAAGTTGGCGTATTTCGTATAAATATCTACGTTAGAGTAACTTCTGTTTGGTATAAAAATTATAAAAATACGCGTGGACCTATGAATTTTTGAAAGAAGTATCGTGATCTTTCTTTTTTTTAGAAAAAAAGACAAGAAAAAATGTGTTTTAGAAAAAGAACGAAAGAAATGTCAGACATTTACACTTGCTTTAATCAGACGCGAATTAAAATTTCATTCGAGTAAACACTTCGTCGAAAGTTATACTATACTTATTGCACCTGACATTAAACGATACGAGAAACCTTGACGGTAAATAAATACTTATTCTCTAAGTTTGTTGCGATTTTTTGTTCGTTGCACGCAACACTGACGGATAACAAGTGACAACGAATAGAATGGGAATATTCCAGACGACTATACATGCTTAAAGATAGGTCGTTGAATGGAGCAACCTGACGTGTCTGACGCGAGAAGCACGTTTCAAACGAATCGATCGTTTGAAGAAATCTCGACTCGTCGCGTGTCTGCGGTTCACCGCAAAAGCTCGCGTTTGTGAACCGACTCCGGTTCACGCCATGGAATTTCCAGCATCCGTGGCTCAGCTTCGCCGTGGTGCATTCACATTCCTTCTAGAAAATTCCGAGAGTCGGTCATGGCAGAAACGTGGCCAGAATCCGGACGGACCGCGAGAACTGGAAAATACCACGAGTTGTACTGTTTCCGCTACCAACTACGATTCACTGGACCGTGCGATCTGATCGTTCGCGCGTTCGACCGCGAATTAATTATACCCTGGGCCGCATTAGGATTAATTGTTTAATTGCCGTACCCGAAGCGATCGAGTTAGCCCTGGACAAAATTATTCGCGCGGAAGGATCGCGTTTTGTCATGAATTGGTGGTCACGTTTCGCTGCGGTTCAAGTTGTTGTCGCAGTGCGAAAATCGAAGGCCGGAAGCGATAATTAAATTGCGATCGAGTTGGAGGAAGTTCTCTTCGAATTTCTAACCTGCCTTCGAGTACACCGTTTGTCACGGAATTTTTCTTGTTGTTATCAAACCTGTTCCATTTTATCGACGATTCACAAAAGACGAGATATTCCGTCGTTTGTGTATTTGAAATAAGTATAAATGGATGCTGCGATTGCATAGTTAAATCGATACCTATTAATCGCGTGTATTACAAGGAAAATTTATATTCGATAGCAAAGCAACTTGGCATCGAAGATCTTTATACAATTACCCTCCTTATTTTTCCATTTCCTTATGAAAGACATAGAAACACTCGTACGAAGAAAGATTTATCTACCGTCAATATTACGAACGAGGATCTTTACTGCCACATAGAATATTTATTTCTGTTTGGTCGGTGGCATCGTAAAATTCGTTCTCGTATCATCGACGAGCCAGTATTCCCGATATGGAGCGTGTTTTCTCGGCTGTCGAATAGACTGTATCCGGCTCTGAAGGGTACTTTGTCATACAAAGTAGCTGCGGTTTACTCGTGACCTATAAAAATCGCTGGGAAGAGGGAGAAAGAAAGAGCGGACACGTTCTCGCACCCGCAAATCCTCAGCTTCTTACGTAAAGCTCGCATTCGAAAATTCAGGTGAAACTCCTCTCCGCCTGCCTCTCGAAGGAAATTCTCATTTGCATTGGCACAACCCGGCGAGAATACGACAGCGAGGAACCACCATGCCGAAAACAAATAACGCTCTCGTCGGTTTACCAACTACCCACACCATGGGATAAATAATTTCAAACGCGACAACTTCTTCGATTAGTTGCGGAAGCCGTCTTATCTCTCGCTCGACGATCCTTGCTGCAATTGTTTCGCTTAATAGTTTCCGTGAATGTATTCTCCAATTTGGGTTAATTATTCCTGCAAAAAGAGCCAATTATTGTTTCACACGACTCCATTGTTCCTCTTAAACGCAAATACTTTTGCTAAAACCTTCTGTGTGTATATAGATATATATGTTGTTCTATATCCAGAAATAGGTCGAAGACGTAGAATAAAATTTCATCGTTGGAAGCTTCGTTTTCTAGAATCTTCGTTGTGATTTCTGAAACTTTAGAAAATTGTCAATTTAATACGACCAGAAAAATTTGACAGCGTGGAATCGCTTCATTGGAAAGTTAGCTAAAGTTCTCCGTCGTAGCTCAAGTTCTAAGAGAATATCGAAACAATCGTAACGAAAATTAATTAAATTCCACGATTATTCGACGCTTTAAACTCAAACATCTATTGCGTATAAATCGTTTGACTTGTTCAAGGTTGCCAATTAATATCAGAAGCAACCTTGTGACACATTTCTTCGCTCGCGTCAGTCAGGTGCTGTTCTCTCGATGTAACCTTGTTCCAAGTTTTATCAGGAACTCGCTTCTTGACGGATGTTCGTCGAAGATCGATCGTTCGTCGTGAGAACGAAGCTGGTGTTTTGTGATTCATTAAAACAGTTGCGGATTGATAGCTTCGCTCGGCCATTTGCCATCGAGCTTGTACACACTGACACGGATGGAACGAATTCCACGCAGGAAGGTATCTGTTATTCACAGATCGTTACTTCCGTCATTCAAGTGGCACTCGATGCACCGTTACGAGCGCTCAAGCTTCCTTGAAATTTGTTTTCCATCGATTTACTCGAAGAAAAAGCAACTTTTGAAAGGGACCGATAACGAGGCGAACACATTGTTTCGCGGTAAACGTAGTAGAAACAGAACATAGCGTAACGTACTCTTGAAATATTCTTTGCGGATTTCTACGCAAATTCATGTTCTTACGGGTGCCATTGTGTACAAAAATTTGTTTCATCCGTCAAATATTATATCGTGATAGAAGATGTTCCATTTAAGGTCACAGGTAGTTCCATTTAAGCTCGGACGAACGTTTTATCGATAGAAGCTTCGATGTTCTAATAAAGATAAATGAAGGGGAAAGATCGCTTCTAAGTGGAAGTTAGGGGCGTGCAACGCGCAACGTTACAACATGAACTCGTTACACCAGTAAATCTGACGAGTTTAACGGATCAACGTCACGGTTGATCGTTGAATACGCGATGAGCTCGATAATTAACGCGTGTACAACTATCTCGCGACCGTGCAATTTTCGATTAAACGGTGACGATAGATCTCTGTGAATTGTTTGATCGTTTAACATTGTTTCGACGCTGTTTCGACATTAACATTAGCTCAACGTTACTTCGACGTTCTGTCGTCGCCTCTGTTTTATTTCTTGCGTCTATCTCGAGGAATGAATTCGATCGAGCGTGGATAAAGATCGATATATCGTAATAGGCATTATCGTCAACCGATAACAGGTAAAATTCGATTTTCAATTTCCCTTAATTTTCCAACTTGTTTGCGCGACCGCGAAGCCGTCATCGATCCATTTACTCGTCGTTCAAAAGCGTGCGATCGAGAACTACAAGGTCGTCGTTGGAAAATTGTTGGAATGCCTCGTTGTCGAGTAATAATTGCGCGAAAATTCGCGCCAAAAGATCGTCAACGGGCAGAAATTAAAGGGTAGGTCGTCGAACGAAGTCGAATAGGGCGGTTAACGACCCATTATCGAGTCTTGAGTGCATTTCGCGTTAATTAGTTTCTGAACCGAGAAAATGCTGACAAGGAAAGTACGATCGAGTTGCCAGCGCTTGACGCGTTTTTAGAAAACGGCCACATACTTTCGCGGAGAAACGAATGGTCAAGGAAACGAGTCGAGTTGAGTAAACTCGAGATTGCGAATATTTATACGTTTATGAGAAATTTGACGACAGAAATTGAACATTATATGCGAAACTATAGATAACAAATTTGTGGGAAGCGATCGTCCATGATTTACATCGTTGTTTATCATGGCGCGATCTGTAATTTAAAGTAGATCTTTGTTCGAGGCAAACACTAGCGTTATCGCGCAATAAAGTCGATTTTCATCGGGAATTTTGGTGAAAACGCGACAGGGACATACCAGCTCGACCGTTAGAGGTTCGAAGGTAATGTAATATCCGTTGTTTAAAGATTCTCGTTTTCATGACACGGTGGACGTGTTAACGTCATTCCATTTAGAAACTTCCGATGGAACGGAATAACAAGTGGCAAGCAAATTCACACGAGTGATAACCGGAAGACGAGTCTGATTACCGTAATCAGCATATGTATGTACGATCCGAATCTCATCTACTCGATAATCGAGTTTCGAAAGAAAAAGTCAATAACACCGGATTAATCAAGCGAATCGTTGACATTTTTGTCGTTGTATCTGCGTAACGTTTCTCCTCTCTGTTCTGATTTCAACTTAGTCGTCGGATCGATTTTCGAAACCGGAGAATTCGCTTTTATACGCTCGACAAACTTCGGCTCGAGTTTTCTGTTGAATAACTTGGATCTTGAATTTTACGCCAAACAGAGACTTTGGGATCCATGGGATCTCTATGTATTTTCGCATGTAGCTTCTGCTATATCGTTTCCCTCGTTTCACAAGTTAGCGACAGTCCAGGCAGTTTGCTGAACACTCGAGCACACGAAGCGGTCACACGATCTGCTTGCGTAACATAGCCACGACTTCGTATCCATCCGGTTTCGCTATGTCAACCATTGTTACGAGAAAATCGTAAGCAGATTGGAGTACGTTATTTCCATAGGTTTATCATCGACGATTCGATTTTACGTTCGATTAAATAAATCGAAGGAAAGTCAGAGTCGCTCCGAATAGAATCAAAACGAAGATTGTACGATCGAAGTAGTTACAAATCAATGAAACGGTAATTTGATTCTGAAAGTTTCTCTTTCGAAAGAGAAAAAGAAACATTGTTTTCTGTTCGAATCTCCTCTCGCGCTCCACGTTTGCCATTATCTTCCGACGGAATTTCAGACAATCGTCGATCAAAGAAGCGAAAACGCGCGGTGAACCGTATGCGAAACAGTGTAGGTGGCGAATTAATCGTCGACGAACCGTATCCATTTCCTCGTCTTCCCATTCGTTGCTCCTTGGACCGTACGAATCGAGACGCGCTACGTGTTTTCCGAATGCGAACGTCGAAGTAAATGCGAACCAAAAAGAACCACGCGATCTCTTTTCTCTTTATCGTGCCCTCTATTCGTATCCCTGGAGAATTCTCGGCTAATTTCTCAGAGTTTCCTAAAGTACGTAGCTTCGAGTCGAAAACGTGATCGAAAAGGAAGATAAATGAAACAAGTTTAACGGGACAAAACCGAAAAATTCAAACTTATTTATTTGCTTAAGAACTGTTACGAATCGTAAGGGAAAATAATTATTTAAAAATCTACAGTCGCGTGCGCGTTCTTCATTTTTCATCTACGTGACTTTTGAATTTTATGGACCATCAAATTCTCGAATAGCGAAATATAGATCAAACAGTGAAAAGAAGCCATGCGGATTTCACGATAAGCATCGTATCTCGAAAATCTTCTCGAATCCATCTTGTCGATTCTCATACGAGCGTTTATTACTTTCCCGGAAATTTACGAGGCAATTTTATATCGATGAGATATTTAATCGGAAGCGGTGATGACTCTTTGTGATTGATTCACGCGAGAGCAACGGTTCTCTGATCTGGACCAAGTCCTTGATTTCTTAGAAATCGTGTAAGAATATTCCGCGAACGTTTTCTCGCACGCTTGCTGCTAATCAACGTCGAGAACCTTGAAATATTCCGTTTGACTTCCTCGATTTTTCTTACGACTTTCCTATTTCTGTAGACAAATTTTGATCCGTAAATAAAGATATTATCATCGACCGATATTATCGTGTCATTTCTTCTTGCGTTTCGATTCCACTTGCTAAGAATCAACCGCGTCTTCGTTGACCGATGTTCTGATAATCAACGTTCCCCTAAATAGAATCGCTTCGGATCCGTTGTTTGTTTCAAAATCTCGAATAAGAGGATCGCGGTGAATGAGCATCCTTGTATTCTCGTTACGACCGTCCTCGAGTCTCTGTGAAAGCAATGGTGATCGTAACATCGCGTTTCATTGGTAATGCCGTGGCGTTAAATCCGACGCGTAAAGCTGGAGGATTTTAATTATCGTCGAGAAGGCGAGGATCGTCAACGCCTACGTTCATCTGCCATTCTACAATTTCTGCATTTGAACGCCAACGAATTTCAATCTCGCTTTAAGTATCGCAATGTACGATAAAACAATTCCAAAAAAAACCTTCTTCATTTTTAGAAACTAATTAAACGATTTAAAAGTATCGGCGTTAATACATCCTTAATGCGAAAAGTTTAGGATAGAGAGAGAGCGCGATAATGAGAATAAATAGAAGAAAACTATTCTTTCGCGTTTTCTGACTATTAGCGTTCAGCGTGAACGAGACTTTGTTTTAATCTGGAGTACCGTTCGACTAGCAAATTACGGTCGTTTTCCGTCTCGCTTTTAACCGTATAAAAGCATCGCGATTAAACGTTCCGCCCTCGTAGTATACCGTGTAACGCCGGACATTAAAATTTAAATGTGATTGCAGTTTCGTTTAACGATATTAAATAGGAATTCCGCGGGCCAGCCACCGCTTAACGACCGTAACGACCGACCGGCACCAAAGTTACGCCTCCTTTCGCGTTATTTTAGCGTTCGTAACGTGATAGCGCCGCGACGGAAGCGAACCCATTGGCCGTACTTCTCTTCTCTCTGGTAAGAGGGTTCCCTGTAATGTAATTACCCGTGACCGCCGCATACCTTCGATAGCTCCGATGCACGTCATCTCAACGATATGATTCTGGAAAACGCACACTGCCTGGGAATGGTATAACACTTGTACGACGCTTGTACATTCAAGTTTTTCAAGTCTGTTTGTCCGTTATTCCAATCTATGAATCTTTCTCTCGACTTTGAAGTTTTTAAGAAAATTTTTCTACACGAGGGTTGATTCTTTCGCGAATTTCTTTTTTTTTCTCGAGCTCGAGCAACGCGTTAAGAGTAGAAAAACACAATTGATTAGCCGCGAACTGACACTTTAACTATGCTACGATCCTTCGATTTTTCTAATCTCATTTTTGCCTATTTTGATAGGTAAAATGACTGTTCGCGTCTCCGATTCACGCGGTGTAGACTTCTCGAGCGTCTGTTTCTAATTTCACGAGTAGAATACGTTTAATGATTACGATATATTTTGCGATAAAAATTGCGTGCGTCAAAACGATTATTTTCTTTGTCGCCTTCAAAAAATTTAACGAAAGCACCTGTTCTTATTTCTCAAAGCTTCCATGTACTTTCGAGCGATGTACTCGTGTTCCATGCAAAGCATTTGTTTGTTCGTAGCGAAAGAAATTCCACTTGTCTTACAATGATCGACTTCGTCGTTTAAATTTCAGAAGCAGGGTAAACTCTTTCAGCCGGTGTGTGCTTAAGTTTCATAAGAAGTTTCTTCGCCCTTCGTTTTGGAAATCCGAAAAGAGACACCGCTCGCGTACACAGGACTATAAATTTAGACGCCGGAGTACTTCCAAAGTGGCGCGATATTGCTTGCGAACCGAAGTAGCGGTATTTTCCAACCGGATGTCTCCAAAGGATGAACATCTAGAATTCTGCCGAAGAAACAACCTCCGCTATGGTGTATCGTGTCACGAAATCGTTGAAAATTACAAACACCTCTTGGATTCTGTGAAGAAGTTGCTCGAAATATTTACAGCCGTTAGTTTTCTTTTTTACGTTATTATTGTTTCTATCTTCGGTAAACTATTCACCTTGCCTTAGTTCATAACATCGTAACACAATAATTCTAGAAAGAATGAAATTTCTCGTCATTAGAATTCTTTTGCACGATAATTTAGCAGATCGTAATTAGGCTGCGGATATTCATGCAAATTTAAGATTTTACAGATAGAATTAAAAGAACGAATTTCGAATAAAGATTTGTATCTCTACGCGTCTAAATTTCCATCCGTAAACATTTATATTCTACCGATAAATATCATTCGTTCGTTGGAAATTCATTCGTTCATGAGAACCCAGAAAATACGTTCGGTGATACAGTTACGCGTTTCATCTGGAAATCTGTCGAACGACGGCGATACTTGGCGTGGAGAAGTTATAAAAATCAACAGCGGATAACACGTTCCCTTGAAAAATCGTGTAATACGTGTCGTGTACTGCTTTAGAGGGCTATTAGAAACATTATCGAGCCGATATACGAAGGTATTATCGGGCTTATCGAGCAAGTTATGAGATCAGGATACGGTATCACCACGCCTCGCGTGGAAGGAACCCTGTCGAAGCCACGGCGGCAATAATAAATAAACAGCGTGAAAGAAATGGGAAACTGCGGACATACGTTCGACCGAGGATACTCTCGAAGGATACTAAAACGAATTCTTCTTGAAAGCGTTTCGTTGTTTTTCTCGCCGTTCTTCTGTACCTAATTTCTAACCCCTGCGACATTAAGCTTGTTATTTTACGAGTGACCATTTTGTCATTCGAATACGGTTAGGTAATTCGTAAAGAGTTATCTGTTTTACGCGGCAGAAATGACAAAACGAAAGGCGGATGGTAAAATTGACAGAAAGTGTAGCATTTCGGAGAAAATCACCGTGGTTCGCTTGTGATTTATGGGTCGTTCTCGACAGACAAGGAAACACCGTTGACGCGTCGGTTTCCAGTGGCACCTACGTTCGTGAAAATAAAAGGCCATAGAGAATTGCACGATAGGACGATACTTACATTTGCACGAGATATCGTGAAATAAAGTTTCCGGTATGATGAAATTTTCCTCTTTGATTGCCCGATTCACGCTCCTTTAGCGTACGCTAATTGCTCATACGCGATTAACGTTAATTCGTCGGCAAGCTTCTCATCCCATTTTCCCAACCGTCGTTCGTTTTCTGCGTAGAACATGTACACCTAATCGTTCATCTGTGTCTTGGTGATAAAAGAAAAAAAAGACATAGAATAATTCGATTATTAGCACCCTGAGACGTCTAAAAACATAAAGTTTAGCGATTTTTCGCATAAATAGTTGTAAAATGAGACTCAGATTTTTTTTTAGGAATAATATCGATTATAAAAATATGAATATTCCGCTTTTTTTGAAATCGTTAGGCTCGCGAAAAAGATCCTTTTTTTTATTCTATCGCAAGGACAAATTGTGCGGCGTCGGACAAACAGAAGTTAGTTAATCTCTCAAAGATTTCGCGTAACGATTTAAGCAGGGAACTTCGTCTCGTTATGGACGGCGGATTCTAATTGTTACAGATAGGTATTCAACTACTGTAATCCGTTAAGCGCGGCTGTATTTACCTGGATTCTGCAACCTGAATTACCGTTTTGCGTTTACCTGTTGTTTGCTGTACGCTGGAAATTCCGATGATCGCGCGGGAATATTCAGAGGCAGTTGGTAAAATGAGATTATCTTCCGCGGCGTATTGTATCTCTTTTGCAACGGATCGTTTCAAATATTTAGATTTT
The DNA here is from genome assembly GCA_014737525.1 of Bombus difficillimus. NCBI lineage: Eukaryota > Metazoa > Arthropoda > Insecta > Hymenoptera > Apidae > Bombus > Bombus difficillimus. The sequence continues at coordinate 3,734,236 of JACXIT010000099.1, forward strand.
ACTTTGGCGGGAATTCAGATATTTGGTAATTGATCGAGTTAACCTACGGTGTTTAACGAATATCCCGTATAGTTAACCGTTCGATCAAAGTTCATATTTCTATCGCAAAATCGATTATGGAACCCGTAGGCGGAAGCGATAGCTTTTTAAGCAAATCTTCGAAAATTCCCAGCTCGTGTTTCGAGTGCTTCCGATATTTAACTTACTCTCTCGTATATCCTCGCGGTATCGCGCCGGTTTATATCGTCAAATAAAGATCATCCGTAGTATAAAGTTGCCAATGTTGACTGCAAGAAATTACTATCAGTTGGCGAACCCATGAGAATCGACTACACACTTTTCAACGAGTTCGCCCCGGTATATCGTTTAACCTGTTCGTATCGACGATCCTATAATCAACGTTTGTTTGACATTTAATTAAGAAACGGAAATTTCCCACCGCGAGATCGCAATCTCGTTCGTCCAACTGTTCTCGCTGAACGAGAACTCCGCGATGTTCTCGTTCGTTCTCGCAATTTCAAGTAAGTATTTTTACAACGACGTTTACGTTGCTCCTGTTCATTTTTTAAATGCATCCCCGCTGGGACTATCTACGAGTAGGTCGCATAATGATCTGCGCTCGTGCTCGTTTCTCGGCTTTTACGACCACGTGTGTAGACTGAAATTAACGAGCTGAAACGAACTGTGCTCGCATGTGATACGTTGAAGCTTGTTTCACGACTGGCCCCGTTCGAAACTGTGTGCGTATCTTCGACGTGGCTGTCGTAGCTACTGTGCTTTCTAAACAGAATGAGTTTCGTTGTTAGCTTGATCAGATCTTATACTCGAGCTGGTTTCGACGACGAATCGATTCTCTTTTAATAGTTGAACTGCGATAGAGCTTCGGTAATTTATTCTTAATTTAAGTGGGAAGATGAGGATAATTGGAATAAAGTAAAATTTGATATTCGCTGTAAAATTTAAAAAATTGTAAAATTTCTGAATAGCAAGAAGCGATGAATCGATTCTGTTTCGTCGAGTATCCTGGAAATTAGAATACGTTGAAATTCAAATTTCAGTCTGATTTCATGAATCTCCCAGTCGGCGGAATTTAGTTCTTCTTGGGTAAAATTTCATCCCTCGCGAGGTAGATACATTCAGAAGAAGAATAACTCGAGGTTCAAAAGCATCGTACTTTTAAATTTGCGAAACAAAATAATCGTGTACCATAGAACGACGCGTAGTAATGAAAACCTCCTCGCAGTTCAAAAGATATGCCGATTGAAAGGCAAACGTAGGACAATCAGCGCGTCTATTCGCTACTTATATCGCTAGTTTATTGAAGACCAACGTTTCTTAAACACGATTCCATCCTTTCATTGCCATCTCGATTCTTCAACGTGTTACTTGCGAAGGCAGCTTTTGATCTTTATGATCAGCTCTCGAAACTTTATACATTCGCGCGTTAACTTTTACTTTACTTTACACAACTTGATAAGTAGAGAAAATTGATAGCGACTGACAATTTTCTTCCTCTTCCCGTCTTTTCTTTTCTTTTTTTTTTTATACGACAATTGACGGTCGTAGCGTCGATTCATTTGTTGCTCGACTTCATCGAACACTTTTCAAATTACTTAGCGTTGTCGAAATACACAGTTTTGTCCCGAAGGTTCGATCAAGTCGAGCAAGAATCGCGATCGCACGAACACAGCGTCCATCATCGGACGATGAAACGATGTTCTCTTCGTATTCTCCTCATCGTGCGCGTATACAAGAATTTTTCAAACTCGAACTACAACGACAGTTTTTTCCTTTTTAGTTTTAAGACTAATGAAAACGGTAAATTCCCATAACTACGCAACACGCTGTCAAACGTTCGCTATTAGTCTCCGTCCACGATGTATTTTTCAATTTGAACGTTCTGAAACGTTTAACTTTCTAAATGATCGACACGTTGTTTTCACGAAGTAAACTGATCCGAAATACAGCGATAAATCAGGAAAATACGCTACGATTTCTTGCGACAGTCTTTGGAACAATTTGATCCCGATCTTCGCCACGATTTCTCTTCCACGCAATGTGCGCTTTGTCACGAGTAAGAAAAGAGGGTGAATAAAAATCGAAATAATGGAACGAGGCATCGAGAAAGCAAGAGAATACGAAAGAAAGCTGTTCCAACCGCGAGTCTCCGGGGCAACTTGTTGTTCTCTTCATCGAGGCATGCTGTATCGATCTTTCTCAGCCGTAGATCGAACAGACTCGTTCGTAAAGACGTTGAAGCACTATCGTCCTGCTCCTTACTAGGCTGAAACGTGTCGCTGAAATACTCTGTCTTTGGCACGGAAACCATTCGCTTTTTCCTTTCGTTGAACCATCGACGTTAATCGATAAATACATGGATCGACTACAGTATATGTATATAATATGTACAAATTTTACTTGCTTTTCTTCTCGTTTAATTTATTTGCCAATGGAATTTCATTAAATTTCACGTGATCTCTCAAGCGATGGTATTCTGTACAGAAATAAGACTCGCCTCTTCAACAGCCATTCTATCAAAGGGATTCTGTTCATTGATAGCGCTTTTGTTTCTGCGCTTGGCAAACTCATCGACGATTCGTTTATTCTCCCGGTTGCTGTGCGTGCGTGTAGAGTTAACTAAACGGAATGACCACGCTCTTGACCCGTTCTCCAAGAGGAGTAACGGCGGCACGTGCGTCACGGGTCAAGCAATGCTCGGCCGATTTCCAGTAATGTTCCAGCCGTTTTGCGAGTAATGTTCGAAACCAGCTACTACAACGAAGGAATGGAACGAGACAACTGTACAGAAATGGGCGTTTACATTCGGTTGACACACGAACGTGATTTTGGAGCAAATCCTTTGGTACCAGGATCGCGAGGGAAAGTAGCAAAAATTCGACGAACGATCTTATCCAGTCGCTGCTCGACGATTCTGACGTTATCTGAAAATTCGTTCCACGACATCGATCTTCTTCGTTCCTTAAAATCGGTTCTCTTCTTGCACGATGATCCTAAGCTCGTCTGGTCAACGTGACAAGGAAAAGAAAAAAATAAGAGGCCGTCGTTAGCCCGTCGTTCGCATTTCGTTGAATCGTTATCTACGTTTTCTTCGTTTGTTCTTTACACCTGCGTCAATAGTGTCAATTGTGTTCCATTTTTCATCGCGTCTTTCTCTCTCTGCGTTTGATCTCTCGGCTCGTTGCCTATGGTGATATTCGATCGTGACGTCATGGTCACCGTCGTCGTGGAAGTTTTGCTGATCAGTAATCCTCTCTCGGCGTCTTCGTCTTCCAGCTCCATCCTCGATTGACCGGATGTAGCTTGTCGATTCGACTGAAGCCTTTCAGCGTTCGCCTTGTTCCTCCGTGGAAATACACTGTTCTCGATATGCAACGTGGCATTCACGTCCTTTCCAGCGGCGCAAGTGCACGCTTTTAAGAAACTTTTCTTGAAATTATCGCTGAGGAAAGCGTATAAGATAGGATTCATCGCGCTGTTGCTATAACTGAGGAAGCCGGCGAGTAAGAAACTGGTAATCGTGATCTTGCTCTGACACTGTTTGGGTGGAGTGTAGATCAACGCCACTTGCATGAGCCAGTAGGGCAGCCAACACAAAACGTACACCGTGATCACCGTCAACACTAACTTGGTCACTTTACGATGGGATCGTTTCTTCTCTTTGGACTTGTTCTTTGGTCCGACCGTTTGAAGCTTCCTGATTACGAGGAAATAAAAGATCAGAATGAGAATCAATGGAATGGCGAAGCCTAGGATGAACGTGTATAAAGTAAAGGTAGTGTGGCCTCCGCGATCGTTTGGCCAGTAGATGTTACAGTTGATTCCTTTCTCAGACTCCATCGCGTTGGCGTACAGAAATATAGGGATCATAAAGAGAGCGCTCGTGGCCCAGGCTGTTAGAGAGACCACTTTGGAGATGAATGGCGTTCGAATCTTAGGCGAAGATATCGGATGACACACGGCGATGTAACGATCGGCGCTCATGATGAAGAGGAAGATGCTGCTGGTAAACTGATTGATGCTGGTTGTTGTCATATACGCTTTGCACATGATCTTCCCGAAGATCCAGCTACGTAGGCTCATCGTGGTCACCAAGAAAGGTATTCCTATCAAGAAACACTCGTCTGCTATGGCCAGGTTCACGATGTACATGTTGGTCACTGTTTGCATCTTCGAGAACCGTAACACCACGTAAATCACCAGAGTGTTTCCGAGAAGACCGACGATGCAGACGATAGAGTAGAGAATCTGATTGACCAGCGAGACGATCGGCAGATCAGCCTCGCAGTTCTGAATCATCGACTCCTCCTGATTCATCTTGCGAGCGTAGTCCATCATGCTCGGCGTCGTCTCGTAGCTTATTATCGTGGCGTTCATTTTGCTCCAGCCGTCTTAGATTCTTCGTCCAACGAACGATCCTCGTCCCCTTCGTAAATTTACTTTTTTCTCGAACGATCTTCTCCCGAAGATTATTCACACGATGGCTTCTGATCGATGGTTCGAGAGATCTAACTGCGATCACTCGGCACGAAGAAAGATTACCGAGACAGTCTTTACTTTCTCTTTTTCGCGAGATTTGTTCGTCTTTAGGGGAGATACGAATGTATGAACCGCCTTTTAGGAATTAAACGTGTGTTCGTCGTATTCTGTCGGGGATCAGAGGGTAGACGAAGGATCGTTGCGCCGACGACGACGATGCGAGAGATGGATCCGACGTCATTCCGTCAGCCGTGAAACGATTGCGCTTCCGGACATCCGATCACTCGGAAGTCAACGCTGCACGTTCGCCTTCTTCCGTTTCCTCCCGAGCACACGAGTCTGAAACAAAAGAAAGCACCGTTTCTCAAATTTGATTTCACGACGTTCAAGCGTAAATTGACGTTTCTTCGGACGAATCCGACATTTTTTTCTTATACAGATTAAATTCAAATTCGTCTTTAAGCGGTTTCCGTACGAACAACGAGTGAGCTAAGCTATTGAAAATTTTCTGATTGAATTTTGCGTCCTGAGGATTTTTTTAGATCTGCGGTACAAAGATTTCGTTGGCAAGGGTTCGACGAGTAGTTTCAACCCCATTATTGGCAACAATAGACTCAATTTGTGTGGTGTATAGCACCGGTTGCTTTCATCAGACGAATCGATGGAGGGTGTGTCTCAAAGAGAAGGTGATCGAGAAGTTTGAACTATCTCAAATTCTTATTGCTTTCGTAATACGAGTTTGATCTTACGATTTTAAGTTCTAAGTGTTTTCAATAGTTGTACCTGAAAAAATAAGTATAGTCTTCTATATCGTTTGCGAACGAGTATAATCTTTTATTTCGGTTGTGAAATTACAGTTAAATTATCGTTACAGTTCAATTAATCTTCGATAGCTCGCGATATCAAATTCTTCATATTTCATCAATTAAATATGCAATATTATGCACGCTTGCGAACATTAATCGTTTCAACGTGCTACATAATTAATAATCGATAATTAATTAAACATACTTCTAAATGTAAATATGCATGAATTTGTAAATAATTATCACTTTTTGTTGCTCTATATTATATATATAACGATCCTTTTACGGTCAAAGCTTCGAAAGCATTCGCAACACGTTTGTTATACAATTGGCACGAAACGTTAAATTAAACAAATGTGCGCAAGTAAACTGGAACGCCCAAAACACAGCCGTATTCCATTCTAATTAAATTCCACTCCAATTAAACAGAAACAGAATGCTATATCATATTATACTTAACTCTAGTTCTCTAAGACAGTTCTCTATCCGAACAACCCTAACAGCGCAACTGTTGATTTAGGTACTAGAACTTGGTGGAATTTACTTAAACCTCTTGAAACGTTCGAAACACTTAAAACATCGCTGTATGTCACTCTAATTAGACAAACTACCGCTACACTACAATTGTTGTTCGGCAAACTCTTCGATAGTAGTCGATTCGAAATATTTCTCACAGCTCTCGTTCGAATTCTATTTTTGAGTTTGGTTTTCTTCCACTGACCTTGTTTCATAATTTCGCTGTATTATATGATAAATCATCCGTCGACGTCGTAAATTAAGGACTAACCTCTCCAAGGTCATTCGCTTTCCAAAATAAACCTAGAAACGCGATTGTTGATCAAATGAAACGTAAATCTTTGGGAACAGGGTAGCTGCACCGAAAACCGAGAATCCTGTTGACAACTCTGGAACAAGGAGAGAAGGTTAGATTGCGAGGAACGTTACGGTGATCCGAGTTGACTCGTGACTCGAGAGTTCAACGTTTCGGGCAACCACAGCTTGTGGCTTTCGCCACGTTGGTAAGCCGAACAAGCGGCTCGAGAAACTCGAGAACTCGACGCGAAACTGCACCAGATGTTCTTCGTTGCCCGAATGTTTAAGGATGATTTTCACTGCAGCGAAAACGACTACGCACGAGCCGACTGGCGTTGATCGCTTTGCACGATCGTTTGGCCAATCCATCGCTGTTTCCCGAGACTCGCTTTTGCTTTTAGAAGTTGCAAAATTCAGATTTGCAATTTTTTAGAACGAGACAACGACGTAATCAACTTTGGTAGATTTTTGCTCGAGAACTCGGAAAACAGGTAAGAGCTTATGGTGAAAAATTGCGAAGACTCAGGGTAAAGTAAAGTTCGTTCGATTCAGAAGTTGTTTTTCGATAAAAATACGAGTGGCTGAGAATCGTAATGGTAAAATTGAATGACACAACAACATCGTAGCAAGTTAGCATGCAAGAAATTAACGTTACTTTTCCAGTTAATATTTTCGAATGCTTTACAACGTTGGCGCGCCTCGATTATCCATCGATTTTATCTGAAATCATTCAACGAAACGATGATCGTCGAAGTTTCAAATTCCTTGCTTTGATTACTCTCGCAAATTAGATTGCACGTCTCGTTTGAAAATCACGATGGTTCGTTCATGAAAGATCGTCATTATCGTTTCGGGCGCGAGTATTATTACCAGAAAAGTTCGCGTTGTTCATGGAAAAGAGAGAACCACGTTCTCGTTTAACTCGCTTCGCGTTTTCTCCAGTTTCATTAAACGCGAGTCATTATCGGTATCCAATGGAAAGAGTTATCTGTGTTTTCATCGGGTCGCTGCGCTGAAATATTATTCGTTGGTCGCCTGTTCCACGGGAAGTTCGCCGAAATCCTCGTTAAAGCGTTGAACTACGAGATAATCGGGAATCAAAAAAGGATCTCCCTCTCGTCCGACCCGATCGTGAAAATTTTCAAGGAGCATTCAGGTCGATCGTTCGATTCGTTTTCTATTAAACTCCGTTGAAGTGGAATTAAGTCGACGCGCTATCGCAGCGCGGGAAACATATTGTTTTAGGAGCACTCATTAGTCTCTGGTATGCGACGATGCGAAACGAATGGCGATATGACGAACGTTTAAACCGTGAGAAAATTCGCGGTGCGTCGCGTTGCTCCGCAAGCTAATGAGCGCCGATCGATCGCCATTATCGGGCCATCCTTCCTATAGCCTTGCAATTACCCGTAAAACGATCGTCTTAACGTTTCAGCAATTTACTTTCCGCCCCTTTTTACCCTGGCAAATTTATTTTCGCATTGTTTGAACAACGACCGGAGCAAACGAAGATTAACCGTACGAGCGATCGCTTCGCTGAACGAACGTTTTGATTAAACATTCACGACTATCTTTATTATAAAAACATTAAGCGCCGTTAAATACAAATACCGTTATTTAAATTGTAGAAGTAGAAGAAATTGTTACATGCTAAATAGTTTAGTTAGTAATTTTTTATTTCGAGTTAATTCCCTGAAAGATGTATTTTCCTCGGTTGTATAGATTTTCCATTTCACGAAGTCATTTATCACGAACGATCACGAGCAGACGCTCCAGCGAATAATGACGCTTGTTCCGGCCAGGAAACGAAGTAGCAGTTGCGACAAGATATTATTAGCGTATTCGCTTGCAACGTTCCGAATAACCGCGGTACATCAATTTTGGCAGAAATCCAGATCTCAACAGCAACACGTGGAATTTTCGTATTAAATGTCGAACTTCGTTCGAATTGTTTTCCAAATGAAACCTCCCTCTTATTGCGATTTTTTTCTTCCTCCGTGTTATTCTTCCTTCGTGTTAGAAAATATACCCTCGAGAAAAACACGACGAAATGTCTCATTACGTATACATCGTTTTCGTATTATTACATAGTCTCCTTCTGTCCCTGGGTAATATCGCATAAAAGATGAATAGCATAAGTCCAAGGAGAAACTAATATTCTACATTGTATTCGCTTGCCCCATTCTTTATCAACGTTCTTTATTTTCGCCGAGAAAAAAGAACCACAACTCTATCCAGCGTACAATTAACCATTGTGCATTTGCTACAAAAAGAAGAAAAAAAAAACAAAAAAATAGAATATCACGGTAATAACCTTCTTCCGTGCAGTTCCCGAGTACTTTTAATGAAGTGCAGACAGTCGACAGAAACGTATCAGCATTTTATCCGATAAACTCGTGGTCCTCGTATTCATTTGATATATTCATCTAGCTACAAAAAACAAAGAAAAAACAAAAACAATTAAGCACAGATTTCCTAGCAAACTTTCAACAGACTTACGATAAAACAAACGCTTAACAACACGCTAGCCTGTTTGTAAGGTCAGATCTTATTCTGATAAATTTGTCACCGTATTACTGCGCGTCTGGCTTATGAACGACTCGTATCACTGATATAGTCTGTGTTTATTCTTGTATAAAATTGAGAGTCGTGCAGCTTACAAATTTAAACATACGCCGATCTACATACAAAAGTGGGACTTCCACTCGACATAGGTCTTTCAAGGTCAAGCAAATTTTTCAATCAAGTTCTCAAAAAAAAAAAAAAGAAAAAAAAAAAAAAAAAAAAAAAAAAAAAAAAAAAAAAAAAAAAAAAAAAAAAAAAAAAAAAAGAAACGAGAAAAGAGACAAAAAGAAGGAAACGACAGATTTCAAGAGTTTATTTTGAAACATACGTAAGATAGTACAAGATCGCATTAACGATGTAAAATTTACAAAAATATTAACGATGATATTCAAAGATTTTTCTTTTAAATATTGTTTATATTAAAAGAATTCTCTATAGAATCATTACACGGCAGTACGTTAGTCGCGTTAATATGAACTTAAATGATAAATAACTTGCTGTCCATAGATATTAAGCTCGTGGCTTGTAATCCGGCAATGTTTGCGAACGGAACAGAGAATAGAGCGAAAGCATAGATACAATCTCTAATATATGAAGAAACCAGGGGAATTCGTATTTCATGAATTCAGGACGATACCGTGGTATCGATACTTGTTGAGAAAAAGTCGTCCGTTTCGCCATGGAGGCCATTTATTTCAATGTTGTTGTCGTAGAACATAGTCCACCGTGCGGAGCATTCGGAGTTCGATAATTCTCGTGTGTCAGTGGCTGCAATATCGTAAAGCTTAGTTAGTCTTCGCGTGCAGTTTTGGAAGTGAAAAAAAAAAGAAAAAAAGAAAAAACAGTCGCGTCAAATCGACGACGGTCCGTTAATAAACTCGAACTGATTCGTCGGATAAACCATCGATTAAAGGCGGAACAATTTTCGAGCGGAAACGGTCGCACTTGATACCGTGTTCAACGAGGGCAATACGTAGCGAAACTCCATCTACGGACCTTGTAACATCGTTTTACGACCGCCGGAGAAGATGTGCTGGTTACATCGGCAGTCGGTTCACACGCAGCGTCGATCAATACCTATAGCTTGGAATTAAATTCAGAAATTCACGTAATTTACGTGAAACCAATAATATAGGGTTTCGCTACGTCGAACTGGTATTCTTGGAATTTTGAATTATGTGACAGCTATTGCTAGTTGCTCGACCTTATTTTACACCGCAACTACCGACGAATGATGTACGAAACTGGTACCAAGAAATCAAAATGAAACGTGTGTAAGAAAATACATAATACACGTGTTACGCAATACAAGAGGAAAACAAGCTTGCACGTGTTTGTACGTTTAACGAAGAATTATTCAAATTTCTAAATATTCAGCCTGGTGCTAATCTATGAAATTTCTATCAAAATTTTGCAACTGATCGTTTTCTATTTTTAAGAATAAACACTCGAACCGATCGATTTGTTACTTTTATCACTGTGATTAGTTTGCTTGAATTCTGTATTTAATTTTAAAAATAGCGGTAGAAATATATTCCGACGTAACCTTAGTAATTCTTAACACGCTGGTTTCTCATTTCGGTGATGTTTCTTGCGCGAATTTTCATTAATAATCGAATGGACGGACTGCTGAATGTTCAATTATTTAGTCGACACGAACAGAAATGTCGCTGATAAATTATTAAATTTAATTCATATTCCTAGTGTGCTAATATTTCCCTCCACAGGCAGATGAGATATTAAAGTCAGATTTAAATCCTACAAAGGATAGATCGGCAAAATTTAGGTACAGTTCTATCATTCCGATCGTCGAAGGAATTTTCGGATCCGTGTGTAGGTGAATTTCGCGTAGAATATTTAACGAAGCGACCCAAGATCCGTGTGATAAGGGAATTCAAAAAGAGCTCGGAAAACTACGATCTCAAAGTTAAAATGTTGACGAGCACCGTCACGAACGCACGTATTAAAGAACCTAAAAAATGTAGGCTCCCCATAAAATGTTCCAGCACGTACAAAGAACTCCCTCGGTGTTTTACTTATGATAATCGCACTCGCCGGAAATTCTTCGCCGTATAATTTATTCCTACAACTTGTTCCAATTGTTCCAGTCTAAACAATTGAAAATCGTAAACGCAACCTAGACCACAGAGTTTCACCTCTATTCGTCCTGATTAACGCGCACTTTTAATTTCTCTCATTTTATTAATTCTATTACATCGTGTGATATACAGCCGTGACTCGAACAAAGACGTATTATTACTCCACCATAATAGCAAGGCCGCGAGTGCTCAGTTGTTACCGTCGTCTACGACGAAACAATGCCTGCATTTCCGTATATGAGGTGAACAGAACTCGTGAATAACGAGGCGACGTAGCACGCGTAAATAAACCATCGCGTCGCCGCGCCGCCGGTTAAACCGGAAGTAATGACCATTCCCTCTGCAATCGGACGAGGTAGCGGTGAGTCTCGTAACCGATACAAATGAATCGATTACGCGACCAGCAACGCGAATGCACAAGCTCTGCGAGCAAATCGAAGAAGAAATCAAACGAAGATATACGCCAACGTGGAAGATCTGCTTTCCCGCTGGCTTTCAGATTCATTGTTCTTCCTCATCCTCTATTCTGTCTAGCAACTTGGCTTCTCATATAGAAAGCTGTTTTGCGCGCTTTGATCTTCCACTTTGCTTTATTTAAAGTTGGAAACGTGGTATTAAATGGGAAATCCTAGGATTCTAATTTAGTCGTATTCTTGGAAGTGGTCGATCGACTACGAACGTATTAGCTCGTCCTTTGTAAGAGATACGCTTTACGCATAGTCAAAAGTAAGCGAACATTTGTTTATTTTTGGTGAAATTCAATGAAATTATGGATAAACGGGAAGTGGAGGGTAATATGGAACGTTTGAATATAATTGTAGAATAAAGCGCGAGTTTCACCAGGAAAAGTGTCTCGATGTTAAAATTATCAAGAGAGGATTACGTGTTTCAACGTTAAGACAGGATTTAGATCATACGATGTCATATACGTATTTTAATAACGTATATTGTTAACAGGAATCGACTAAAATAGCCAGTTGATACTTGAAAACGTGACGTTGCGCGCGATAAAAAGAGATATTGTGCAAATTATTTCGGATAGCACGTTGAAAATTCGTGACTTTATGAAAAAAAACCGAGACTCCCGCGACCTAATATAACTCGATGTTTCGCGTGGAAGCAAAAGCGGGAGAGGGTGTTGTGTACGTGAAATCGATAACTCGGCAAGATGGGTGGACGCGTTAAATCGGATGCCCGCGAAAAGAACGAAACTGTAGCAGTGATCGTCGGGAAAAACAGGCTGCAATGAAATTCGAAATTCGTAACGGTCTACCAGGAAAATTAAATTCCAGCACGAAGGCGCAACATATTGAATGCGCTCTCGTTTAGGATGCTTTAGTTGCTACGTTGTAAATTAACCAAATCGTGAACCGTGAACAACTGACGCGCCCAATTAACGCTGCAACTCTCTCGATTTTTCATCACGCGCCGAACACCGAAGTATATGAGGTCAATGAATCATTTTTTATCACATTCATCTTCGTAATATCGGTCGTAGTATCGTTTTATTTTATGGTATCAAATTTTTGTAGCCATATGGAAGTATTAGGTTAATATGTACGTAACTTCTTCGAGATATAATATTTTTGTTATTGGAGGAACTGGAAAGTTCAAGCGAAATAGGAATCTGGAAAGTTCAACGAATCTCAGAATCGTAAATCTCACCCACTGGCACAGATTTCTTTGGAGCGGGATTATCGGTTGGCGACGTCGATAATAATCATGTCGAACTCGCGATTACCGTTTCCCATTCACCAAGCCCTTCTCTTATAGTGGCAACTCTCCAAAATGGAAACGTTGTTTTCGTTTCTCGCCTGATATTTGGCCAAGAATGAAACCCAACGATCTCGGTTATCCGGTTAATGTTCCTGGTAACGCTTCTTGTTTTTAATAGGCACGCTACTGTCTAGAATTTACATTTATATATTTCGAATCGTTCTCCTCAACGTATAATTCTCATCGATCGATCCTCCCTTCGACGATTTAGCCCAATTATTACGTTTTATATTACGCCAGATGTTCCAATACTCACGAACGTGAGAGTATATGTTGTTAAAAACGATAGACCTCGAGGAGGAACGAAATTCGAAAAGGCCAATGACTGGAAAACCATTTTCGTTCGGATATTCCTGGCTGGAATAACAGCGCCCTCACGGATCGCTTGGTCAATCGGATTATTCGAAATAATCTGGGATATTCTGGCAATTATGTAAAATGTCGATTTCGTCTGCAACGAAGAGCCAGATCCTTGAAATTTGTTAGATTTCTAGAATACATCGAGAACTCGTGTCCTTTCGTGTTTGATTCTCATCGACGATCTTCCTGCCAGTCTAGTTCGTGCCACTTTCTTTGTAAATTGTCTCAAATGCCAGTATACAACAGCCGTGATAGTTGGCGAATTAAACGAGAGGTTCTATTAAACGGTTTAATTAATTTTTGCGAACAGGTTCCATCGTAAAGAATTGGAAAAACGATTGCGACTTTGAGAGAATGAACGATCCTTGGTAAATCGAAGGAGGTATGCTGATAGCGCTGAAAAGATGGCGAATGGGACAGGAAATTGTGAATTTCCGTGTCCGGGTTTTCCATAAGCCGGCCATTCCGAACGATAAGTAGATCAAAGGTCCGCTTTTTCGTAAAATTTCGGATCTACTCCTTTAAGTAGGTTAATCTATTCGGCGAAAAAGTTCAAAAGGAAAGCTCCTTGTGGCCGAAAGAGTTTTACAGTCGATCTGAGATCTTTGAATGTCAATATACTCGTAAATAACCATCTTAGTAAACTGACTAGATTCAAGGTTTTTATACGTTTATGCGAAGTTTAAAGGTGCAAACATGCACAGAACGCACGTAATATGCAAAATGGGTATTCGACGAAATAGCAAATATATGGCGATGCATCTTCTTTTCTAAGAATATACGTCGATCAAGCTGCAAACATTTACGATCTTTTTCATCGATCGCGTTCCTTTCACTTTGAAACGTGGCGTTCCTAAAGGGTTAATATCCGTTGGTGACCGATACGATGAAAAGTTGACACTGTAATTCATCATGTACTCGCTTGACGGTTGCGGAGCGGAGAATAATATTTTATCAACTTGTGGCAATAAGCTGTGTATTTCGGTAGACCGAGAACCTTGACTCTAACATACGCACAATTTTCGGTAAAATTATCTACATCTGTCGACTTGTATCTTAGACGACGAACCACGTTACGCTTCTTCTGGCACAAAAACCTATATGTACTTGGCTACTCCATCATCGTCAACGAGACGGGTTACAGCGGTGTAATGCTAAAGTTTACGATGTTCGTTAATGCACGCGAGAAGCTGCCTCTTTGACACGGCGCGAACGATCGATGGAAAATGCCACAGACGCGATGATTAATGGAACGATGAACATTCGGTTTTATCTGTATGTTTCTAAAGGTCGAACGAAGCTTTTTTCGGCGTCTGACGAACTTTTAATTAAATTAATTCGCGGCGCCGATTCTTCTCGTTTGTTTACTGTGACGTTTTATAAATATCAAACTCAACAGCCACGATGTTCAAACGGGTAATTTACTTTTTACCTCCCGATGTAAAGTAGAAACTACGTAGTTTATCCGCGTTTCATCGGCAGATACAAAGTTTTTAAACCACTCGTACGAGTTTACAGGCTGGCTTCGTGAAAAACAGGCTTCGTACAGTTTATGATTCCAACTCGCTTTAACAGGCCAGCTCGCGGAACACCACTCCTGATACTTTCTCCTTTCCTTTCATTTTTTCTTTTTGCTTAGAATTACAGCGTTCGTGGGAAGAAAACGAGAAGAGGGTTTTGGAAAAGATAACGGTTTTAGTTTAATTTAAATACCTTAAAGAGTACCACAGTTTGTTATTATATGATTATTAGATAAGCTTCAGTATACAATATACAAAGTATACAGTATACAGTATACCAAGTATACAATATACAGTGTACAAGGTATACAGTATACAGTATACAAAGTATACAGTATACAAATTACTAGATATTTTTGATTTTCTCTTCAGTTCCCTCGATCAAGAGTTCCAACTATCTCTATATATGTATATATACAATACTTACCTAGAAATCATCGTTCGAAGAGGGCCAATAGAAGTTTTTACATTCATCCGAAGATCGTCCTCTGTCAAAGTGGTTCTTTGATACGAACGCATAACCCCAGGTATAAAATCGGTTCCCGACAAAGTTTCCAGCAAACTTAGACACTGAATTTATCCAAGCACATACATCAAAGGCATTATAAAGCGAGAGAAAAATGGGGGATCGTTCTGCGAGTGTCTTGAAAGAAAGCCGTGCCTTTTTCATTCAACGTTTCCCAATTCCCTTATATATCGAGCTATCCACGACGATCCCTTTACGAAACTACGCTCTCGACGTTTTTATAGACTCGAAGAAATATTCGAAGTCGTAAAGATGACCGAGTTGGAATTGGCCAACTTCTTCTCCCGCGGGGTTGACAAACTTTTCGAAAATTACCCGCGAGTATCGAACACGCGTTTACATCGAGCGCGCCTGTACAAACAGCGAAAGAATCGTTTCGCGAATGTTGCATCCACGGGTATTTCATCTTTCGTCGAGATTTCCTTGAAACGGAGGAAATTTCTCAGGAAGCGAAGCATCTTGAAATATTCGTCGGAGTCGTCGTTAAGTTCCATTCGTACCACGAATCTGTATATCTCGCGTATTGTTCGTAACAAGATGATCGTTTCGATATCACCGTGCGACACGAAGAGTTTCAACGTCACGTACTTGTTCAACTTCGATCGATTCCATCGGGACGATGGCGACTCTTCTCCAGCTGTTTCGAGAATTGCAAGGAGAGTTGACGTACGTGCTGAATCGAGATCGACCCACGCGAATATCAACGTGATAACGCTATAATACCGCACTGTGCTTGCAGTCAACCGATTTAAAAGTTCTCCGACGATACCCCGCGAGACGTACCAATTACCGAAACTAGCAGCTTCTGATGGAACTGCTGCTACGTGAACGACAATCTCCTCTGGAGATCTGGCTTGCGTCTCATTTGGCCTAACTTCGACTCGTTCCGTGGTAGCCGAGTTGGGCGATTTGGTGTTTGAGCGACGATTACTCGGTGGAAGTTCCTTGTAGATCTTTAGTGGAACAAACTTTAAGAAAAGAGCGACGAATGTAGGAAAAAAAAAAAAAAAAAGGAATTGAACTGGAGCTGTAAGATAATATTTTGACGTCGTGCGAGTATATAAAAATATTATTCGGAAAGAATAATAGAGAGAAACTAACGTAAAAATATACGATCCACGTATATACGACTATCGAGCCGTTCAAAGCTTTAAATTCAATATTTACAGAACTGTATTTTTGTGAAACATTTATTTCAATATCTTTTTTAACACGTTGGCTGCCACGCGAATTCTCTATAATTTGTTTAGGAGCTACGTCGAAATGTACTACAGCGTAACATTTAATCCTTGCAAAATATTATATTTTATTTGCACACTTTTTTCTCACAACGTTATCCGAAACATTAACGTTGTTGACAATTTGGTGGTCCATAAAATGTATCGTATTTAGAAGAAGAATTAGTAACGCGACTATCGATGATAATCAACGCGTTAATAACATCGACAAACATACGTATCGCAAAGAGATAGTATAAATAATCACCGGTCTCGAGATAAATTTTGACATGCAATGTCTGTGATTCTAAGTTTTCTTTGCGTTTTAATCCATTCATCTTTCACGTGTATATCGTAGACTCGTGGTCACAGACTGTACCACGGAACGTTTAGCGTGAAATAATTGATACGTGAATGGATTGATCATTCAGTTTCTAACCTAACGTCGATCAGAGAGATCGAGACGCGGTTTCATCCGACGCTTGGTCGGACAACGTTCGTTCTGAATCTCCTGGAAGCTTTGATGCTCATATCGGCGCCCGATTCCATCGATTCGAAATTTCTCACGGACGCGCCGCCGGCTGTCGCGCGAGCAGAATCTTCCTTTCCGGAATTTATGCGACACAGCTTTAGGGCTGTCGTAAACTCGCGACGAAACGACGAATCTCGGTCGAGGGACGATTTGCCGACGCTGAAACGGGGCCGCGATGAAACAACTTCTGGAAACGCGACACGATTCTAGCGTACAATGCCGAGGAGATGATACGAAACGCGATAGAAGAATTTACGAGGAATTGTTCGAGAAGAATGAGTGCATCGACGATGATCGCGGTCTAACGATATCATCGAGACGTTTTATGTTTCCAGACGAAATAACGTTAATTAAAGAAATCGCATGACTCGAATAGTTGGAAAAATATCTTATTCGTGGAATTTAATCGAAACTTTGTAGGATGAAATGACGGATGAAAGTGGAATATTTTTTTCCCAGCGAAAGTTGGGCTAATTCAAGATGACAATAAGTTTGAAAGTAAGTTACGTATATATATGTCGAGTTGGCGTTACGATTAGAGTTAGGGGCGTGTAACGAATATTCTCTAGACTTAGCCATCGTCGTTATACAATTGAAGTTACGTGAATTAACGCAAGTGTGAGTATGCGGAATCGACAAGTAACCGCGGTAACTAAACACTAATGACAATGATCCTAGGTTCGATAACGAATCCGCGGTCAACGGGATGGTAAATGTACTCTTTCCAAAGTCTAAGTCCTTAAAATAAAACGTGACAATATGCACCGATTGTAAAGACGTTGTTTCACTCGCTGACGAGTCCGCACGAGAGAATGCGTTATCCGTCGCGGTGATGCTCCAGAGGAAAACTATGACGGGGCGTGCCTAAGGGCACGAGATCATCGGATTCGTCGAGAAAAACCTCCGCTCGAAAAGCGAGGGAGATGGACGTTGTTGCTAATTGGTCGATTTCCATGTTGGTGGTTAGAAAAGGATACTAGCCGCCCTTGAGAGAAAGTTGCTCGCGGGAAGTGTCGTACGTGAGAAAAACAGATTTCCCGTATCTCCCCATATTAGGTGATAGATCGAAGGACTGTTAGAACAAAGACTGTTTGTCCGTTTGAAGGACCTTAGTTAACTAAATCCTTAGATTTATTAGTGGGTCTCCAGGCTGGCTCAACATGTACCGCGGAGATGCATCGACATCTGACGATCATCTTGCCCGAAGAATAGGGTCTGTGCGTGACGAGCCACGGGGCAGAGGCCCTTGGAACGTTTACCGTGAAGTGTCGCTACGAATATTTCTTTGTAAGAGAGCTATACAATTATTCTATACCTCTGTTAGGTAAAACGTTCATCCCGTGACCGCGGCTACGTTCGGCGACTAGACGTCGCCTCGAGCCCAAGCACATTGTCTCAAGTTTCAGACTATTGTATTCGGGTTGATTTGTAAAGACTACAGTACTAGGAATTTTCCGAAGAATTCCAAAAGAAGCGACCGGTGTCCTTTCATCTCCGACATATATAATATATACGCTGTCTTGCTTCTTTTCCTGCGTCTCGTACAATGATATTAATTTACAGTAGATAACGTTTGTCAATATACACATGCTCCATTTATAATTTTGTATATCGATAACACGAAGAGATGTGCATTCGCTGCGAATGCAATACGCGAAATGAACAATTGAATAAACGATGAGCAGCAAGAATATTATATTACGATTTAAAGCATAATTCGATAATAAATTAATCAGTTGTAAATTAATTTCCGCGTTTTATTGGGAAATAATAAAGAAAAAACGTGAGTTAATTCGGCACACGGATAAAGATTTGTAAAAATTATCTCGTATTGTAAGATTTCTATCGAAATTGATACGAACCCGCTCGTATTTTCTTCGACCCATGAATTTCCTAGTATAACGTTGCTCGAAGAAACATTTATTCCGATATTCGCCACAGACTAGATTTCTTCTAAAATTCTAAACCATTTCACGCAAGTACTTGTCATTTTTCTCCTGCATAAAGTCGATGTATCCTTAACGGATTTCCTCTGTTAAGAGGATCGTTGGAGAAGTAGAAATTTCTCAAAGGACCCTCCGAACAGAGGTACGAATTTACGCTTCGCTTGGAAGCATTCCGCCGAGAAGTCACGTTCCGAGAAAGAAAAAGTGCCTGCTCAAAATGCCATGTTTAAAGACGTGTATCGCGTGCTGCGCGGCATTCTCGTTCTAACTTCGCGTTGTTACGTCGGTGGAACTCCTGTGAAGTTTTCACGAATCGTTAATGTATTTCACCGTCGCGGCGATAAAGGGGCGATTCGAAACACGAGCCAGATCCCCCTGTCGGAAAACCGAAACACGAGGAATTGCAGTGGTCGCGCGATGCCTTGACACCCTGCGAAGAAACGAGAGCTTTTTGAATGTATAATTCGCACGTCGCACGATTTCTCGGAAGAAATTTTCATGTACGAAAAAATGTCTCGCGCTAATTCTTCTAATCTATCAGAAACGATTTCCCAGAGCCATAATATCTGAGAGACATTTTTATCAAGTTTTCTTCATTCGTTTCGTTCTATGAATTCGATCGTTCTATTTTCCACGATTAACTTCGCTGGAAGAAATACAGCGAGCATCATACAGCAAAAACAAAAAGAGAAATATCGAGACAACGGTAGATCGTTGGTATTTATTCTCTGTCGAAGCGCGTCTAAAATAACAAGTAACATCAGCGACGAGTCGTGCAGGCAACACGCGTTTCGTCGCGATACCGTTTGTTCAAACATCGAAATTGGAAATCGCCGACGAGCGAAGTCAGATAAACTCGTGCGTTGAAAAACGGCTGCTCGCGAGGCAGCGAATGATCACTTCGAAAAGCGAGCCTCGCGAGCGGAAATATCAGCAATGAAACACGAACGATCGAAAGAGCAACGATCGATGGAAAATAGTAGCCAAACATTTTATTACGCGTCAATAAAAGATCCTGGCGATTGTTCAAGCGGATTCAGCTCGAATTAGCTGGTTCCGTGTTGCTGTACTGATAACCAAGCAAACGTTTCGCTGCTTCCTGACAGTTTGTATGCTCGTTCACGCGATTTCGCGTGATTTTGAGATTATAGGACGAAGTACGATTTACGAATTTCGAATAAGCATAGTAGAATTTATATTTATAGACACTTTGTTTATACGAGCAAGATAATTTTCAATTTTAGGTGTGTGTGCATGTGCGTGTGTGTGTGTATGTCTGTGATTTGAAAGCCGAGCTTTTATTATCCGAACTATCTTTTATCGCGTAATAAAATGGAATCTTAGCTATATACGAGAATATTTTTATAATTACAATGTGGATTTATTTACGCATATTGAAGCTTTTACGAAGCTATGAAAATGGAATTTTAAAGCAGAGATTTGTTTCAGCTTATTAAATATTACGACGAGTATCGAACTTTGGATATTTTGCATTTGTATATTTTTGTATATTACGTACAAGCCGAACGTACTTTTACGAAGCTATGGAAATGGAATTTTAAAGCAGAGATTTGTTTCAGCTTATTAAATATTACAACGAGTATCGAACTTTGGATATTTTGCATTTGTATATTTTTGTATATTACGTACAATCTCTACACAACTAAAGTTTCCATAAATCCATATATGTATGTATGCCCATAATCTACTTACGACATTTACATGTACGCAAGCATTTGATTGCGTAGAATAAGTTGCGTAATTGGCTTTTGGAACCGCTACATATACTGTATCGCCTGCTAATTTTATTATTGCCAAAATAATATAGAGATTAATCAAATATCTAAAATTAATGCTACAAATATCGATAATAATGATCTTAACTTGCACCAAATTTTGTTACTAAAAAGTTTGCTAAGACACCGCGATTCGAAGCGAATTTTCTTTTAAATTCATGCTTTGTATAAAATATGTAGCTTTGACTTTTGACTAGTATTATATGTGAACACGATACAAAAATAGTTTAACAAAACATACGGTGCACAACTTTGGTATTCTGAACGCCAGTTGAACGTGGTAGTCGGCAACTCCTACTATGCCTAATTATTCGTTTATCGAATCTTGTCCATCGACATGTTCGAGTAAATATTATTGAAATGCGTATAATTTTGCGTATGTGAATATGAGTGTATGGAAGTATGTGTGTGCACAGCGTCTCGAAAAACAGACGAATGTAACTGTTTCGTTGGTAGTGTGGTACGGAAGATGGTGAGACAAAGAAAGTGCTGAGACGCGTGCAAATGTATATCGACGAAGATCCTGGAAATCGTTTATCAAATAAATCTGAAACTACTTTAATATGAATTCTAAGTGTAACCTTAGTGCTCCTTTACTTTTATTTCGGCAATTAAGATCGTAAGATGGACTTTTGCTCTAATTATTATGAATCTTCGACCAGGTAAATGTTACGTGCTGCTTTTCGAAGAGCGACAGTTTATAACGCTGTTATGTAACGAAGGGATTTCTAGCTGGCGTAATTCTCATTTCGTTTGGTTAATTTGCCAGCTAGCTTGGGACGAGTACAATGTTCCGTATCAGACGAATCGAATTAATAATATATAATAGAAGTTTCCATGGTGGCACCTGCTTGATTCCAAAATTTTCATGCGATCAGTTTCGATGATTCCAAAAGTAGAAAAGATCAAAGATCCAAAAAAGGTTTTGCTAGAAATTCTTTTTGTTAAAAAGATTGGTGGACTATAAACGTGTTCGATAATCCTTCACGTTCTTTAAATCGTTTCGTGAAGCGTTTTTCAAAGCGGTGCCTGTCTTCGATAAACCTTGATAAAAGTGAGATTACATTGGACGAGCTTTTATTCTCTCATTTCCAAAATTTCCCTTTCCATCCGAGTGCATTTCATAAATTAATTATTCTGTTGAATCGTTTCACCAGTTTACTGAGGGCTACTCTCCCCTTCTCCTCTTTCTCTCTCTCTCTCTCTCTCTGTATGCTTCCATCGATCGATATATCCTGGCCAAGCGAATTATGGATGAATAATTCACACATACATAGGTACGCGCTTATGCAGGTGGCTGTTCGCAAATTACCCGACCATTTTTATTTGTCTCGAGTTTTACGGTGCATGGGCAATGGGCATTCTGCGTTATTTAGCAACGAGTTTCGCCCGGGGAATAGAAGAGTAAGTTCGATCTCAATGTGCACGATGTATCCTACTGCCGAGATTAAATAACCCGTTAAACAAATTATCGAGAACGTGCGTTTATCTGCAAGGTGTATAAAATATGTACAAAATATATGGAGGATTTTACAAACAAGTATTTTTCCATAAAAGGCGAGGAACGTTTGATTGTATTTTTTACTTGTAATCATTTATATATCTCAAAATAGAAATTTCGTCGCATCATAGCATAAATAATTGTGAATTTCAAAGAAAATTTGCAAAAGTGATGTTCGTAATCGTACACTCTTCCGTGTATTTTAATTTATGTAGATGATCAGCGTGCCTTCTGAACGACGCTCTGTAGATAGTCGTAGATATGGAATAATTGCGTGGATTAATCCGACACGATAAAAATTTTGTACCATTTTTCGGCGAGCTTCCACATGCAAATGTTTTGCTTTGGTTCGGGTCGATAATAGATAAAAGTTTCTGCGAGGTGTACGCGGTGCGCACGCGTCCGCCAGGTAATCTGCAACTTAAACAAAACGACAAATGGAAAGTTGACGAGATTGAAAATATACTTTTGTGCTTTTTAATGTCCGGCAACGTAGGAAAACGCGACGCTTTGGCATTGTAATTAAGCAAGGAAGTCGTCGTATCCGACACATTAATTAAATCGGGAAAAAGCTGTAGCACGGGCAAAAGCTGTGCTAATCGTGCCAAGCGAGCGTCGGAACGAAGTGTCGCACGGAAATAAATCTTATTGCGAATCGATACGTCTGTAGCGACATTGGAATTTCTCTTTGCGCGTGATTTTTTCTTTGTTATCAACCCGTTTAATCTTTTAAATCGAAACGCTTTAATTGTAAATACGATGAAATTTATTCGCAACTTTTCTATTTGTTTGCTAATCTATTGCGTCGCGAATACTCGTACGAGTAATTAGGTTCCGTGTAAAATTACGACGATCAACGATTAAACTGCGATCGATAAAGTCGATGGATGTTATATTTTCACGAATATGGAGAACAATTTTCGAAAAGGAATATTTCGCGTTTTCCTTATCACCGGAGAGTGGGGGATATTTGAACAGATTCGAACGATCATGATAAATTATCCGCAAAGCTCTTTAGCTGCGATTTCTCACGAATGATCTCTCATAATTCATATCGAGATTCTTAGAATGATCGACAGTCGCGAGCGTGGAGTGGAAATACATTAGACGCGTATTTCCATTAGGTTACTCACGAATTTCTTGAGTGTTTTGACGAGATAATCGCTGGTTGGAACAAATCTGCTTATTTCTTCGAACAAAGTTGTGTAAATTCCTGGTCGAACGTTGAACAACGAGAATGATAAAACGACGCATATTTCGAGAAATTTTTCTTTTTTTTTTTTTGCAGAATAAATA
This sequence comes from Bombus difficillimus, assembly GCA_014737525.1. Classification (NCBI taxonomy): domain Eukaryota; kingdom Metazoa; phylum Arthropoda; class Insecta; order Hymenoptera; family Apidae; genus Bombus; species Bombus difficillimus. Next base: position 3,757,486 of record JACXIT010000099.1, read on the forward strand.
CATTTCTAAAGCGAGCAGCTTATAGAATTTTCAATTTATTAAATTAACAATTTTATTTCTTAATTCGTGAAAATTGTAACATTTAGTTTTAATTTTTTACAATTTTCAATCGAATTCCGATCGAATTTTGCCATATTCATCAATTACATTTTGTTTAACCCCTGAATACGTGAATATTATAAGCCAAGAGGTTAAAGATATTTCATAACGTTTACATTAAAGTTTCCCAATGCTATCAATTCTGTAATTCCGTTGGTCGTGTAAGATGGACACCACATGAAATTCAGATGGTGTGATATATAGATATCCGGTTAAACCCAGCTTGCCTAGTCCAATACAACAAAGCTTGTTACAGCAGGCTTATGTGCGCAACGTTTGGACTGTCTCGAGCTTAGATATCCTGCTAAATTTGTACCCACTGGTCTCTGATTACCTCGCGTGGCTGGGTCTTGGAAAATGATCGTTACTTCCATTCCGATCCTCTTCGATTCTCGCATCCAAGTATACGAGTTTCCGTGAATAAACTCGAAACCGTCTACCCATTCCGTTAAAGCGAATCGTTGCTTGTTTTCTACGTTACGTGACAAACTGTGAATGAATCATTCGAATGATTCTCGAGCGTTCCTATTGTGTCGCAGCAATTGTGCTGCCATGCAGAGGCGTTGCTCCTTCTGCCGTGTAACGAGCTCTTTCCACGATAAATTTTCCGCTACAGCGTTTACAGACTCGCTTCTTCGCCAATGCGTTACCCGGATTACGTGGCACTGACAAATAAACCACGCGGCAGCTCGCCGTGCTTCAAGGAAGCTCGATGTTTTCATCGCACGAAAATTAGCAAAAGTAATTTTATTTCCCTTGAAAAATGATTCTTCTAAAAATTAATCCAAAAAAAGTTTTAATTCGCTCGTCCTCGGTAAAAAATTTATTTTTTATCGTTTTATACGTAACAAACGTTATCAACGAGTATCAAGTTTATCAACACCCCCAAGTTTATCATGTGTCCCCATTCTCGAACCTCATCCTATTTTATCACTGAACAGATCGTTCATTAAGACATTGCGTTCTCTACGTCGCGCTTCGTAATACGTTTCTCTTCGGAACGCTCTCCCTTCACCAAATGCGATACTAGTTCATTCACGTATGTGGTAAGCTTTTCGTATTACCCTGTTTTTATTACCCACCTGATCACCCGGATCGCAAAGATCGACATGTTGGCGGAACGACATATAACGAGATGATTGATAATCGACGAGACTGACCGATTACTTTGATATTGGCAACAACGTTCAACGATGCGGAGTAGGATCGACGTTAATGCCATGGTTTGTTAGCCGACAAAGCGTCCCTTTAACCGAATCGTCTATCTGAAGCTTCGTGATTGTTCAAATCCTTTGTATCCAACACCGATTGGTCATCGGTCGCGAATCAACTGCGTCTGAACCAACGTAAACCTAATTTTAATTAGAAACATTACGTAATTGGAGGAAAGCGTCGATAAAGTTGTAATTACAAATCATTTCAATCGAGGTTAAAATCCGCGACTATCGATAGCGTCTATGGTTTTATTGAGAAGCGATTATTATTTTTACGGTGTTTGTTGCTTTCGTTATTACTTTTCATTCCCACTGTCCACGTAAATTTTTTTTTATTATTATTCAATTTTCTACTTTACAATTTGTCCAGCTGGATATTCGGCTGGTAATTTTCGGTTTTCTAGTTTAATTGCTAAATAACATGCGGATGACTACCCCTAGCGGGATACCATCGTCCACGTAGATTTTTTTTTATTATTATTATTTAATTTTCTACTTTACAATTTGTCCAGCTGGATATTCGGCTGGTAATTTTCGGTTTTCTAGCTTAATTGCTAAATAACATGCGGATGACTACCCCTAGCGGGATGCCATTGTCCACGTAGATGTACGAAGAAAATGGAAAGTACGAAGCAATTGAATTTTTGTTAATCGATCTTCCTGAATGACGCATTCAATTTAATCTGGACACGATTGTTATCGAACTGCTTCGCTTAATTAATTCGAACAAGTCGATTTATAGTATTCCTGAGTTTTTACTCTTCCTCGACTAACCGTGCTCTCGTTACAGACTAATTAACATTTCTGCCCCACGATAGCGAACCTTACAAAATTGACGGAAAATCCATCATCGAGCATTCGCTTCCAATTCTATCTTCAGTGGTTCGTTACTGCACGTTAAACGTTTCCAATAAGCTCTTACAATATCAATATTACTTGTACAATTCCATTAACGACCCTTCACGTACCATTGGTAATACAAATACATATTTCAAACTAAAACTTTTCGACGTATTTAAATTTCACCAACGTTCACCGAATTCATCTACTTTTCACTCGTTCTGTTTTCAACTATATGAAATTCGAATTCTACCAATAAAAGAGCGGAGATTCGTGTGAAACGAGATCTCGATTCTTCTCGAGATTCGGTAGGGTTTTCGTCTCTTTCGTCCTCCAACTGTCATCATTTCTAAACGCGTTGAAAGCAGAACTTTCAGTGTCCATGGAATCAAGGATTTCAAGTCAGAGGATTTTTATTTCTTCTGCTTCGAACCGTTGCAACTTTAAATTCCAGGAACGTGAGGCGTAGTGCTTTCAGCATTCAGTGAAACCCAGAACTTGTAGAACTCTTACTCCTTTTTCCTTTTAACTGCTGCAATATTCAGTTTTAAGGGACGTTAGAAGCTAAATTTTCAATAAATAACGTATCTCTGTGATCGTGCTCGCAGGTGTTTCCTAGCTTTTATTTCCAACAGTTTCACATTTGAACATTGAAGCCATTGAAAACCGAGCTTGCGGAATTCAATGAATTCTATACCGGAACTCGCAAACTTTTATTCTTTTTTTTTTCCTTTCCCGTCGCCGCATTCAAATTCTGCAGCCCTTAAAACCAGTTTCTCGCAGGATTCAATCATTTTCAAACTCGATGTTACTGCTTTGTACGATATTCCTGAATTTGTGGATTCGCTGCCAAGCAAATAATTCTCATATATATCTTCCGTAGGTTTTATGGATTTTCGTGATTTTTAGAAATCGATCATAATAGGTCGTCCGAAAAGTTCCTTTCGTTTTATAAGGAAATAATGGATGCACAAAGTTTTTCGTTTTATATCATTTTATCGAATTACATACGATCCATTTTGTTTTATCAAGATAAAAATCGCAACGTTTGACAGATTAGGTTTCATGTTTGTATAAAGATGCGTTGTTGTAAAAGACGTGTCTGTAAAAGAAAGACACTTTTCGGAAAACCTAATATATTCTTCCTCGTTTTTCACTGTCTCTTTCTACTTACCGTTCTTTCGTCGCTTTATCTTGAAATGTCTTAAATATTAAATATTAAATACTAACTAAAACGATAGGCGAATTAAAATATGGGATTTTTATCGAAAATAGAGAATGACAAAATGAGAGGCCTTGTACGTATTAGGTTGTCCGAAAAGTTTCTTTCGTTTTATAAAGAAACAATAGACGCACAATGTTTCTTGTTTTATATTCGTTTATTGAATCATGCACGAATATAATAATAGAAATATAACGAAATTGATCATACGTTATTCAATAAAATAATATAAAACAGAAATTGTTGTTCATCTAAGATCGCCTTATGAAACGAAAGAAACTTTCCCTTCATGTTTGATACAGATTGCATTTTAATTAAATTCCTTATGAAAACCAGATTGAAGTCTCGTCAGTAGTCTATCGTATTAAAAATGAAACTCGCATTCGGCTCACGAAAATGTCATTCATTTCGATGAAAAGTGTCAATGTAGAGCATCGTAAAACTATCGTAAGAAATCGTCGGTGAAGCTGACGACAATCCGAAATTACAAGAACGGGTGGAGAAGCTCGAGGAATTCTAACTGCTTCGAATTGAGTGGACTAAACTTTCCAAACTAAATTACACGATCGTCGCTCCTTTTTCTGCAGCGCGTGTTACTCGCGAATGCTCCGAGCAAAATGGATCTTTGAATAAAATCGACGAGAAAATTCGCGTCGCGTATGACGGAATATAATTGAAGCAAACGTTCGCGACAGAACTGAAATAGAAATTTGATCGTTTCCGTGCAACTCGATTAATTGAATCACTGAAACGAAGTTGACTTGCCAGCGTTGATTTTCAATTTCTGGCCAACCGTAGCATATTTAGAAACGAACACGACATAGACCCAATCTCCTTCGAAACGGTGCTCTTTTTTTAAAGAACTGATCAAAAGCTGCACTAATTTACTGTAAAATTTAATCACAGAGAAATGTGACAATTGTTTCAACTTTATTTCAGGCTTGTTATTATTTGCGATACTTTTGTTTGTATTGAGATATGTATAATTTTCTGTGCTAGACTGGGTCGAATGCGCAGTGGAAATACTTGTATGTGAGTATCCGTGTGCGAAAGTATGTGTGTGCGCGGCGTCTCGAAAACAGACGAAGGAAAACAATCCAGTCGGTTAAGAGTCGGTTAAGAGTCGGGTATGGAAGATGGTGAGACAAAGAGAACGCTGAGACGCGTGCAAATGTGTATCGATGAATATATTAGAATTCGTTCATTAAGTAAATGTATAACTCTAAATTCTGTGTTCCTGTAACATTATTTCGGCTTCAAAGATCCACGATTCTCAACAGTTTGCAATAATTTATTTGTGGAAAATAACAAATCGTGTAGCTTTAAAATGCATTTCCTATATCGTATGGTGTACACGATTTTTTAAGATATGCGACAAAGGAAGAAATAATTCTGGATATGCGCAATTTTCAACTAGTTCTTTGGCTGCTTTTATTTCATCGTGTGCCGCGAATTACACGAAACACATAAACTTTAACCTTTTATAGCGCCGTACCTATTCCATCGATCATTCGTTTTTCCAGTATTGAACATTAATCCCTATAATTGATATTAAAATTAAAGTTATCAGATTAGTCGAATCATCATATTAGTTCGTAGAATGCCCGCACAGAGTGATTTGTTCATTCGTGCACGAACGTTGACATTTATTACGTTCCAAATGCCAGTAATACGACAATGATAACAAAGCGCATTTTAATCATCAATGGCATGCAAGCTATGCGCATCGACCAAACGGTCCAAGTTTTGCGAATATTCACTCGCATACGCGCGTACCAAGTTACGAATAAACTGTCAAATTTTTGCATCACCAACTCGATCCTCCCATGAAAATAGTTGGGCGACATCGCTAAGCGCAACATCGAGAGCCATCGAGATCTATCGTCGAAAGCAAAGTCACTTGTTTTCACATAACGCAAGTCCGCTACGAGGAAAATTCGAATAATTTTTTTCGCTCGAAAACAAAAACCTAGAATAGAATAGTCTGGTGGTTCAGTTACAAAAGTGAAACTCGTCGCACGACAATCGCGTTTTCAACTGGAAATTCCGTTCGTCGTAAATCTTGTTACATTTAATCGCGTCACTGTCACTCTATCGATCGAAATCTGCGCAATTTTCAAACGATCACCGCTACGATGGATTAATTTTTATATCACTGTTTTCAAGGTTGCCCTTCTGCACACGATTCCATTAATATCGTTAATGAAATTTTACAAACCACGAGTCAAATTACTAATGCTAATAAATTTGTTCCTATAATAGCAACAGACAAAATGAAACTTTTTCTACCGTGAAAGAAAGAATACCAATAAAATTTTCGCGCTGTTCTCTTGGAATCTTGCAGAGAAATCGACGAAACTTTCAACGTTCACACTTTACCCTACGGGGGAATTCGGGAGGACTATAACGATTCAAACTTTGTTTACCTCGTACCTTGTATTTGCAACGAAATTCGAGCGCAACAGCTCCCACCTTGTGTCGATCGACGAATAGGAGAAAAAAAAAAAAAAACGAGGCGAGGAGTTTCCACTTTCGAACTATTCTTCTTCTGGAAAAAACAACGACGCTTCGAATGCTACAACGAGGGAGCTGCGATTATTTTCGAAAGCTCGATCGCAGGATATCCGCGTCTCAGCTTCTCGTTTGACAATAGACCGCGATACGCTCCAACTGCGAAATCTTCGAGTTCCGTCAAAGGAGTTGACTATTAGAAGGCAATTCGTAGGACACTGGTTGCATGCGATATATACGTTTCCGGGGAGCTTTAATTACGGTACTGCAGATCGTACATTGTGTGATATTCGGAAGTGGACTTGGAATAATCAGTGTCGGACAGTCTGAGACACGGTTTCCAGGAAGAGAGCTTCGAGCGTTCTATTCTGTGTGCTCTAGGTGACCTGACACACTTGTGAATTTTATTTCGCCAACTATTTGTTCTCCAGGGATACGATCGATAATAGAGGAAAAAAGGGAAGCTCGTGTAATATTTGCGTAGCTGTTTTAAGGTTCAGCCGTGGCTCGATATTTGCTAACATTTAGCTTGTCTCTTTCTGTTCTTGTATTCCAACCTGGATATACTACAAGCTATCAGGTTTACTCTGTTCATTATTTTCAAAACGGAATTTCTTCTTAGCCTGTGAGAAAATATACTTTTTAAAATACTGCAGAAATGCTCAGAAATAGGAAACAAAAAGGGTTGATTATCGCTCACAACCGTTCGTTATTTGTCTACAGAGAAGATTCAGAAAATTTACCTGCAGAAACTCTGAAGATAACTAGGATTATATTAAGAAGAATGGTTGCTGCAACCTCGCTACAGGATTAGATACGAGTTATTTTGTTAAAATACCGTGGTGCTGAGAATTCGTGTGTTTCCACCGTGAAAGGATTAATCTTTTAAAGGGAATAGTAAAAGGACAAGCTTGCTATCCAAAATATCACTGATCTTGCGTCTTGCGTTATATTTCTTCCCTTTCTTCGAACAGACTTTCGTACATCTCGACGTTGCGTTGCTTCCTGCGATAAAGATAGCAGCAGTTATCTAAAGAACACGCGAGGGAATGGAACGAAACTATTAATCAGAAGTAATTTCGTAGACGTTCGGCGATACCAGTCGATAATAATCGACGCTGTCGCAAATTCCAACAGGAAACACGTGAATCTCCGTGGCAGGGCTTGCTTCGTCGTTTCGTACCGATAGAACCGACCTTCGACCTCGTTACAACTACATCCGATCGTATTATCTTCACTGGAGCATAAACGAAGTGTACATTAAGGTGAACGAGGAGGCATCGAGCAGGTGTTTGAGATCGCTTTGGTTTGATCTTTCACAAAGGAATTGAATAGATGCGCGAGTTAAGCGATCGATACGCGATCTATTCATACGCGTTCAACCGATTCGTTTCTTTGGCTCGCGTTTCTTTCCATTCGACGTATCTAACCCATTCGCGTGGAATAACGAGCTAGATAGTGGTACATAACTAAGAATACGACCTAAACTCGTTTACGAGTCGCAATTCTTACTCTTGTCAGTAAATCATGGAAGTTTATTCGTTTATGGGAAATGTATTGTAATATTTATCCAAACGAAGTAATTCGAATAATAACTACAGAAATACGAAAATAAAAATAGACAGGGTACGATTAATCTTTTGAAAGAATAAATAAGTATGTTCGAGTCAACGTTAGGAGCGTTTCAATCGATAGCTACGATAGTTCTTAAAGAATCTTCTACCTTTTATATTCGTAGAATAAATACAAACTTCGTAATGACTGAATCACAACCCTCGTCGAAGAGACGCGTGTAAAGTTTTTCGTCTGTAACGTATAATATCAAAATATTATGAGCTCAGGATATGCGGTTCGTTGAAAATAATTAAAAATATTATGAGGTTTAGTGTGTAACAAAAAGAATTGTTTTATTTTAAGAACGAAATGATAGCACACTCTGTTAATATGTTTAGAAATTGCTGAGTAGTTCATGATCTATCAATGAGTAAAGATTGCAGTACAATATTATATAAATTTGTAAGTATGTGGAACGGGGAAAAAATTAAACAAGTCTGAAAAAAAGCAAATTCTTGAACTAAAACAGTAAGTAAGAAAGTAATAAGACGAAGTCGTAAGGTAATACACAATTTCTTAAAAAATGCTCAAGATCATGGCAAAGAGAAAAGTACTGTTCGGCCGTCATCGTTATCCGATCGCGATAAGCGAGCAATTTTGCGTGTAGCTTCCAACTCGCAGTTAACAACGAAGCCAATAATGGAAAAATCTAATGTTATTGCCGATGTTTCAAGTATTCGTCGAATTCTACTTGATTGGAAAGTATATTCAATACATGCATGTTTATCGTAGATCTATAGACTATTTTCTTTTTTCAGCAAGCTTCTCAATTAAGTGACATTGAATCTTTTGAAGTTGGAGATGCAGGATACAAAGGGGAGGAGACGAGATAAACGTATTTATATCCCGCAGCGAATGTGAAATAAAATGGCAAAAAGAAAGGTAGATACCTCACTGATAACTCGATTTTCTAGGTTTCTCCCTTTTGGTATGGCTCGACCTCTTGCCTTTTCTCGTCCCCGAAAATGCATCCTGTCACCTACCGAGCGATAATGTATTTTCTGATAGGGCTACAGGGAACGTTTTAAATCCGATTGAAACGGCAACGCTTTCATTTAATGCATGCTGGAAACCGAGCTTGCCTGCTGGCATCCTGTGTTCTGAACCTTTTAACTTTATCTTATATCGCAATTCCACGTAATCTTGTAAATTTTTGCCTGTGTCCTTTGCCGCTTTATCAGAATCTTTTATAAGACGTTGGCGGAAATTTTCTGAAAAATCGTTGCCCCAAAAAATTTGGTTGCACTCGGTGCTTCAGTTCTCTCGCGCATTTTACCAAATAGTATTTTAACAATGGCTATTCATTGGAGGATCAGCAGGATTTACGATATCTTAACTTGTCCGGGAAGGGTTGTCCGGAAAAGGAAAGGAAGAATTTCTTTCGAGGGCTGCGCGTGACAGCGGGTTCCGGTTCTTGCGAGGCAGTTCCGTCGAGACAAAAAGGCCATTACTCGTGGACGAATATTTTTGACACAATAACTTGCTTTCAGCTATCGTGGGCTATTTAGTAAAACTTCACCGTTGGTTACCTTTTTCCGTATAAATTCCACGAAGGAAAATCGATGTTGAACGGTTCTTAGAATTCTGCGTGTCGAGTACTTCTTCAAGTTTTTTTTTTTTTTTAAACGAAATCGAGATTTAACGAATTATTCGAAGAACAGAATTATTCGACGAAGACTATCGATCTTTCGACGAAATGTAATTTTCTCGTTTCGACGTAATTTAGCATAGTTTTGCTCGCATGTAACCGGAGCGTGAGAATCGAACTCCGAAGTACTTTGATTTTACTCGACCACGTTTAACGAATCGCTCAACCTATCGAAGAGCGCATTTCATTGCCAGGTTAGATCGTCCCTATCTGAATTAAGCAGCAGTAAATGGTAGAAACTAATTTATAGGCTGACTTGGCGAGAATTGCAGACTTTAATTATCTCGTGGAACGATCGAATCTCCTTTTTCGTCTTAAATTTTACCACGGCATCGGCTACGATCGATTCTAGGATTTGCTCGATAAGATTGCAACATGTTCCTCTAGACAACTGATCAATTTCTCCAAGAGTGGTCTGTTATTGCTGATAAATTTCGTTGTTGTAACGTCATCGAGAATGAGCTCGTCTTTCGATATATCAAAATATCTTTTAGAGAATTTCTTCGCTAAATATCTCACGCGTACAACTAAATTTCCACGCGCATTCTACGAATCGCTGTACTTTCTGTAACGATAATTTAGCACGAACGTTCGTTCGATTCTCAATCTTTCGTCGTCGCGTGAAATCTCACTGCCGCAATATCTCAAAAAATAACTTTTATCTAATCCTGTAGCGAGTTTGCTGCAGACGAGGAATTCTCGTAATCCCGTAGAATCTCAATCGTCTTGGGCGACTCTTCAAATAAAGTTTTTATAAGTTTTCTTCTAGCCAAACGGTGAAAGAATCGCAGGAAATCTTTTGCCATCGGAAGTAACGAATCACGCTTTTTCTAACTTTTCAATCGCGTAGTAAGATAACATCGGTGTTACGCAAGCTGCCATTACGAGAAGAAGATAAAGAGTGTTAGAAGAAAAGAAGAGCGTAGCGACGATGACAGCGCTGATAACGATGCAGTGACAAACACAGTACGAAGGATTTTGCGTTTGCCTATGTATCGCTCATTCGTACCGATAACATCTTATTAATATTGCACGATGAGGTTTCCACGATCGTTCGTCGACAATGCGTCATTCTTGAATACGTTATCGATTCGAACTTTCTTCATATTCTAAGGACATACTATGGATATTAGAACGATAATTGAAGGAACTTGTAATAAATGATAATAAAAATAATAAAAGGAATGTGCCATTCTTGAATACGTTATCGATTCGAACTTTCTTCATATTCTAAGGACACACTATGGATATTAGAACGATAATTGGAGGAACTTGTAATAAATGATAATAAAAATAATAAAAGGAATGTGCCATTCTTGAATACGTTATCGATTCGAACTTTCTTCATATTCTAAGAACACACTATGGATATTAGAACGATAATTGGAGGAACTTGTAATAAATGATAATAAAAATAATAAAAGGAATGTGCCATNTCTTGAATACGTTATTGATTCGAACTTTCCTCATATTCTAAGGACACTATGGATATTAGAACGATAATTGAAGGAACTTGTAATAAATGATAATAAAAATAATAAAAGGACTTGTAATAGTCTCTGTTGAATTCAGTACGTGGACTTTCATTTGTGATCTTCTTTCAACCAAACTAACAGCATTTTGTAACTAACTGTAATTCTAATTAGTGTCGCGATTCTACGATTGCCATTTCTTTCAGCAAGCGAACGTCTGCGATAAAAGGGATGCAAGAGGTATCAGAAATATGGAAGAAATAAAATGAAGGAGAAAGCTTAATAATTAAAGCGTCCTCTCGCAACACGATTTTACTTTTTCGTTTGATTAAATGAGACAACCTGTTCCCGGTTCGATACGCGTCTCACGTTGCACATGCACGATGTATTATATCAATAACTACCGTGAAGCGTCGGCAAAGTTGATTACAACAGCTTAACGAAAGCCGTTGATGAGTTTTCCATTTCACGATGGCCTCGACTACAACGTATCTCTCGGCAAGAATTTTTTAATCCGATATCCCTGCATCGTCGAGTATTTTTGTGTAATTTTCTTTCGTAACGCATCTGTTCTTCTTTCGCGTCTTTGAATAGACGTACGCTTGTTCCAATGGCATGACGAATTGCGACTGTTTTTCGTTTTCAAGATTGATTATACTCGAACGACGCGTTAGGGAGACAATGTGAAAAACGTTAGTCTGTCAGGTTGTTAGATATGTACATCAACATGGATGGATGGTTGAATTTATTATCGTCAAATTCGAATGTCGAGCGATCGTATCGAAATTTTCTCCAACGAGAAAATTGCAATAACTCGGTTTTTAAAATCATCCTTGCTCGTGTAAAAGGAAAAAGTATTTCTGCGATATATGAAATATGAATATCAGGCACAATTACGATAACCATGATACCGAATTTCAGTGGAGATAATTGCGTCTTTGTGTTCGTTTGTTACGGTATAATGTCCGACAGCTTCGTTCCCTTTCTACTTTCGAAAGCGATATGGTGAATATGCTATGCGATGGAGTATATTACTACGACGAGTGTTTCGGAAGCCAACATCGATTCCGCTTTATATATAGTTCTCAGTTTCGTTATCCAGGTACACGGTTAATATTCAATTCTTAAAAAAAATTATCTATCTGCATAAATTCATACGTCAGAAAACGCGACACAAATAACAATAAGTACGATTCTTCTTTACTCTGATGTACACGTAACTGTACAATATGGTCCGATTGATCCTAAAATCGTGCTGAATGTGATGAAATGTGAGTTTAATTACAGAGAAAATTTCATATATTACATGAAATTAAATCCAAAATACACACTTTCGTTGAATCAAATCGCGATAAACGTTATAAGCGACGCAAGCGATACAGAAGCGTATCTGTGAATGAAAATGCGATCGGTCAAAGTTCGAGCGGATAGACGCAAGCTTAGTATAAATAAATGTAAAATATATTCGGAAAATTTCATTGATTTATAAAACAGAGCTAACGAATAATTCCATTTCGATGCGCTTCGGTGGTTTTAACAGAGGAGAAACGTCGATATTTTATTTAAATAATGCAGGTAAAATCACCCGGTACATATTGTGCAAGACTTTAGAGCGCAAAAATGAAACTCGATTACGTGGAATTTTCGGGCGAAACAGCGCCAATTCCGAAATTCATCCGCTATCTCGTTAACCAATTGATACACATACGCAAACACACCGACCGTATGTTAAAAATATAACGATCTACAGCGAATCAAAAAGTTGGGCGAAAGAAATTCCAACTTAATGAACGTGATCGTTACGCGCGTTTAATAGCAGTCGGTTCGATACGGAATAACAACTGGACCGAGGTCGATTTCTCGCCACATCGGAAATAAACGTGATTCGGTTTTAGGTGGATGAGGAATATTCGTTAACTCGACGATACGCTGTATTACAGATTGCGGTTGTTCTGTGTACTTTTATAATTACCAAGCGAATAATGTCTTCCAATAAACGCTGTTTGATTGGAACTGATCCGTAAAAATGACGTATTGCGTTTTGCCGTGTTGCGAACGATATGTCGAACAACTCGGTCGAAGGTTTTCTAAAAGCTGAATCTGAATAACGTTTGCAAAATTAACCTTGCTGCGATCCTCGTATTTCCGCGTTTCGAGCTTACTTTCGTTTTGTTCAGGTTATTGCGGTTGTATGGATTAAAGAACACGTGGATAAATTGTAAAAGTAGCAAATATGTTTAATGAGTACGAGTGGATACAAGTATGAATACAGTTGGTCTAGATCCGCACGCTGGCAGTGTTACCCTGTTCTGGGATGCCTTCCTTCAACCAAGAAGGAAGAACGACGACGAGGCTGCACCCTGGTAGTAATTCGAAAGAAACCCCGGGGCACCTCATAACGTCTAGAGGTCAACCGTGGGGTTTTAGTCGGTAAGAGTCCGACACTACTCAGTTGTTGTGGTGAGGCAACACTGAGTGTCCAAGAGCATTTCCCCACGTATAAAAAAAAGAAAAAAGTGTTACCCTCAGACTGAAAAAACCCGAAGCCAACGTCGTCTCTCTAAAACATACGGTCTGCCATCGTCGCTTGTCTATTGTCTATGCACTCTCAATGGCTTCAGTGACCGAGGAAACTAAACAGTACAGATGTAGAGTTTTTCTAGAAGTGCTGACCACTTCAACACGTTTTAACGAACAAACAGGATTTTCCCTGTTTTAAGGAATTCTTAACATAAAAACGAAAAGAGAAATTGCGCGTATCGATAACGATAAACGTGGAATTCTACTACGTTTACGTTATATCGTAAATTTTACGGTAACGCATGAGGTGATATTGGGTGTAGTGCGTTAAATAATCACTCGGTGTTTAGGTCAACGATATATTTATTAACAAGCGTCTTCTTTCGATCGCGTCGTTTATCGCTCTCGGTTTCTCTAGTTAATCTCGCTGCCCGGTTACAACTCGACTTTATCGCTTCCTGGTTCAAACTTAACTGTCGATCGGATTCGATCTTTCTCTTTTTGTCGCCCCTCAATATCCCTACTATCCACGCGTTTGTTAAGCTTCCGCGACCATTGCCACGCACGCCTTCTTTTCCAACATTCGGCGGAAGCACCGTTGGGATATTGATAGCTCATTAGGCACTTCGCTTCGGCGATACGCATTGTTGCCGAGTGCCGCTACAGATATAAAATTTAGTAACATTTATATTTGCAGTAGAATAAGATTCGGTCGCCTAACTACGGCGTGGCCATTTTCTCGCTACCGGTGAAGATATTTTAGGAGCGAGTTACTCACGATGGTGTTGTTGTTCGACACGGTGGTCTTGGAAGGAACCGCGTTTCCCCAAGAACATACCGAAACACGCGAGGACCATTTATCTTTCGCGAACACTCGTTGCTGGACTGTTCCTAGAGAACAGGAACAACTGTTACATGTAATTATTTCGACAGATATATACGGCTCGGGCATTTGCCCGCATCTACGAAACACGGAGTTACATAATACGCGCTATCGTCGAGGAATTTATTAAAGGAAGGACGAAGCGAAAGGTGGAATAAAGAGCGCGAGCGGAAGTTTCAAAGGTTTTCGTCTTCGCGAGAAGCGAATGCCCGAAGCAGGTGCACGGTTATCCTGGCTATTCTTCATTTTGAAAATTCGTTGCGATTCCCGGATGAACGCGAGCTTTCGGAAAGTTTCAAGAGCGGGAAGCTGATCCGAGTCTTGAAAAACGAGAGGATCTTTAAAATATGAGCGGTATGTTTGAAACGACGGGATTTTAAGATAAATTGAACGCTCTTAAAATCGCGGAGAGGAAATTGGATTTATCGGAACGTCCGATTCAAGCACCCCTTTTCTACTTCTGAAATTCGAACGCGGAATCGGAAGCGCGTGAATCTCGCCAGGATTTCATAGACCAAGAGGCCGAAAGAACCTCTTTAATTATCTTGCTGCCTTTTCGACTTTCGCGTAATCCCTAGAACTACACGGCGATCGAGAGAGGAGGAAAGAAGAAAAAGAACGAAGATCATACTGGAAGTAGGGCGCTCGCCAGTTTAAAACCTCAATTTAGGTGTCCCCGTTCAAACTGCAATTTCTCCGGTTGAGTAACGCGAAATACTGCTACACGAATGAATTTAGCGTCTCGGTGCGAGCCGATCGTTTGTAATTCGATTTCCACGAATCGACGAATTAAAAGAGATACGTTCGTTCGTTCTCTGTTTCGTTTCACGGCAGGTAACGTTGAATTTTCAGGTCAAGGGATGGGCTTTTATAACGTTTTATAACCATGCATAATTTCGACCGTATCGTATATAGAGTCTTGCGATGTTCTTATTTACGAATTAGTCAACGAGCCACGAGCCTGCAGTGGTTTTTACGACGGACGATAAAAGTGACACGGACCGATTCTTGAAACAAGCCGTCTTTCATCACCGATACCCCACCTTCGCCGAATAATTGCCAATAAACCCACTTTTACAGAAGCTTCTTATATCCAGCTCGATAGCTTCGCGTTGATAACGTTCGTGGCCGGTCACGTGTTCTCTTCTGTGATTAGTCTTCCTTTAACTCGCTCGTCTATTGGAAATTTCCGCTATAATTTTTATTAATCTCCTTATGGAAGTGATCGATCTTGCAAGTTGGTCGAATATTTACTACCTGCAACGCCTTGTACGATAATTTACTAATTAATAACGTTGGTCGAAATTCTAAAATTTAATTACAAAGAGTAGCAACGAAAAGGTACGAAGCGGATTCTTGGAACGACTTTTCATAGTCGTCACGTGAGAAGATAGAATTCGATAATGTAAATTGCCCAAAAAAAAAAAAAAAAAAAAGGAAAAAGAAATTGCAAATGAAATGTTGTATTAACGCAACGTTGGTCCTTAATGGATTAAGAGATAAAAACGTAGAGTCCATAAATATTTCAAAGTCTATAGCAATCGTGACACTGGTAAAAATTCTTATTCGGTTAAAATATCGCCTGGCTTTTTCTTTTTTAATCGCGAGGATAATGGAAGAATAGAAGGGTTAAATTTCAGGGAACCTCTTCCCTGTTGTAACGAAGCCAGTGTTAAATCGATCGCTTTGTCTTTGCCTGGCGTCAAGACAGCAGGCTAAGAAAAGTCGCTCTTTTTGTTTATCGGACGCTATCGCTTCTGAACCGGGTTTCATCGAAATGGTTACACTTGAAATCTCGCTAATCCATTACGCTTCGTGCGCTGCCTCTCCATTAGTAGCAAACCCGATATAACAAAGACTCGCTTCTTTTTAGTCTCTTTCTTGTCAGCCCTCATAAAAAGGATCTCTTTTTACCAACTTCGAGGAAGTTCGAATTCTCTGATGGGCGTTTCGTTCCCAGCAGCCCGATTGAGTTTCGTGAAAATGGAAACGTTGTTTACGAAACGTTGATTCTCCATAGGTGTATTTGTTGAGTTGTCAACGGACGCGGCAGCCTGTGACGTAATATGAGGCATCGGTGCTGGTAATTTGACTACCTTCGGTTTAAACGACTCGACGTATCAAAGTTCAAGATAATTCTGCATGTCGATTCTGATCGATATCGTAGAATAATCCTAGTTTCTTCGATGCGACAATTGTACATTGTCAATTTGTTAGCATCATTAATCGATAAATCATTGTAAGGAAAACAAATCTATTTATAAAAATCACGTTGCGGAAGATCGCGAATTCACCCTTTCGTTAAATTCCTTCAGGATATTGTTTCCACTGCGTTCTTACGCAATTAACAGCGCGCCACTCTTCGAAAGGTATCAAGACGAGATAATTACCAGAGTAAATGTACCGTAGCAAGAAGAAAAGTCAGTGAGGCGTGTTGATAAATCGCAGTGATAAATCGCTATTCGCGCAATAGCGCGAGTTCAACTACGATCGCTCGATCGATCGTCTACATCGAGCGTTTCGGCATCCCAGTCGAGGCGTTTCTCGTTTCTTCCGGGAACTCGCGCCGTTTCTCTTTTTCTTTCTCTTCGCGAAACTTTTACCTCGCGAGAACGCCTACGTCGGATTCACGAGCATTCGAGCGCCAATGATCACGGAAAATCAATTAGAACGTCGGACGTGCAGCACCATGACGCATCTAGCTATAATTATTCACAATCTCGTACATCATCCGATCGATCCGTCAACTTTTTTACGGATGTTCTTTCGACACGGTTGAACCTCGATCGCCCTACCCGATATGCAAATGCGCAGAAATTTAATGGCCGGCGGATGTTTCGTCAGGAAATACGGGATTATGACGCGCTGCTTTTTCGCCAGGCGACTAAGGGAACGTTACTCTGTGGCGAAGTTTAAATCACTTAAACAGGAAGCTTAACGAAAAAAAGCACGTTCTTTTAAAGCGCGATGGCTCTCTCTCTCTCTCTCTCTGAAATTTATCTTGTTGACGGTGAAAATAAAATATTCCGCAGACTCGTCTAAGATATTCACTTTAAATACATGGCGTTTCAGAAAGTTTGTGCTAGAAGAAAAGTTCTGCAAGCAGTCGACGAGAATTCCGAATAAACTGTCGAAACAAACGTTAGCCCTGTCATCGTGCGAGAATTACGTACGACCAATCGTTTCTTTACCATGTAACATGTGCAAGTAGAAAATGCTTCGTTGAATGTCTCGTAACTCTGAAACAAATAACGATATTTAGACCCAGCTTTATCAAGACTTTTTCTGTTTGTTTCGGCGAGTACTACGTGTTGTCGAAGTTCGACGCCAACTTCCCAAAACGTCCTTTACAATAGAAGTTGCAACTGAATTCAGAGTTGCCTTCGAGCGACGCAATAATGTGGACCGTTAAAAAGTTTTCAACTTGAAGAGGTCTTGCAACCAACTTGGAGAGGATCTTCGAGGCATTTACGGTTCCCCGAACTTGTTTGTAATAAATCGCGAATTTTATAGCTTCAATAAGACATGTCTCTGTTCGAGGACGCCTTACACCGGTAATTTCGCGTCCCGTTGTCTCCACAGCTATGATTTCCGGGGTAGCGAGCGGCAGCTTTACATTCTATCAACGTGTCCGCGTGAAAGCAGACTGGTAGGATTTTTAATCCGTTATTCTTCGGTCGATGTTTGGCGATAACAAATAAAATGCCTCGAAATGTATAGGAAACGCGCGAAACTGTACCAGTTCCATGGGAAAATTCATCGTTATTCGGCGAATTTGGAACGTGTCGCGCTCATAAGTCGGTTAATAAAATTATCGTCACGCGAATCCGCTTTTGCCGTTGTCCATTTTGTCGCTCAATTATTCTCAATGAAATATTCGCGAGTATCGTTACGTTCCATTAATAATATTTATTTGTTGGCCTGGTCACGGTATTTGTATGAAAAATGCAATGAATCAGAATTATGATGTCACGATATTTACCGGTCTATATTTTATATTATACTTATAATTTAGCGGTTTCGATACACTAGCGTAGGGACAACAAATACATAGGATATTTTTAGTCCGTTGAATTTCTTTTATTCTTCCTAATGGAAGAATCTCTGGAAAAGAAATAACGCAAGGATCGTATAATGGTTATTTCGTCCAAAAATTCGATAAACTACAACATACCGTAGAAATCCATTTATCCGAACTTATTGAAGGATAAACGACTTATAACGACTGAAGGAGGGCGGCAGCACAAAATAAGAAACGTACGTTTTTTCCGGAAACTAGGTTGAAATAGAACGCTAATAAATACGTCGAAACATCGGCGATTCTCTGCACCTATTTTCTGATTCGATTTCTGATTCGAATAAAAATTTCCATGAAAACAGGCGAATTCATCGAGAAAACTTCAGTTAATCAAGCACTAATTAAAAGTTCGTTGCAATGGAAAATTCCACTGTACTTTTAATCTCCGTTTTTAATCACCCTGCTCTCTCCTCGCATAGCTCGCTATTCATTTTCCTACTATATTTACGAAAATCCTCTTTACAGGCACGGTTATCAGCATCGAAACTTTCCGTGCAAAATATACAAAGGCTCTAGTTACGTTCTTTTCATCGTGCGATTCACGTTCAGGCCAGATGGGAGCAGATGGCGGTCGCGTAATTGCCGCACGCGGATCCAACGTTTTAGACGCGGCACGGTGAACCAATTAGACCTACTCGACACCGATGAAACGCGACACCAGCCAAATAGGGGATTAACGATTGGACAAAGGACGAAAATCGAATAGAACGAACGATAAGTAGGTCGATATCGCTAAGGCGATTAAGATCCCAATGAAATTTCCATAATATCTTATCGCGTTTCGTCGCTCGTTAAAGCGTTTAATGCGCGTCAATTACATGACAAGCTTGTTAAACGATTACGCTTTTGTCGGCGCTGGCTTGTCCGATTAAAAGCAACGTGGTTCCGTAAAATTTCGAAAACAGCCGCGAAATGGTCAGCCCGTTCCAACCCTCGTTGACCCGTATGCTCGTCGAACGGGATAATGAACAATCGCGCGTTGTGTCGTCCACGTCGTTTCACGATCGACTCGTGAAATTTTCGATGCTCTTTCGATTAGAAAATGGAACGGTTAAGTCTGCCTTTGATTTCCAAAAATCGAACGAAAAACGCCCAAGGTCTGTTTCGCGATGGTATCGAGCGATCGAAGAAATACGCGTTGTTCGAGATGAATAAAACATCATCTACCGTTTCGCTTCGTCCAATTTTGTACGAATATCGATTCCGTATAAAAGTTTGCCGATTCGCGAAGAAACGTCTGATCGTGGATTGATCAAGTATTACAGTAAGATATACGAAGGAACAAAGGATATAGCCGTCGAGAAGAAAATTCACGTTAAGAAATGCGTTTAGATTCGAAATTAGAAGAATAAAAGATCGAGATTCAACGTCAGAAACATCTGCGACGAAGTTCGATCATCGAGTCTAAAAGCGAGTCACGCCGGCGTGAACGTCATCGGCAAATGTACATAGAGGAAAGAGACGACCGATAATGCCACTCGATTGGGAATATTTCACATGACGAATGATAAGCAGACGGTGGATATTACGCTAGACAACTATTTCCTCGTATCGTTTGGAACGATGACCATGTGGCGTGTCAACGCGTTACCGTATAATAAGAGTAATAATTTAACGCCAACGTTCGTGGCCATGTTGGCGTTAAATTATTATTACCGTTTCATATAGCAACCGTCGTTGCTTCGTTATTTACCGATAGTGAGAATGAAAATCCGCGATCCACGTCGTTTCGATATAATCGACGGATGATCGTTACTTGCTTAACGTTAACGTATGTGCACACACACACGCATTAATAGATCCATATTTAATCCCTACATGTTCGCATTTCTTCGACTTAATTACAGATTTAGCAATATTTTATTTCTTTCTATCCGCGTTTCGCTAATCGCTAGAGTGGCAATTAGAGCTACGAACAATAAAAATCGTCAAAATGGTGGAACATGCCAATATATTTATATCAGAAATTCCAAAGTACCTTTGGTCATCAAAATTCATTCTGAGAGTAAATAAATTTAGTAAATACATATAAATTGCTATCCGTACAGGACACGAGCTTGGCCGTTAAGGGGTTAAACGACATCAACGCTCGATAATTCCAATTTTACGACGCAATTTTTACACGTTTCTTTCTTTTATTACCCGTTTTATTGCTCTACTCCTTAAACGACTGTCGTTGACCCGTTAACTCGCTATGTAGGTTTCTGTGACTTCAATTCTCCTTCCCCTTCCAGCTTTTAGGCTCCGTAATTTGAACTCTGTACGATTGGACCTTTCTTCAACTTGTCATTACCATACCACGGAATCGTACCAACGTTTGTACACGACCGAAATTTCCATGACGGTTCTCCCAACTTCATTTGCATCCTCGCAAAATGGTCACGCTGATCGTTTTCCACAACCGAACAAATGCCCGATCTGTGACACGCTTTCAACGTACGTTCCAAAGTTTCCCTGTTCGAAAATTACGAAGAAAAGATTTATAGCTTATAACTCGGCGCTTTCGTCGATTCTCTGACAATTATCAATCGGTAAATTATCGCGAATATTTTTATATTGGATTGGCAACTAAGCGATATACCATGCGATATATACAATACCACCTAATGACAAAATCCGCAATCACTTAGTTGCCAACCCGATAGTACATGGAAATGCTACTGAAATTGGAAGCTCCTAAACAATAAAGAAATAAATGACACGAACTTATTAGAACTGGTAGAAGCTGGAAGAGAAATCAGGCCACGTAAATGATAAATAGTATTAGCAAGTGGCAGCGTGTGCGCGAACAAAGGGTGGGAAATAACGCGAAATAAATATTGTTCTATGTTCCAGGGCAAATATAGGCAACCGGGGTGGCAGTCATTGGTTGGTTGTCGGTAATCTAGTCGTGCATGTGTCGCTCGGATCGCTGATATTTGGCGTCTCTGTGGCGGTCACGGCCGCCTGGCCGTGTGCACGTCTCCTCTAACCAGGGATTTAACCTTTGCGGCGTGATACGAATTGCGAAGGGTGGTCGCGCGGAGAAGGGTGGCTCGCAGCTGGAAAACTGCCGCCATTCGTGCTCCGTTGAATGCAAATATCAAACTGGCGCGCGCGCGCGATCTCGCTTTTCATCCTTTCCTCTTTCCACTCTGGTTCTTTCCTTTTTATTTTTTGTTCCCCTGTCGGTCATCGCCGAAGCAACAAACATTTTCGCACGTACTTCAGCCAATTAACGGGATCTTTAATTAATCGACGCACACAACGAAAGTGTATGCACAGGTTTCACGAAACAGGTAATCGAGCGGTGCGCGATGTTCTTTTTTTACGCTTTTTTCTCGTGTGATTCTTTTTTCATCCTCTTTGCCGTTGTCGTCGTTCGTTTTTCAACGCTCCGCTTTGCCGTCAGCCTCGTCACGAAAGTGTCGGACGAAATAATTGAATATAACAGGGTACAGCCACGGTATTAGCCGACGTAAACGAGAATACACGCGAGCAAAAGCTCGCGTAAACAGCGAGAGGCTGTTTGAAAAGGATACAAAGGATCGGGGACACGGGTTTCGAAGGTTGTACGTTTCTATGTTAAGTCTCTAAGTCTACGCCACGGGGCTAGTGAAATTCGATTGAAACGCGGTAATGAAACTAATAGTCGAACACCAGGCACCACCTTTCTACGTGGCCGTCACTCTGACGGCCGCGGTGAAACGTGGCGTAAAGTCGGTCAGCGCCGCATCAAAGTGCGAACACGCCTGGCTTTATCGGCTGACCGTCGACTAATTCCACCTACGACTTTGGCCTTCGGTCTTGCGTTTCCATTGGCCACACCCAGAAAGGACCTGTTGATGTCGATATGCCTGGCCACGCAGTTAACAGTGGCCGTCCTCTGACTGTCACCGTCAGCCGTGAAAATCTTCCATTTGCTCGGTGATTTGCTGCCTTGAACGCGTTCCTCGAGGCGAAAGGTTTCGGTGCTGTTTGCCTGCGTTTGACGTCTCTTGACAGATATTAAATGCGATGTGTCTTCGATTTCACCCTCTCTTGCGCGTATATTTATCACGATTGACGATGGCTTTTACTCGTACGTTTTATATTCGCGGAGGAAGTACACAAAATTCTATGGAAAACTTTCCTCGATATCCCTTGCCGATCTATCGACACCTACACGAATCGGTCAGAGTATTCGGTAGAATTTCTGTGAAGAGAATCAACAGAGATATAACACGATACGGCACGTTCTAAATCCGATGTCACGTTTTTTGTCGATAACAAATTCGTTAACTTTCTGCAACGTGCATTGAATAATTGTTGTACGTTTCGCTTTGCGGTCCCGTACTTTTGCCGTCGAACGTACCAATCTGAACTGCAGCAATCGTTTGCACGAAACGAATATCGATGTCTCGCGCCAATCCTCCAGGAAATGTCGCTCGAGATTAAACTGTTCTTCGGCATCTTTCGAAACATATGGGAGTACAGAGGGGGAGAAGAGCGACTCGATTTGTATTCCGGTTGTCGCGTCACCAACTGACGAAGTTAATTTCGCCAGGTGTCAATTCCTGCGTGCACATCTGTCTGCAGATCTTTTAAAATCACGTTAGTGGAGCGTGGAAAAGATACAAAACCTGCGAAGATAAAAAGTACGAAAAGAAAAAGTGGAGTACTCGTTTAATTGCGAACTAGAGTTTCGAAACGAGATGCCGAATCTTTTACGAATCTACGAACTCTACAATGTTCCTCGTAAGCTCGTTCCTACTGCCAAACTTTCCGACAAAGAGCTGACGAAAAGTCGATTTGACGAATATTCGAACGAGCTACGTACATGGATACCAAGTGGAAACGAAGAATAAATTATTTCGAGGCTGCAGTAGTATTGGTCGTTGTCAGTTCGGCCAGATTTTACGTCAGTAGAGCATCCTACTTCCTTGTTGCTTTATAGCTTCCGCTATGGTACTTCTCCTTCTCATTCTTCCCACCATATTTGTCTCCAATCGGACATAAAGAAGCGAGAAATGAAACGTGGGGGTTGGAAAAAGGGTCGAACAAACGATAGCGGCAGGAAAGCAAATATGGGCAGCGAAGCACATTTGAAATGACCTTCGTCCGAGTGTACTCAAACTTGATTTCTCCATTCTTTCTTTCTCTATTAATCGCGAATTTCATCCCTGAAACGATTTGTGTCACTCGATACTCGTTATTTCCTTTCTTCCAAGATAAACTTTTCTTATAATCGTTTTCGCGCTGGAAAAATATCTGTTGTCTCGTTCAATTTATCGTTTATACGCGTTCTTCTTGTTCATGAAAATATTTTTTTTATATATACGAATATGATCCTGTGATTTTACTACGCAACTATGTCTTTGTCAAAGTTTTCCACGACGGAGTGGAACTGACAAATTTGTGGAAACAGGATCGTCGAGACAGGCATGTTTAATCGTTCCAACACGATTCCACGAGACATCCTTGCCTCCGCTCAAAGGACCAGACGTTCTCTGTTCTTCCGGCGGATACATAATTTTCTGTGTCGTGGATTCACGACAAGCCAGCCGCTCTGGGTCACCGCCACGTTCCGTTTCTCTGGCACGGGCAGCGTTATTTTCGTACATGGACGAGCAAAGTACTTTCCTTACAATGGTGGTACGGCTACGTGACGCCGCCGGCAACGACCTCCTGGAAACTCTGTTATCTGAAAGTGCTGCTGTACCAGCGCATGCTGACAATAAAGCCAGCGTGCGCATTTTCTACCATGGTGTACCGATCGTGACTCCAGGGAGAAATGGAAGACAGGGATCCTACCGCGAGATAATCGACGACAACGCCAGCAAATTACCTCGATTAGCGATTGAATCTTCGCGTAAATGGTATATAGTAATGGTAATAGTTAATTGTGTCGTTGATTAAAGAAATTTCTAAGTGAAAAGGGTCCTCGAGATTCTAGTTTGTTCGATGATCGTGGGTTGGGACGCTCCGATACGATCGTCGAGGAAGAATGTCAAAGTGTGGTCTATCGATATAAAAGCAGCATGGAGAAATTATACGTAGGAGAGTTCCTGGCACGTGCACTTGTAACTCACTGCATTTTTATTAGCCAATACGCCGAGTATGAAAAGACCTGGAAATCGATTACACTTATTACCAAGATTGCGAATAAAGAATTATGCTCAACGGTTTGTATCGAATTTCGTGTTGACTTGGTCGCGTGGAGAATGTCACTCGAAGCAAAAGAAATAATGACGCGCAGCGGACACTTGGGAAAATTGCCGGACACGAGAGGGACGCTTGACGAAGGTTAGCTCGCTCGTCTCTGACGTGAAGTAGAGCCTAGGCTTTTCGAACAGGCCTAAGCGGCCCTTTCTCATTCTCCGGTCCTACAAATTTCGGGTTTTGTCCGAGACGAGAGTAAAGCGACTGAAACAAAGGACGGTCTGATAAGATAGATATCCCGAGGGTATGAGGACGAAGCGTTGTGAGATAAACGGACAGAAGTGTCTTGCTCATCTCGCGGGGTTAAAGGTACCGTGGTGCGCCACGCTGCCAGAGAAAATTACAAAAATAATTGCTTTATGTACCCGAGACAACGTATTTCGCGCAAATTTTCTTTCCTACCGCGTAATTTAATTCTTGCATTCGTCGTCACATTTTTAATCGAGGTGAAGTGATATTTGCACGAGTTTCAATTTCTTCGCCGTGCTTCTCTCGAGTAAACTTATCTCGAAAGCTACGAGCAGTCTTCGAGGACTACTGCACGCTGCCTCGTCATTAAAACAAACTAGTATTCTTTGTGCAACTGGCGGGTTAAAGCTCGCCTGGTTTCGCAATAAAACGGTAAATTAAAATCTCTTCGCGAAATTTCTCCCTTGCAGTTTGTTTCGGCGGTAAAGTTTCGCCAAAATTTGCTCCAACGAGACCCTGGGAGACACTCGCTTCAGGTACAGGATATTCAAAGGTGTAATGTCGTTCATTTTACGTAGCGTCCTCTGGTTACTGCTTTTGTGTTTCGATGATTTTAGCGTATTCGTCCGGACGATGTCTATAGAAGTTCCTAACAGAGAGATATTATACGATTGTCTTGCTCAATTAGCTCGAGACCGGCTCGATTTTCTAATTAGAAACCAATTTTCAAGAACGATTTCGAAGTTCTGATGTGAATTCTGGCCGTGAATTGTTCATCAAATTGATTCTTCTTTTATATAGGAACGTAATACTTTGTAACATAACGTAGTGTTTTCTGCCATACTTTTACGCTATTTTATTTTCCTGATTGATAACGATAACGCGAATTTCTTGACCTAACGTCTATGACGTGGATGAAAAACGGTATGGACGTATACGGTAGGTCATCGATTCCGAACGAGTCGAACGATCTCCATCTTCTTCAAATAACTCGCTATAAAAAATTAACAAACCATAATGATTCTATTCAAGAGCTTCAGCGTGAAAATTTGCAAATCACAGTCGTTTCTATACATTAACATCCAAGGAGAATATCGTGCAAATAAATTTATCGGCATGATTCATCGAAGCAATCATCCATCAACCCCGTTTGCATCTTGAAGAATAAAATATTCAAGATTCTTTGCCTGGAAGGCGAACACGTCGAAATTACATCTCATGTTGCATCTTTGCAGTATATTGCCAGTGGCGAGGAACAAGATAGAACGTCTGCTTGGGAAGTAACAAACTTTGAGGAGTTTCTTCTAGATAAAGAAACGTCGACAGTGGGTGTGTTTGAAAGCGGACGCCGTCATCGATCAAGGGAAACCAGACGACGCGACGAGTAGAAAACGAAGTCCAAGCGCATCTCATTCAGCTCGCGATATTTCTTTCTTTATTTTCCTCCCTTCGATCGTAACAGTCGGCTCGATATCGTAACGGAGAATAATGTCGGATACCGTTATTGCGTTCCCCGTCTACAGAAAGAACTTGGAAATTTTTTAATAATCGCTCCGCAATGCCGACATTTTCATCAAGCCATTTTACCTTCATTTTCTTTTTTTATCTCTCGACGAAGTGTGCTTCCACCTTTCTGCAGCCTTTGTATTATTTAGCTCTTCTTAGACCAGGTTTTCGTTCGTACCTCCTCGATGCTTCGTTATTTCGCTATTCCGAGAGAATAATTTTCTTCCATCTAACGCGAACGGAAGAAGTCACGTACGATAAAGATGTGGAAAATTTATGTAGAAATGTGTTGCATGTTATTTTATGGTAATGGTTCATGAAGGTTCAAGGAACGTGCAGTATCAGAAGAGTTTTTAAAAGGATTCTTATGTTGGATCCTCTGTCGCGTGTTGACGTGGCTGAGCGATGGTCGCGAGTATACTTTTATTTGCGTCAGGCAAACCAAAGCGTAAAAAGATGAAAGGGTTAAAAAGCGAGCTAAGCTTGTACGAAGAGTTTTGACGTATATTTATTACCATTAACCCGTTATAGGCTGATACTGCGTTAATGCGATATCTCATTTGCAATCTTCTCCGATCGATCGACATTATCAAGTTCGATGAACGTTTCATTTTCCTTTGGTATTTCTTCTCACAATTTTATGAAATTTTACAAAATTGATGTACCGATAACGGATAATAAAAGAACGCTTTGTGCTTAACATTATACGTAAAATTAATAAACTTCATCTGGGAAAAAACTCACTTTCTTAGATTCTTCTTTGCAAGTTCGGCCTTTATATACGGCAGACCCTTCTTAAGGAAACGGGCGAAGAACGGTCTTAAATATCGTTTTATTATTCACCGCGTACTTTTAACTTTCCATCCCTCTCGATGTTGCTCATATTTATTCGGAAAATATCGTCGCCAGCGTCGGCTCACCGCACCCGTGTCCCTTCGCGCCATTAATAAATCATCGTGCATCGTAGAGGGTCACCCTGTCGCTTCCGTATTCTTCTCGACAAGCTGCCTTGGCCTCGTGAACTTGCTGTTAACTGGAAAAAATATCGGTGACTCGTTGAACTGATCGCGACACCGAATAAAACGATGGATCGGGCTTTGGGACGAAAGATAACGCGGTTGGTTTATAACCCCAGAACGCCGTTTCCGTGAGTAGGTCGTGAATTCAGAGATTTGAGCGAGTTGAAGAAAAATGCGAGGTCCAATGAGACGCGATGTTGAGGGATTACTCGGTGATCTCGGTGGTTTCGCAGAAGATTGACTGACCTAGAACGAAGTACGAGGATAACTGTATTATCCGTTAGCGCATCTTGTTTGTCAGTCGACGAAATAATATTTCGTCGTATGTTTCCAAGTTTTTGACGTCGAATTTACGCTGCGGTAAAGAGCAGATTCTTCGAAAGAACGGAAAACCTGGAGCTTTCAAAGGATAGCGAAGACTCTGAATTTTTATATCCGAGCATCGTTTGTATTAGTAGCTAGTCAAAACATAAATATGAATGAAGCATAAAGTACTCTATTCTCGTTAACATATTAATGGTCTTATTGTAGCTCCGCAATTATCCGCAATATTGAACGAGCGAATACAAACAACACATAATGTTCCGTAGAAATAATCATGAATGTACCATAAAAGTATTGAAACAACTAACAACGGTCTAGGGTACTTATCAGAAGCATGCTTATCCTTATTCAACGACTCTCTTCTCCTTTAAAACACTCGAAAAGGTAATTCACCTCATCCTCTGTCCCCGAATAACGCACGTTACACCTACGCGCTAGCTGCCCACGTTCTAACTTCTAATTTTCCACAGTCGATAGGCGAGATACAGGGGATTTCGCGGCAAGTTTCGTAAGCGTGAAGGTCTCAACTCACTCGCGATCCGCTGGAATCTCTCTTAAGTTGTTCTCCGTCACGTAGACGCTCGTATAAACAGGGAGAGATTAAGGGAAAACCAGTAACGTTCTGAGATAGACAGAAGAGATTGGGGATAGCGTGGAGGAATTAAGCCAGTGCGCTTTAATTTTCAAAGCGAAATTTACGAGACGACCTTATGATCATCGTCGTCGTCTTCGGCATCGTTGAGTAACCAGTCGTTCTCGCTATTCTCGGCCGTTCATGCTTTTCGGATGATTACATCCGTGACATTAGACGACGCCATTACCATATTGCTGTTCGTTTTTCCATTCTTGTCGCTCTTGGTCGAATGAAAGGTCGAGTCGAATGTTTTTGCTGTAGAATTCTAGCAGATCAGACCGAGTAACTTCTTAACTAGAGAAGATTGAAAAATAGTGGCAGATTAAGAGAAGTCACGAAGCGCAAATACGGTGGAAATTAGAGAAATTTTGTTTAAGAATCAACGAGTCGTTTACTAAGAATAAGATCTCGATCTTAGCTTGATTTGCCTTAATGAATAAAAAGTAATATCGCGCCGCAATGAGAACTGTGCTTCAATAGAAGCTGTAGCTCAGTAGAAAATATAAGACGATGTCAGTCCAGAGAGAGAGAAAGAGAGAGAGAGAGAGAGAGAGAGAGAGAGAGAGAGATACGTGCTTCGTTCTCCGCAAAGACAAAAAAGAAAACAGTATTTCTTATTAGATGTCCTAATAGTTTCACTTTACAGAGTGGTAGACTCTTCCTTTCACCTTTTCTTCATTGACTTCCCACGCTATTTGTGTCATCTCGCACGCGACAAGCGGGACGAAAGGGGCGAAAAAAAATACGAAGCACTACGCCTGTTTCTATTCGACTCGAGTAGAGTGAATTCCCGAAATAGCATCGCCGTTAAAAATAATTACCCGACGTCGACTCCGTTTTTACGTTCGCGACGTTAAGGATCCTCGAGAAGGTTCAGCTGAGAAAAACCAGCCTCCCTTTCTTTATCGTTCAGAACTGTTGCTCCGAAGAACGAGGGGGCGGATTTATGACACGGGAGAAGCGTAAGAAAATATAACAGCAAGTGGTGGATCGTTGAAAGTTTAGTGTTTGGAAAAATGGATTTAACAACAGTTGAAGACTACATGCAGTTGAAGACTACAAAGAAAGAACGTGACAAGTAACGCGATAAATTCCTTACTTTTGCAAGGAATGCGATTCGTTCGACTACCGCGAAACTTTCTCCCTTCGTCAGCAACTTTTTATAAGACTTGCTATCTTTTTTATCTTCGAATCTGACAGCGAATTACGTCATATTAAAATCCATCTGTCATCAAATCCTTTGATCACAGAATATCACTGATATCAGAAAGTCGACAAAAGTACATGTACTTACGCTGTATTCTTCTGCGGTCTTCAATTTTAATTTAAATCCGTGGTAAAGATTACTTGTTTGCATCTAGATTGAATCGATCGATCCTACCGACGACGATGGAAACGAATCGTGTTTGCGATTCTTGGGAAAGTGGGTGGAATCACATAACAGCGAACGACAATTTTTATCATTAATGTACTAGCTGTCAGCGGCAAGCTTTCTGTCAAGCTGGTTATCTGGCATGCGTAATCAGCATGCAAAAAGTTCGATGGTTCCGAGTTTAAGGATATTCAAATAAAGCACCCACGAGGAGCTTAAAAATTCTTGTACTCGCGCAGGATTTCGCTGCATAATGGATTAACCTGTAATTTCTGAAGTTGGCTCTTTCTAATTATTTTTAATCTATTCATCTTTAATTACACGTGTAAATGAAAATTTAGGTTCGAATCCAATTTACATTTATCGAGATCGATCCTTTCAAATCATCGTATCTGATTTTATTCAAGCTCCAAACGTTACTAGAATATTTTAGATATTACGAAGCTTTTAGAAATTCAGAATTTGTGCTGTTTGCTAGATTTCGGGGCAGAATAAACATTCCACCAAGGATGAAGACAAACGACGCGCAGTTGCTCCGGAAACCGGAGAAGGAGAACCGAATTGTATAATGAGTTTTCCCTGTGCTGATCGTTCTTTTTTTTCAGCAAGTTCGCTTTCCAGTTTTAATCGCGTTACCGAGAAATCCAAATTGCATTGTCTTTGCCACGAAGTAGATAACACAGACGGAACGCAATTTTACTTTTTTCCCTCGCAGAAGTTCTACAGGACGTTGAATACGAAACAGTCTTCTGTAGAGGAACACGGTTGTGGAATTACAATGTAACGCTTGAAAGGGAATTCACGTCACTTCCAACTGACTTGGAAAGTAGCTACAATAAAATCGAACGATTATATTTCTCTTTTTATAACTCGAACAGAGAGAAGGTAGCAACTAAGAGCAAAACTGTAATTTCGGGAAATATGTACTTTCATTGATTTTCAGAAGCGAGCAAAGATACGATTAATACGGCAAATATTTCACTGTAGTGCGAGAAATATATACACATAAATACTTCTCTTATGCTTGCATAGATCGACGAATCCGCTATTTACTCGAAATACTTTCCTTTATGTTCCAAACATCGACTTTGTATTCTTGCGGTGCAGAAGCTTCGATCGAAAGATGAAACTTCGAACATCGATAGGATAATAACAGATGCTTGACGCGTTCAGTGAAAACACAATGGCCCTTGGATCGTAGTGCTCCTCGCGCGATTCGATATCCGTATTTATCACCTGACGAAAAGCTGACAGTACGAACAAATAGCAGGGAAGCTTTGAAAAATTCGGTTATTCTTTCGTTCGAGGGAAATACCAATATCTGCCGACGATCGAACGTACGCGACAAAGGATAACATTCGGTCGACCGATTTTCCGGATGTCTATTCTTTATGGCTCGCTAAAAGTTGCGTAAACTGTCAGAGCCATAGCAGTTCGTATCTCTTGTCGATATGCACGCTATTCTTTGCACGTTTCTTTCTAACAAAGTCTAGTTGTAGAGATGCTGCGTAACGTAAAATTAAACGTAAAATATTGTAAAAGCTATATCAAGTAATAAAAAAGGAATTAAAAGTTCAAAAAAGAAAATTCTCTCAACTATGAACTCCAATTTTCTCTCAATTCTTTAAACTTATTCGGTTTTCATTTCATTTCGGATAATTTCATTATCACGGTATTATAGAAGACCATACATCGCGTTTCAAGAAACTTTACGACGATAAAAAAGTCCTTGAATCCGTAGAACATAAATCCTCCATAACGATCTGTGTTTAGAAACTTCGAATTAAATTTCCAAGCAATTATTATCATAAGAAACTTTAAATCGCGTGACATTTTCACTCGCCAAGACCAAAGGATGACAAGTAGTTATGAGATAGGTCATCGAAAAGCATCCAGCGATGCTTATCGGTCGTTGTTTCGTGAAACGCCAATCAATATCCTGATCGTAACCAGTCAACGAATAGCCGCTTCTCCTTGTCCGTTCGATCCGTCTTGTAATTCACCGAATGTCGTCCGTTTCGCCATACTGTTTACAGCGGCTGTTTTATTACACGGTTGCGTAACGCTGATAAGTCGAGTAAGTAGCGAACGAGGATCATTCGCGAGAGGAACCAAGTCCATATAGTTACACGGCTCGTAAAATACATCGTTGAAATAATGATTTGATTGTTAGAATGGGTAGGCCATGGCGAAGGCTGTTTTCACGTGCTACGTCCTCGTACAGCCTTATACATGTCCTATCCGATGCATTATCCTCGGATCCGCGCTTAAACCACGGCTATCGCCTTTGCACAGATCTACCGATCAAGTTACGTAATTTTTATTGCGGGCCACGCAGGTTTGGACATTATTCATTGTGTCCACCTACGCACTCTGTTGGAGGGATACACAGCGAAGAACACGTCCTCGAACGCATTCGTTCTACTAATCTGACTTCTACTATCTCGGCGTTTAATACCGGAAACGACCAGAATAGTCAGGAGGATTAATTAGTTGTTTTTCATAGAAATTTTATAGCTTCGCGAAGATGCGTTATCGCGAACTCGAATGATTTTTGGGAAAGTGCAAGTGCTTGTTGTTTCTGTAGCGACACGTGAGTCGCAGGACGATTCGAATCCAGAGTGACTCGTGTTATTGTTTTGCCTCGGAGTATTAACACCGTTTCGATGTATTACAAGATTTAAAAGTGAACAAACTCCGGACAAAATAATATCGCCGCTACGTGCAACCGTCAACGCAAACTTTCCGGTACTCCCCTGATCAGTATAAATAAACGAGCACGTTCTCTAGGACAGTTAGTATCGAGTATTCAGTAAGCGTTACCTAGTATACGAGCGGCATTCAGCAAACGACGATTAACTCTGTACTCTGTACTTGGAACGATTTTAAATTGATTGGACCATCACAAGTATTCACTCGTATCGTCATTTAAAGTAATGCATCGAATCATCCACTATATTTCCTTGTGCTATGAGTAAATATACTTTTTCATAAACTTCACAGTCGGATTTAGCAGTACAGAATTTATACTTTAATTGTCGAAGGATATAACGTTTAATCATAGACCTGATGAGTGCAGTTTAAAATAAGCTTCGGGCAGAGCTCTTCTCTTTCTTCCTTTTCGAACTGTTTTCGAACTATTTCGAATACTACTATTCGTTCGTCCAGGTACATCTCGTACGTTTGTCTTGGTCAGCATCGATCGGAAGCAGAATTACGAATAGTTGGCGCACTGTTTGCGAGCAAAAGTAGCATTGTGTCCTGTTAAGATATAGCGGGGATTGGATAAGCAAATAATTTAATTTATTTAACGGCACACCAGTTATACATATATCTTATATTATAAGGCTTACTCGCACGCTCTCTTGTTGTCAACCGACTCTTCCAGATGCTTCTAAACGACTGACTAACGACTCTTTGCCTAACAAAGGCCTGGACGACCTCTAACGCTTACACACACATATTCACATGTTGACACTCAAAAACTAGTGTTTCCATCACGCATCTGACCCAGGACAGCACAGAAAATTATACATATTCCAACATGTCCACACACACTGAAACTCGCGAACAGAAACTTACGTTACCGGTGAATTTTGCATGTTCACTTGCTCCAATTACTCCACTTACTTCAATTTCGTACGTACCCTTAGGAAGATTATTAATTAGTAATCTCGGTTTTCTTGATTCTATCGAGTTAAAACACAGCACAATCTACGATG
The DNA here is from genome assembly GCA_014737525.1 of Bombus difficillimus. Lineage (NCBI taxonomy): Eukaryota > Metazoa > Arthropoda > Insecta > Hymenoptera > Apidae > Bombus > Bombus difficillimus. The sequence continues at coordinate 3,790,533 of JACXIT010000099.1, forward strand.
CATCGTTGTCTGAAAGAACACCGCTCGCCATTCTCTGGAAAATTCGCTGCTTATGAAAATACCTGTACTATGAACAATTTCGTTTCGCGATCTATTCGCTACTCATTCGCAAATTTCAGTGTGAACGCGGCATTACGATGCTCGAGTAACTTTCACGGCGAAGCAAGATGAAACGCACAGATTTACAACAGGATCATTGTCGCGCAACTGATTCTTCGAGGGACGATGGAGCGGCTAAAACGGTCGTGAAAACGTAGCGAACACCGCGATCCAATATTTTCCGCCTCATTGTTTTCGACCTCGTCGGATCGCGGAATGTTGATCCGAAGTGGCTGTTCGCTTGATATTTCTTCGGGCGCAATCGAGATCAATCTCGGTGGATCATCGAACAGCTCAGGTATCTCGAGTGGCTCCGAGTGGCCGAATAATAGAGACAGAAGCAGCGGTATGGACTATTCTGCTCGAAATCCAGGGAATCGAACAGAAGAGGCAACTGCAACTACGACGCGCCGCTAGGAATCGTACTCGAGAGTACGCTGGTTTGACGCTGGAATCACCCAGATTACTCTCTATTGAACTTTGACCTCGTCTACGCGATTCACTCGTAGCTTGGATGAACTACTTCGCGTTCAACTCTGCTCATTAGAAAGGCGTGGTCCGCTAACGAGCGAGTATGCGACGATTCGACGAGGAAATTGCGGGAAATGATTCTTGTTAAATGAAAGTTCGTATTTAAGGGTATCGTATTGATAACTTTCGTATTATAGTTCAATTACGTCTCGGATCTTTGGCACACGTTCAACAGAATTGTACTCGGGACATCTGGGGAACTTAAAAGTCGTTCTCGTTCGATGACATGTTGGAATGTATTTTCACTTGTAAAAGTTTACTTTTCTTTCTTTCTTTTGAATTTTGTTTTTTCTCTTTTTTTTTTTTTTTGCTTCGTTGCAATTTCTTTTTTGATACCTGTCCAAATGGTGCTTGTTTTATCGTTGCAGCTCTCTTTCTTAAATTCTGGAATTTCTTTTGATATTCTTATATTACTTCTTATTACTCCGGAATTGCTCCTTGCCAAGTTTGATTTCTCCCGTTGCCAGAGGATTCCCCCTAGAAATGAGGAAATTTTTCGAAGTTCCAATTTCACTTCGTTGTAGAATGCGCTCCACGAAGATACCGTTGGATGGAAGTCCCTGGTGTAGTGAATTATTTTCAGCTATTATTCAGACAGGATATTGTCCGCGGAAGTGATTGGCATCGGAAGTGAGTTTCTAGGAACAACATTGCGGTAATCGGTACGGTAGTTGATTGGAAGAATTTTGAACAAAATGACCGTCAGAGACCACTGATCGACCACGAAATGGCTGTTGTTCGTGACAGATACTCGGTCAGGAGATAATTTGTAACGCGAAGCAATTATTGATAATGTGGACGCTTATGAAAATGGAAGAAACAGGGATGTAATTAGAATCGTCTACTGAAAATACGCGGTCACCCAACTTTCTGTGAAGGATGCTTAACCTGGAATCGCATCTACCCGTAGACAAGTACTTGCAATAACTTTGCACTTGAGTCGATTACGCTTTAACGAAGTAGATGAAAATACATAACGATACATAACGATGCAGCTTGATTGTGTCGTATCTTGCGACGAATTATCATAATTTTATCGTAATTTTTAGTATTAAAAACGTTAAATAGGGATGCTAATATACATGGACTAACATTTGAAGTAAATTTTCTCAAAAACAATGCCTCGTAGAAACAAATTTAGAATTTTGCTCTTTTTCATATAGAATCGCCCCCATGTTGATCGTACCACACGGTGTACAAATTGTACATAAACGAATGACGATATCTTTAGCATTTCATTCGTGTACAAAGTTCCATTAAATTTTATTTACTACGTGTCTGACCATAAACGGACATTATCTACTTCGCGTAACCGCAGCCAGTCTGTATTTGGGTTTGCGAGCTATAAATTTATTCTACGCGAAACATAGTCGTCCATAGAGAAATGAAATTTACTTTATACGAAATTCTAACGCGTCCGTGCGCAAAGCTACCGAGACGAAAAGCTAACGTAAGTGTCTGTTCGAGCGCGGCTGACAATATCGCGACCGTAACTACGTGAAACCGCGTTCGAACGCACGCAAAGTCGCGATGAATTTAAACTCAACTAAACCTGCTGTCCAATACGCCGAGATTAAATCATACACTTGTGATAGATAATGCAATCACGACTAATATGCATCGAATTTGTACGCACACATTTGACAAACAGTCACGTATGTCTCGAATTAAACGCGACCCTGGGCTGTTCAGCCATCGACCGAAATTACTCCGTTTCAAAGCTGCTACAACTGTTTCAGCTACCATTAATTTATGCCGAATTTCAATGCGATCATCAAACACTACTGAAATTACTTTACCCTGATATCATCGAACGAGAAACAACTGAAACCTCTTTGCTCTAAACTCCTATCTAATTACTAGTATTTGAACTTCGATTGACATCCGCGCGTGTATGCGAATTTCCACCGTTTAAATAGTAAGACACGCTGTTTTCATGCTCTTTGGAAGTAACTATAATATCTTACACAGTACGTACTTCTATGGCGTTTCTATGGAAAGTCTATCGAAATCTACGTTCGCGCAGCGCATCAAATTTCATCTCTAGAATTTTTCGGGATGGATATTTTTCAAGCTTCTGTCAGAGATTTTGAATTTTCCGATAGAGGAGAATCGACGCTTCGTGGACGTCGAACGTATGTAGCATTCGTTGGATCTTCGAATACGTAGACATTGTAAAAGGGGCTGATTCGAACGTCGATGGGATGTTTGCGATAGATGGAAGGGAGGATTGGAGCGAAATGGATTTGAACGCGTTAACAAGAAGAATACGCGTTAATATCGCGCTTCGAAAGAACTCATTCGTGTGAGAATCAGTTCGATCGATAGGGACGCTTCTGGACTGTTAACCTTTTTGAACGCGCGTTGAATCGTCAAAATACATATCGGGTTTTACTAATCGATCACATTGTCTCGAAGGTTCGGCGAGATGTCGCTATTTTCTATTGCTGTGTTCGGTGTGGCCAAGTGGAAAATTTAACGAAAGGATTCGTGCAACAAGCCATCCCACGTGGGCTATCGCTCTCTTTTTGTTTTCGTTGTGCCGTTTTTTTACTTTCGCGCGGATGCTCGAGAGAAGACCATAGTCGGTTCTTTCTTCGCGCTTCGTTCAATCGTATCATCATTTTTGCTCGTTTTGTCGCCAAACGGACGAACATATGTCGCGTTTCACGAGATACGAAGGAAACGTCGGAGTCTGTGGGGAATAAAAGTCTATATTTTTTCATTTACCTAAAGCACGATATCATAACGTATAAAATGTTTCAATTCCTCCTAGAGCGTGACGTATCGGTTTCTTTGTGTAAAGAAACAAACACCAATGGGAATAAAACGGGAAACATAGATATATCTATCGCAGAAAGGCTTTTTTCTCGCGAAAACAACGTCGAAACTATTCATCAGAATTCCAGTAAACTTTTATTTTCATTCTACCGGCGGACATTTACTTCTTTCCTTTGAATTTCTTCCTGTAAGCTTGTACAACCGATGGCAACGATGCGGCCCGACCCCAATTTTTCACATTTTCCTTCGTTAAAGGCCGTGCAGATTGAGCCGGCCGAGTAATTCGTTCGTTGCTTCATGCAGCGATGAGAACAGATAGGATGATTCTATTGGCCTCGTCGTCGGGAGAAAATTCAAAATTGCCATTATACCCGCCGACACGCCTGTAATCTTTTTATTGCGTGTTACACCTCCGAGCACGAACACGATTCTCGACAATTACGGGGGTGAATCGCGAAGATGAAAAGGGAGAAATAGAGCGATCGAACGATTCGCCGGAACTGTTCGTTTTTGCCGTAATGGCGAACGGTTTCGTTCAATGCTACCGCGAATAACAGTGTAATTCGACTCGAATGTAGTTCACAACGTTAACAATTTTCAAACTGTGAATGTTTAGAAGAAACTGTGAAAGATAGATGTATTTATATTTTTAGCACATTTTATTTTTTAAAAATTCATATACTCGCGTTTCTGTGCGTCACGCTTTTTAGTTAGGATAATAAATATTTATATTCATATTTTGGAACGCGCTTTCGCCAGATTATTCGAAAAGTTATTTCGAACGATGACAGAAGTAATCTGCATTTTCTGTTCCATAAACGAACCGAGCTAGTTCGAAGCTGCCTCTGTAACTCGAGAAACAAGCGATGGTAACGAATTAAAATTCACGACGCGAGACCACCTTGTTTTATTCGACGAGCAAGATGAGAAATCGTGCACTGCAGCGAAATAATTAATCGTCGCGTCTTACCGTCGTGTTACGAACGGAACGCAGAGACCACGTTCGTTCGAAACTCTTCTTCGTCTGATCGGCGGATAACTGGTCGCTTTGGGACCAATGTTTCCAGTCGTCGAGAATAATTTAATACGTCAATTTATATAAACTTAACGATCGCCGTCGATGGATGACAAATGAATCCAAGAAGCCAGCTAGAGAACATTTTTGTTCGGGGACGAGGTTGTTATCAGCTCTGTCAAGTTGCGACGCGATAACTGGATCACGCCAGCGAAGACGCGGGCAATTACTCGAAATTCTCGTGATCTGTCACGATTATTCCTGTGGCAAGCAATTAGGATAATAGAAGCACAGTTCTACTAAACGTATTATTCGAGTATTATTAGAGAAGTTTGGAAGTGTTTAGAAAGTGTTTAGAGCAGACAAGCTACGTTAGAAATAATCTCGCAAGAAAAACAAAGTGGCGGAGTAAAAAAGGGTCATTCGATAGAAGAACTCTGAACTTCGAGACTAAATACAGTTTCAATAATTCCACTCCGCGATAATCTAGTTATGATAGAAGTTTCCAACATGCTATATCCAAGTTTCCTGCATTTACACCTCTAATTCGATAACGAAACACGCAACGCGATTCACGAAAGGAATATTCGTAGCAGAGTTCGGAGAGAAGCTTTACAGATTTGAAAGCGGTCCCAACGGCGTTGCTGGAAACGGAAAATAACCGGGTAATATTCCATCGATGTAGCGCGGCGTGTTCGCGCGCTCTTCCTTTCCACCCTTTCTTTCTCTCTCTTTTTCCCCTTTTTTACATTTCCCACGCTTGAAACTATCGGCGAGGATAAAGGCGAATGAAATCCGGCGTTTTATCTAAAAAAGGAAGGGGGAAATATCATTCGTAAGAAGGCGAGATGTTATCTGCCAACCAGACCGCGTTAACCCTTTTATCGATCGGTCAGCCAACGTCTGCTAACAATGTTTGCTTAACGCCAATTCAACGGCAACGCAGTTCGTTAAGGACATTTGCTCTCCTTTCGATCGTGCGAGCAAACATCTTCTGAATGCAAGCTGCCTGCGTGCAGTCTGTTCAAAGAACAGCGCACTGCAAACGTATTTTATCGTTTTCTCCTTTCCTTTTTTATGATTTCACAGCGACACTGCTGCTTTGAACGCGCGCGTTCGTTATACCATGCCGGAATCGCACGCGTTTTATTTTAAACACGAAGCTTTGAGGTTGGGCTACTTGTCTGGAAAATAAATCACGAAACGCGATTCGTTTTACCCTCCGCTAATGCATTCTCGGCCCTTTCATCCATTCGCTTGTACGAAATTTTCTAAACGAATCTGTTTTCAGCAAAATCAATTTGAAATTTTAATGTATCGCCTTTCCTTTGCAAAAGCATCAGGGAATATATACGCATTTCTATTATTTATAACCGACAAGGTCAACATTTTCTTAAAGTCTAGAAGAGTATCGGTCGTAGAAGGTTTAATCGCGATCCTTGCAATTCGTTTAACTACGTCTTTGTTCGATTTGACTGTGTCTAAGAATTTAATGGAATACGTTCATGCTCGAAATTGTTTGTCGAAGAATCGAAATACTCTGTGACTCTGTATCGTCTTCGTGATAAAGACTACTATATTCTTCCTGAAGTAACATTTAGTAAAACGGTAAAGTAAACTCGTATATTTCTAACCAAATTTTCTACCGGACATTAATTTGTCGGAAGATAAGCAACAAGTTCGCCTAATCGGTATAAATTACGCGCGTTATACCAGACAGCAAATTTCTACTTCTTTCTTTCATTTTATTTTTTGCGTACCAGGCAGTATTCAATTAACTGGTTTTTATTACTCGAGCAATTAACCTCGTTTAGTGATAAACGCGAGGGTTGGTTCTCACGGAAGCGTACGTGAGTAGTTATAGACTATATTTCGTTCTAACACCTTTTTCGCAAGCTGGCGAGTAGAAAACTCGGGGAGAAGCTAATTTTCGCTGTGGGATTTTTGGTTTCCGAAGTGTATTTGGCTACGCCTCTAGGAAAACTCGGAGAGCGCGATTAGAAGAAGGAAAAAAACAATTTCTATTACATGATATTTCTTCTACTAATTTTTGCGTATATTATATCTTCCGTTCTGAAATTTCAAATAAAACATACAAAAATCTATATCATATAATTTTCTGGCGCATAAAATGATAATTCGAAAGTGTCTTTAATGTTTTGTGAAAGTGTGACTGCCATGCCGAAATCACGTGTTTCGCTCAGAACGTCACGGGAGTATTTTTATTATTCGAAGCATACAACGGAAAAATAATAGTAAATTGATGATGTAAGACAATATTCTTCTCCGATGGACCGTTTATCTTATTGGTAGTCACGGGTGACCACCGTGGCGCCTTGGTAACAGTTGATAGCGACATATTATAACAAGGCTTCGTTTATTTCAACGAACCATTCGCATTCTTTGGTTCGTCGTAAGCAAAACGTGCAGAATATATCGTTGAAACCTGTAGAAGATATTAGTAAACGGTATTTGCTCGTTCTATATGTAATAGCAAGGTATGTTCACACTTCTAACTTCAATTATATGATTATAAAATAGCATTTACGATTATTTTCTAAGCTGTGTTTATAATAATATTCGTAGATTACCCCTCAAAGATACGAATGCGAACACAGTGCACCGTTAGATGCAAGATTTGTTCTCATTGTTTTTATTGATGTTCTAATAAAAATGTTTAATCGTTCAATGGGGCACTTTTTATTTCAAAGTATTTTCTATTTATCGGTTATATTCAAAATTCCCAGCTGTCAATTTTCATTCAATTTTTACAATTGTAAGAAGTTCAAGCGCTTCGGTCACCAATGATCACCGTGACGTGACAGGAGAAACTGTGACCGGTCATATACGACCAACGTGGCAGTGAAGGTGTTAATATACATATGAAAATGAGGTTCCTAAGATTCGATCCTTTGTCAGTTTTCTAATATTACCTTTGATCCTGCTACTTTGCATATTATCTCCGATATCGCTGACTTATCAATTAAACGTAGCACAATTTAAAAATTCTCGATAAAAACGTCGAAGATTCCATCATTCAGGTAAATGGCAGAAAATTGAAATTAACAAGCTGTCTGAAACGCCGCAGCAGAATCTCCAGCAGCGTTCTGCCTACTGGTCGATTAAGTTGGTCGATGAATTCACGGAGTTTCGTCGGTGTTTGTTGCGTAATATGTTCTACGAGCGAGTAACACGCGTACCGAACGCGATCCGAATTTCGCTGTAGGGGGTGGCGCCGTGTAACGCACGGTGAAATCGCGTGAGAGTCGGAAATTCGCTTCGTCCATTGCTTTCGGCCTCCAGGCGAATTTGCCCGGCAATTTTACGATCGTGAAAAAGGACTTTAACCATCGCCGGCAATATTACCGTAAAGTAGACCCATTCAATTTACCAACGGCATCGTGTTAATGCCGGTTGGTTTGTAAATTTCTGGGCAACCGCGTTTATTAGCCCCTCGATACCGTGCAACGTCTTGTTTCAAGCAGTCGAGGTTAAGGAAATTTGGTTCTAACAGTGAAAACTGAAAATCGATGCACGAAATGGAAATTCGAAGCTGAAAACGTATTTCAGAGTCGAACGAAAATTCGTTTTGAATTGATTTTTGATAAATTGCTATTTTCTTGTATTGTGACTAATGGAAACGTATCTTTTTCGTATATTTTTTCTTTTTTCAAAACTGGTATACTAAAATTTATACGTACTAAAATTTGTGAGCGATCAGTTTTATAAAGAAGGAACATACTTATGGTTGAGTTAATTAACAACTCGTTAGAGCAAACTGTAGCAACGTATACCGATGAAAAAGTTCGTTGAAATGAATTTAAAATATCAATAATAATTATAATTGTAATCGTGTCTATAAAATCAAGCTCGCGTTAAGGCCTTCAGTTTTTACATCCCTCCTTGGAAAATCATGTTCTCAACAGGTTGCCAAGCTGTATGGCGACCTATGAATTTTAAAATTACTATCGTGTATATCCAGATGAGAGGCATCGACAGACGAACGTGAACGAGGGTTGTAGGGCTGGTTCGAGTCGAAGAGCGAATGCGCGAGTGTGTTTGAAACGTACCCACCCGTCTGATGGCTTTTGTTGGACGAGTTCTATACAATGCCGCGGTAAGTGCATAAGTGAGATAATTTCGATTGTCCGCGTCAGCCGTTGGACACGCTGTAAAAGTCGGCTCCTTTCATTCTTCGTTATTCGTCTCCTCGTTTTCTATTTTCCACTGTACCTTCAATCCCTCTACCAACTGCGCGCTCTTTGTGTAATATTCGTTTTTCTCTTTGCTCCTCTCTAGCTTACGCGTTCTCTTTTTCCTGTAATCCTTTCGCGTCCACCCTTTTCCCCCCTTTTTTCTATTCACCCTGCTTCTCTTTTTGCTCATCCTTTATCCACTTTGCATAGTCGACTCCTCTTTTTCCAACGATTCCAGATTATATGGAATCGTATTTGAAAGGCGAGAAAAGAAGCGACGAGTTTCTGGCTCCGATTCGACCCTAAATGACGACAAGAGTGGAAAAAAAAGTGATCCAAATTCGATAAATCTGTCTGGCGAGTCGTACGATTTGCACAAGTATATTCTTGGACGTTCTGACAAGCGGTAGGAGGCGAAAAATCGATCCGACCGCGTTCGATTTACATCACAAAAGGGTGTGACCTCCGGTTTCCAAGAGATAAAGAACTGTGCGTGTCAAGTCGTTTAATCCCACGCCGCGACATTTACTAGAAAAATGCGTTCTTCGATTTTTATAAATATTCCCCGAACCTGGACTACTTTTAATCCTTGGGTTTCCCTTTTCAATTACCTTGAAATAGAACGTTCGTCTCGCAACGTAAATTGCGTGTCTAGGAAGCTTGAAGCGGAAACGTGTTGCGTGAATTTAGACAGATTGAGAAGAAGTAGAGCGATTGGAAACACGTGTTATCATCGCGAAGAAACAAGAAGAGCAAGGTCTATTTTTATTTCCATAAATCAACGTAGGCGACGTTCTATCTTGAAGTGTTAGACAGAAGATTAAATACCTCAGGAGAATGAAATGTTATAATCAACCTCATTGTCGCAGACCGATTACATTCTACTCTTCGACCTTCTCAGAATTGAATTTCCTTTTTGCCTATGGGAAAAATATTTTTTTTCTACGTACAGTTAATACTACAAACTTTTTGTTATGTTACGTTCAATTAACGATTCGTTAAAGCACAATGTTGCGTTTACCGCGTATGCAATATGAAACGTGAACTGTTGAAAACTTTGTCCCAAACGTATCGTGTCCACAAAGACCCAAACACGTATCTTTCCTACGACAACTCAATAGCAAACGCGTTATCAAAAACACATGTCGCCTGCAACATCTCACTCTCTATTCCAGTATTACAATTCTCGTCGCGACAATATGCAGACCGGGAAACCAGACGCCATAGGAAATCGATCCGAAATCGATCTTGGATACAAAAGGCGCGAGCGTCACGTCGTTCGTTTGTGCCTCTGCGCGATGGCAAAATTTAATATACCTGCTGGTGAACGAGGCTCGTCGACGCTTGAGCGACCTGTTCGTTTCATCGACAAATTCCAAGTAGATTTATCGTGACTGGAAAGTATTGGGTAGCGCGAGCAACGGATCCTGACTGGCCCAACCCTTGCGCTACCGACGGTAACCGGTGGCTAATAAGAGAGGGAAGGTTAGAAGATGACGCTGTGGTATCTTCCGCGTGTGTCCGCGTGGACGCGCGTCCGTTCTGTCGACGAAACGAGAGGAGAGGGAGAACGAAAGCAAGCGGAGAGACGTCGGAGAGCTACCTATGGATACCTATATGCGGGTCATGGCGCATGTCAGGCCCGAGAGGGTGCGGCAGAGAGTGGTACACCTCGAGGACCAAACCGCGCCAGGGCGGATCCGTCTTTTTCTATGCTCGATCGTGTTTTCGCTTGTACTCGACTGCCGCAAATCCTCTGGACGCGAACGCTCCCTTTAGCGGTGGCCGCGTCTCGCTTCAACGTGTGCCAGCTCGGCTAAATCTCGCTGTGCTCGTTTCCACGCTCGACACACTTTCTTTGTTGCCGGCCGCCGATCTCTGGCAATTCGGCCATCGACGATTTTCCACCTCTCGTTTCCGCGTCTCTTGCTCTTCCCACGCGACTCTAGTTTTTTCTCTTCTCTTCTCTTCTCTCCCGCTGCTTTCGCTCTTTCATTTCTATGTACACGCGTCCAACTCTCAAACGCTTTAGCCCTTTGCAAAACAGAGAAATTTCGCCGATCGATTTGCCTTTCCCCTGCAACATCGTATTCCGCTTGCTTCGATCTTCTCTCTGAATCGGAGAGAAATCGACGACTTCTATCGAGCGTCCATCGATCTATCGAGTTTAACGTGCTACGTTTTATCTCCGACGTATGGTTCCTCGCTCAATTTCTTCAATTTTCGCTGGATTCTATAGCCATAGTCTTTTTCGGGTGAGAACGGATACGGTTAAGATACAACGTTCCGATAAGGACCGGTTCCTGGTGCATTTTCTAGCAGAAATCCTGGTGTCGCAGATACCCTCATCGACTTATCCTTTGATTTCGTCGACTACGTGGAGTCGCTTGGGAAACCAGTATCGCAGGTTTCCTTCTCCTCGGTTCTTCCTCGGTTCTTCCTCTGTTTTAATTGGTACTTCGCTTTAATTTCTTCTTTAGAGATACGTGTTATTCCTTGCCGAGTTTCTACGCGAACTCTTTCGCCAATTGCTTCTAATTTCATCCAAGTATTCCTATAGTCGCTTCTTTTAGTTTGGATTTTGATTTTAGAACGGACAGTGAATTCCCTGCGATTTCCGACCGAAGCTTTTGTGACTCGAATTTCGATTAGTGGCTGCTCGATTTACCACTTACAGTCCTGAGAGAAACAAACCATCAAATCCCAGTTTATCCGCGATTCGTTGCCAGGGTCACGCGGGAAGCCGACTTGTCGAAGACGCACGGATCCGACCACCCTAATCTCGAAACGCGAGCGAAATTTCTACGTAACGTTAGCGACAAAGTTTTTAAACTTCTCTTATTTAGAGCGATTGGTTTCTTACTTCAGCAAGATGTTGACAATAGGAAGTTGTCATTTTACCGTCACTCGCGTGATTAAAGCTGCCAAAGTTTTGCCACTATTTGGCAATCTAACAAGGAAAACATCTTTTACGTTTCCATTGTCATCCATTCAAACAAACGACGAAATTTACAAAGTGCAATCGACTGTAAGGAGGGAAATATAACGCCTGAGGGCGCCGTATCATCAACCTCGGAAGTTCAGCTAAGAAATGCGCAGCCAAAGAACACCGTCGCTTGGATATTTCTCTGAAGATCGAACAGAGTTGTATAATAGTTAATGTGGCGAATTCGCAAATGATCTTCCTCGATGAACGAACAGATCGAACAGATGAATTAATATGGTTTCTTTAAGCAGCCGGATCTCTGTGAAATCAAAGGTAAAGGAAGTTTCATTAATGTTAGAAGTTTGACCTCGTTTCCTGCTTGCAGCCGATCTTTTGTTTGATCGAAGCAATCTTCCTGGCCGATGCAAATCTACAGGTATATAATCGTAGAACCTTGACTGTTTTAGAGCGAGGCAATTTGCTGGCAATTGTAGATAGAACGACGGTTGATAGCATTCAAATATTCCAGCAATATGTCAATTTCGATGGGCTGCATTATTGGGCGTCTGCGGAACTACAGCTAAATGAAAGATGGCCATTTTGCGCGATTGTTGAAATAATATACGCGTTCGAAACGAAGACAAACAGAGGCAGCTATACGACAAAGGAATTATTCTCGTAAACGAAAAATACTAGAATAAGAATTAGAAGATAAAAGTTCGAAGGATGTAACAACTGTGTTTTTGGTATCGCGGAATCAATCGAGAACATAACAAGAAACGCTTTTTTTTAATTTTTATTGTTTCGCGAAATAGTGGCGGATCATGATATTTTCGAATCAATCCGAGTGACGGAGAATATTAAATGGCGTTATTCGAATAAAATCTGGCTTCTGTCTATCCGATATGTCCAATTTAATATTTGGACAATTCTTTTTGTTTCGCAATAGCGCCATAAAGCGCCAATATTCTGTCGGTGTTCCATCGATGGCCAGCGGAAAAAAATTTCGACTATTCGATAAAGAAACGACGTACATGAAACCGCGATATCCCCCGAACGAAGCTGCAGCTTTTCAAGCGCGAAGGAAACGATTTTACGAACGAAAAGACCACTGGCGATATTAATTCGAACGAAATGCTACGTTCGGAAAAGTATTACGCTCGTGTGTTCGAGCTTCTGGGTTAATTGCAGTTTCAAATTATCCGAAGCATTTAAGTGACTATTAAAATCTCTGAATCTAAATTTGCCGCTTAACTGTCGTTTAATCACTCGCCGATTCCGACAGTAAAAATAATATCCATTTCTGGAATATCGGAGCCAATGAAATTCCAGTGTCACTTTATTCCGCTTGTTTTCTTTCTCTAACACAGACCAGCCGTTCGAAAGCGTCATTTCCTCTAAACAAATCTATGAATAATCCTAAATCTTTAGATTTCTCGCGTTTAAATCGACTCATCCTACCAAAAGAGTTCGATAATTATTTATTTATTTCTATCACATTTTATTTATTCTAATTATTCATTTTTATTGTTTCTCTCGTTCAATGAAATTTATAACAAATCTGCCAACTAGGAACTGTAACTAATTAACCTGTAATTTCATACAGCTCTCAAATATCATTTTAATTGGTCTCTGTCACGCGTATATATATATTCTACATTATAGAATTTCAGTACTTGCATTGTACACAGGAATATATTAATAATCGTAGAAGAAAAATATTGAAATTATCGATAGCCATAAAGATAGCATTGATATCTCTTTATATAGCGAAAGTTATTGGTAATAATCAATATGGCTTCATTTCTAGTCGAGCCCCTTGGCTCATGACACAGTAGTATCAAGGGCCTAATTTATGGCACCCTCAAGAATTTATCGCTTTTTCTTCCCGAGTTCCATGATAACAGAAAACCGAATGACCATTGCAAAAGCTCGGAGCTTCACGTTCCCTAACGATACTTTGACAATCTATTTTCCTAATGAACAGTTTGTGCGGGAGAAGAAACCTCGTTACGATCGTCTCTTTAATCATAAATCGAGCAAACTTTCACATTCTCCGACAATTCCACAAACAGCCTATCTTCCTTATGAAAAAATCGCCAGACAGACGAAACTATCTACTTTTTCTACTAGCTTTTTCTAATCACAGACGCGAACGAGCTTTAATTCCCACGCGTGTAACGAAATTTATAGGTATAATTATGATATTTCGAAGGCGACAGGATCGATCGAAAGTTACGCAACATACGTCGGATCGTTCGACGCATATTTATCTAAGCGTATTCGAGTTCATAGGCGGATCAGAGCTGTTGCTCGAACGAACACGTATCCTGGTCTGTGATCTCGATTTTCACGCGTTATCGTTCGCGTGAGAATGAGAGCAAAGAGACGAAGAGGATGGAAAGTTGTAACGCAAAGGTTCGATGCTTGCCTGGAAAATAGTTACGAACCTGCTGCCGTTGACGTGAGGTTATTAAACATTGAGCGAGTTATGTAAGACGCGTGACAGCATCCTGACAGCAGACGTACTTCTCACGAGTTTCCGCATATGCATATTAGTATTCCTGAAGTTTAGTGGAAACTAGCTAACTAGATAAAATTTTTGCGCTATTTTTTCGTATTTCTGTTCCTGAGCTGCGAAACCACACACGATGCGGTCAAATCGAACCTTGCTTGACGATTTGAATATCCCACTACTCTAATTATCGTGTTCTGGGGTCAATTTTATTTCTCTGGAATTTAGCTTAGTAACTTGAACACGTGACAAACTCGCAATTATTATATGCTAAAATCAATTTTATACCCGCAATGATGCGACTAAAACGGTAGAACAATAAATGAAAATTTATTTTTGTCGCTCATTAATTAAGCGTTATAACGATTTCATTACTCTGATTATTTTTTGCCACACTTTCATTATTTCATATTTTCAGGGGTTTCCTTAATTTTCCGGGAATGCGTAAATCTGCTTATACATATCAATCTGCTTATACATATAGCAAAAGAGAAGTTAATGAAAGTTCGTAGAATTGAAGTGTAAACTAAGTTTCTAATTTGGTCGTTTCCAAGTATTATAGCAATTAGTCTCATCATCGATTCGTCCCGTTATAACACCATAGATAGAACTTGATATAGTGTTACGTAATTTATAGATTCTTTTTCCAATCGATCCAAGTCCCGTACATACGCATCACTCTTGGCTAATTGGAAGCAACTATACGTTAAATTTGATGGATATTTACTTAATCGTGACGAAGCATCGGCGAAGGGACACGTCCATTCGCCCCTCAGGTTATTCATCGTCGTATATGCCGTGATGTTGAAAGTTTCATATATTGCGTTAAGGATGCTTTTATCTGAAAAAACGACGTCCATTTCCGATCGTCCAATTTCGAAACAACCCATTCTATACGACTATCTCGAACAAAGATATATTTTAATGTCTCTATTCTTAAAATTTATTCTTTCATCTACGTATATGAAGTCGAACTATTCGCCTTGGAACAATCGCAGGAATAAGATTATCTATGCAGTAGAGTTCTAGAGAATAGTGAAACGGTATCTCTGAAATAAATATCTTACAACTTCAATCGTTTCAATTGATTCAGGTATAATTTCTTGATTTTCAATGCAAACAGCCTAATTAATATCAAAATTAATAGCGTACTCGGCATTGCAAATTAGTAATAGTTATAAATAGTATCTGAAAATTCCTTCAATTATCAGAATTTAATCTAAAATTCCATTATAATATCCTTTATCCCTTCATCTTCTATTCCCACCGAAAAAAAAACTGCTTTAATCAACCCACACATGAAACATGAAACATATTCTGCAAGCATCGTACTCGCGATAAGAAAAACGAGCGAACAAGCTAATTTTTTCAAGGTAAGGGCAAACACATTTATCATAATGTAACCTGTTTATGCAGTGTTCTCGCGACAAGCCAGCATCCAGCGACAACGTTGAATCGTGCGGCATTTTACAGAAGTTGATCTACTTCGCAGCGGCGACACGAACCGAACGTCGCCAGTGCATATTTCCTTTGGCTTGGGGTAGCTTGTGTCAGTACGTGACAAATAGCGAAAGAAAAAATGAAGAAAAAATGAAGAAAAAATGGCAACGCAATGGTACTCGAAGCTAGAGTACAATAAGAAATGACCCAGAAAACGATAGGAAAGAAGGGTTAAGCAGAATGACTGAGCATCGTGATGTGAACAACGAACGTGCACAAAGTGTATGATGAAAAGAGGTATCGAGGTATGGAACAAGGTCAGTCAATTATTTTCCATCTTCGCGTACATTTCTGTCTCGAACGAGACGTGAAATGTCGCTTTGATAATTTTTCAACCTGTATCGCGCATTCAAAAATGTTTCAACTGTTCGAAAAAATTTCAAACGCAACGAAACTTTCGCGTAAAATTTGTTTCACAAATAGTTCGTTTTGATATTTATTGTAATGTTGAAATTATAACTGTTGGAAAAAGTTTAAAGTAGAGCAAACTGTTTACGTCGAATATGATCAATCTCGTAAACAGTACGCCCTGACATTTTTCATAATGGAATTCCCCATTCTATATCGTGCATTAACAAACAATTTATCTATTCGAATAAATGCCAAATGGAGCGAAACGTGTACGTCATATTCGTTCAGCCTTGTAAACAATTTGTCTTTATATTTTTACATCACGACTATATTCGTTATAGACTAAACATGTGACGTGAACGTTATTTATCGTGGTTGATCTATCTCTCCAATCTGATGATCTAATATTTCGTAGTAAATCCTAAACTTTCTCGAAAAACGCGCTCGAGCTTCGTAGCGCTGCGCGTTGGAACGATAACACACTTTATCGGGTCACGTCAAAAGAAAATGTCGATGGAAGTTTCCAGTGTTGTCCCGGCTTTCCACCTCGGTGGACAGTCCGTCGAAATTTCAGTTTTCGCCGAGTAAATAGAAGTGGAAAACACCGACGTGGCCACGGTACACGTGGAGCCTCAGTCAATACACCCTCTTTGGAATCGTCGAGGTTAATAAGAACGAGCTGTCTTTTACAAGCTTCCTCCGACGATCAGTTTACGGAAAGTAGCAACGTTTTCACGGCTAATTTTTTAATTTCCTTATCGATCGTCCGATGTTAAAAGAATTCTGAGTTTTCTCGCAAATAAATTCCGGACGATGAAGCAGCGACGTCCAGTGGAATCATCGTGCATGCAACATTTATGTCACGAATGCTCCGAAACGTTCGTTCATAACCATATGAATTATTCAGGTCCGTGTTTCTTTCCTGCCACTGAAGTACAATTTCTGCGCGACGCTGAGCGTCGCATAAATAAACGTGTCACCTCACCGCGTGTCTTCCAGTCTTCGTGCTTCACGATATTATTTTTGGACCGCGGATGGCCGAGCAGGAAAAAAAGAATCGATGCCACGGCTCGCGTGAAGCGTCCGTACTCGTGTTCCGTCCCTTCACGCGTTTTACGAGACGGCGGCGTCTGTCAACGACCTGTTGAAGCGGGAACGTTAACTAGCTCGCGAAAAATTATTGGCCCGTCGGGATTCTTCAAAATATACGATTCAACCTCGATCCTTCGAAACGTGATAGCCTCGTGGTCCATCCCCGCGCTCCGAAGTTGCCCGCTAAATTTAAGTTTCCTGAACCGTTCTTAATGTCTTTCACCTTAACATTCGGTCCATTTTACTTCGACATCGCGTGACTATTAACTATATCGCTATTATCGTCGTTTCTCTTACCTTCTCTGTTCCTTTAAATCCTGTGCGACAAGATGGATCGAACCATTTGCCACATCGCGTCTTTCGTCGTTGAATCGAAACGGAATGCTATCTGGACAGAAGAATCACGAAGAGTAGGCGAAGAAGATAGTCCCGGAACTGTCCGAATCTCGTGCTGGCAACAGAGTCACGTGCACAAAGGGTAGTTGGGATGGTGCACGGCAGCAGCCGAAATTCGTGAGCACTGGAGGATTGAAGCGACAAGTAGCGAGGAGCCGTGTCGTCGCGACGTGTGGACGCGCACTGCTCGAGAGACGCGGACGGCACGGTGTCTGGGCGTCGCGACGACGGCAACGAACACCACCACGACAACCACGACGTCGACGTCGGCGGGTGCTACTAGCGGTCGGTGGTCCAGGGGCGTACGGCGGCTGCGCAAGCGCCCCAACAATTCTTCAACTCTGCCTGTCCGATTAAATTAAACCTAGACTTTTGTCTTCTCTTTCTTCTCCTCTGCTCTTTCTTTTTCTCTTCGTTTTCTTCCTCGGCTTGCTCTTCGATAGTTTCTTCTTCTCTCCTCGCCCGGACTTTCCTTCTTCTCTTCCTTCTCCTTCGCCTACCCTCTGGGATTTCCAAAAGCTGCTACCTTCAAACACCTCTCCGCGTCACGCGATGGAGATTACCGGTTTCGGGGTTGTTTCCGGTGACGCCGGGACAATAATCTCAGGGGAACAGTGCTTTCGACGGGGAGTAGTTACCTCGCCTCTTTTCTCGTGATCCCGTTGCTTGATCTCTCGGATTTGTCCCCGCGTTAATGATAACGCGTTAATTGTAACGCGCTTTTGGCACGAGAAGAGAGAATAACGACGAAGTAAATAAATTAGAAGGGCAACGACGAGTTGCAGAGAATATCAGGCAAGTTTCTTTTATTTACACAGATAGCCACGCATCCCGGATCAATTCCCTTGAGCAAAATCAAGAAACTTCGCGTCCTGCGTCATATAGACCTGGAAGTTCTGTGGTAGTTGTCCAGAGAACCTTTTCAAGTATTAAATAACGTGTTGTGAATCTGTTCAACGAGTCGGTGACGTGCTATTAATTTTGAGAAACAGATTTTAGTGACTAAGAAGAATGGTTCTCGTTTATTGAAAAATACTGTTTTTTTTTTTTTTTAATTACAAGCGAATGTAAGTAGTGGAATGTTGACAGTGTGGAAATTCACAAAATTGCCTATCATTGTATATTAAGATTGTCATTTTGTTTTAATACTCTTAAAATTATTATCAACTTGAAAAATACCTCTACTCCGATACACTAAACCTGAAGTTAACCAAACTTCTGCAACAACGTATAGTCTGCCCTCCATAACACCTATCCCTAATGCCTATCTTCCCAAACGCAGCGTATAAGAAAGATTCAACAACGATATTCAATGTATCGTTCCTCGCACACTGTTCCAGCTGAAATTCACGAAGCGAAGATTTTTGCAGACACGAAAGTCGCGCGACACATACCGGACGCTTTTGTCATAAAAATTCGACTCGGTGAACTTGGACGTCTCGACAAGCAGCTTTATCTTCGACCGCCGTTTTACCGACGTCGTTCAGGACGACTTATCGATCGCCTCCGGCAGTGATCGTGAAGAGAGTCAACTTGCAAGAGTGGTATCGCGCGATCACGTGGCCGCAGATAAAAACCATGGATGTGCCGTTGCACGTTGCATTACTCTTATGATTTCCATAAAATCCAGTCAGCACACACGCGCGCGCGATGTTAAAGAAGCAACCGTGGGTTATGAAGAATTGAACCTGAATTATAGAATACTTTTTCAAAGTAACCCATTCAGAGAATACGCCGTGTTAGATGCAGAAAGAGACACTTTGCATTCGTGAAATTTTTAGTGTTCAGCAAAGTTACGCGAATACCCCGGGAATGCACTTTGCCAGAGTGGCACAGTTTATTGCTAGCTTGCAACGTGGTTTGCTTAAAAATACCTTATAACGATGTATCGAGGAAATTCTCAGTTGCGCGAATAAATACTTACGTTCGGAAAGTTCTCGGTGACAAGGATTTGCAGTGGACAGTCGAAGAGAAATTCCATTTGAATATGTACTCTTTGGGAAAATCAGAGAAAGTCTTTCGTTTTTATGGCCGTTGATTCAATCCTATGAAGAGGTTGGTTCTAAAAATTTTATATGAAAGGACTACGACAATTTGCTTCTCGGAGTAATTGCAGGAACTTGACGCAATATTTTACCGATTATTCTTGGCATTAGTTTTAATCCTTCGCTCGTCTGCGAGCGTTTTAACATGCGGAAACATCGGTGGGCAATTCTTTAATGGGAAGTTCCGCAGTTCTTTCAGAGGGAACGTCTCGATCAAACTTTTTCAAGATTGTCATTCAAGCCTTTTATCATGGACAAACTTGCAAGATCGCGATTCGTCTTTGTAAACTAAATTTTCTTTAAAATATAAGACCATTAAAGCGTCGGAATTGAGTTATGAGATCGTTAACCGACTACTTCCTTGGGGGACGTGTGCGGTAGATGTCAATTTCCTGTAAATCTCGGAGAAATATTGCCTGAAGCAACGTCGATACGAGCAACAGAGCTTTTTTAGCACGCATTTTTGTCGGTGAAGCAGCTCGTCGCGTCCAATATCGAGCTGGACTACTGTAAATCTCGTTGCAAAGTCTCGTTGTATTCTTTTCGAGTTTCATCCAGTTACTGAATTCGCGAGTCATAAACGCCGTTTCTTTTTACTTTTCTTAATAAACACGTTTTCTAAACGAACTTTATGCGAGAATACCAATCGAGCGTTGATCGTGATATCTCTTTAATAAACTGACACGAAACGAGAGAACCGTGCTAATATCGAGATGCGTAAATATAATTTCCAATCTCTCCAATCGCTAGGATACGTTCCATTTGTTAATTAGATTTTTACGGTCAAAGTCGCGGACTATTTTTAACGATGACTCCGCGGCTTCGCTATCGATTTATTCGACTTTTTGCGCGTCGAATGTCGAATGTCTCTCCAGGAATAAGGTCATCCCTAAAAGAAGCTTTTGCCGGACGAGAAAAAGAACACGAGGAGAGACTGTCGAAGCGTCAAAACGTTCTGAACTAGCTTCAATGTCGTGTTTTTCTCACCGTTTATCGAAATAGGAGGAGGACTTATGGATGAGCATCGTTCGTGAACATAAGTACGACACGAGTCATATCGAAAACATTTTACAGTAATAATCGCTTCAATTTACGACGTGCTCAGAAGCGTCTTTATCCTGCTTTTCAGCGTGAACTTCGCTTACCTCTCATCCAAAAGCGTAAACATTCGTCGTTAAAATTTATAACGGCCAATCTCCGGTATCAGAGCTTCTCGAGTAACAGAGATATTAAAATCTGGATCACAATCCTAACGAGCGGTGTGGAGAGACACTAGTTTATTCAAAATGTAGCCCACCCAGCTGAGGCAGGTGCAGACGCACGATACCGTGGCGTTGTGATTTCGCAACCGGTGACGCAGAATTATATTTTTAATAATGCGATGCATGCAGACGTAAGATTATACCGCTAAGAATATTATATATTATACGAAGGTGCATAATCGCGCAATATTATTATCATACAATCATAAGGATGAATTTTATAGGAGATAGCGCGTACTTAAGTTTTGCAAAAGAAAAATTACAAAAATAGATGCACTCAGCAATAACTAATTTTCGAATGTACTGTAATTTGTGTTCTTTTTTTTTTATTTTGAAACTACACGGTACAGATTGGTCAAAATTTCATCGCTATCTCGTCGCAGCGTTGATTTTTATAAAAATCAAGCGTTACTTTTGTAACTCTCCTTGCAATTTAATTTAGAGGATCGCGAGATCTTTATAGGCTGTTTCAATAACTATATTATATTTTATCTGTTAGTACGGACTCTTGTGCCATATCGATCGTCCGCATCTGGTTTCTAATACCAAGAAACAATCTCTTCTCCAAAAGCTTTTTCAAAGACTCGGATAAATTACCATCTCTCCCCGTAAGAATCCTGAAACACCGTTCAGTTACGTGCGTAGATGTACTCGCGTGAGAATATGCGGTTGCTCCAGCTAGGGTAATGGGATGAAATTTCCATGAGAGGTTACCCGAACAAGCTGAAAGCCTCCAATCTGGTTGGCTTCCTGCTCGCGCGACGTGCTCTCGTATCAACTCACGGATATGGATGCAATCATCTCGCTCACCACTGTCGAACAATTGGCTGTTTCGTCGGGAATCAGGCGAATTTACACGAGAGATCCTTATTGCGTTGCAACTCGTAGAAAGCGATCGAATCGTCTCGGTACTTACGGAAAGCTGCTTACTCGTAAAATCCTCGTTGCGTGACACGTGGTTTCGCGAAAGGAGGATTAAACTTAAAAGGAACGCGGTCTCCAGCAAGGTAAGCGTTTAGATGTTCTCTGTGTGTAACGACGAAGGGAAGCTTTCAACTTGGGACCAACAATTTAGGGAAAGTTCCTTCCACTTTCTAATGCGGAGGCACGTGATATTAACAGGAAGAAGATCGTTAAGGAGCCGGGATCGTCCGAACATTATGAGCTACATTCTTCATGAGCGACGAGTCCCTGTCAGAATGTTCTTTAGACGTAAACTTAGTCGATACTTTCCCTAGTTGCTCGTCTCCGGTGCTCGTAATTTTCCTCGCGAGTTCTTGGGGAAATCGAACACCTCGTTACAGGTGACACGGAAAGTTTGCTCGTAAAACGTTTGACACTCCCGAAAGCAACGTGAACAAGTTCTTGGCTGGCTGACTTTGCGGAATTAACTTTGAACACCGCCACAGAAAGTCGCTTTTCGTAAGAATATTCTCTCTGTTCGTGATTTATCGTTCAAACGGAAGACAAGAACGCTTGCTTGTTACGTGAAAATCGCAAAGTATGTAAAACGTAATCGAATTGAATTTAAACTTTGATCGAAACGATTCTACTTATCACAATGATGAAGATCGAATTGATCGATGCTAATTGATTTGCTGTACGGAAACATTCAGCCTTTTGAATTTCCAGATTTACCTTGAGCAGAATTTAGTGAGTAATTCGTGCGATTAAAACGAGTTTAAAATAAACAATCACATTACCCGTGAATCTTCTAAAATATCCCCTGTTTCGAGAACGACCACGGTAAAAAGGTAAGCAAGAAATTCGAGGTTACGTAACGCACCCTCCCAGCTGCAATTTAGCTATGAATAATTCACCCTCGGAGAATAGAAATAAATCCATCCCCTTACACGGATGGATCCACGAAGTTAGATCTGCGTCTGAATTTACTCTTGTGTTTTTATCTCGTGGATTATTCACATCCCGAATTACCAAGTCACCGTTATTCGATCAACGCAAATATTTGTACAGTACAATACTTTCACGGTTAATATTCCATGATCATTATCTTTGTTCATTTGTCACTCTTCAACAAGAAAAAGGGGAGAAATAGAAAGAAATGTAAAAATCGTGAAGTGGGTGAAATTTGAACGAGAAGTATGTCCTAGATCGTC
The DNA here is from genome assembly GCA_014737525.1 of Bombus difficillimus. Lineage (NCBI taxonomy): Eukaryota > Metazoa > Arthropoda > Insecta > Hymenoptera > Apidae > Bombus > Bombus difficillimus. The sequence goes on from JACXIT010000099.1 coordinate 3,813,359, forward strand.
TGTCGAAAGATTAATTGAGTAACGAATTAGATTTCATCTATAAGCGTTTGTTACTGTTAGCTTTTTACTTATATCTATAAAATACCGCTTCGATACGCGGAGATTAAGTCCACATTCAAGATTAATAGCCATAGATTGTGGTATCACCGTTTATAAGCGAAAAGGATGACACCGAAAACATACTCGAGACCATGAAACACTATAACGTCGGGATTCTTTGAAACAAATTAATTTTCATCGTTTTATTCGGTATAGGGCTAATGAATCATTGGGATTAAATTACTACTAGGTGAAACAAAGGGTACAACGTGGTGAGATGGATCGCCAGCTATTCGAGAATACTAAGGAATAAGAGAAGAAGAAAGAGGAAGACAGAGATAGAAATAAGATGAAAGCTCTACAGCTAATTGTGAACATTCAGTTCGCTAGGTCTTTAATCGTTTTGTTACGAAGAACAAAGAGAATCGGTTAAGAGATATTAAGTCTACAATTTCGTGCAATGACGCAATTTTCTATGTATGCGGGTTATTAATAGCGCAACGGTTATGCGTATACATGGCCGTTCGCGGGAGCAAACCGCACGTTCACGCTGCTTTCTATTAACTGGTATTAATCCCAGGTATCTCGTTTGCGTTCAGATTTGTTGTCAAAGGCTGAACAACTAGGCGACGACGCGACGTGCTGAACTGGAAATGCTAAAACGAATTTAATTTCGAACTACGGCATCGTATAGAATCGTACGAATATACATCAGTTAGCTATCAATTAAATTGAGATTTTAAAGCATATCTGCATTTGTTTTATAACGAAATATACGCTCGGTATTGTGTAATTTTATTTAATATAAAAACTTTTTTTTAATGAGCGAACATTTTCTATTATTACGTGTACAGATCGTGGGGTGGAATATGCAAAATTTTGCATATTATAAATATACATATTTTAGAGACGATCAATGAGAAAGGAAAAGAAAGCAGCTTAAAGCTAAGTTGAAAGAAACGTTTAATTCTCCAAACTACAAGCTCCAAAGCTTCTTCTTTTCTTTTATGATTTTTTTCCTTGTTTTAATCTGAATTTATTGTGTTAACAATATAGGAACAACGGTCAAGTTCGCACGCAGAAAAATGATTCGTCTATTAACGTTTGTACATTTTCTCTTATAATTATATGATATATTAATATCATATAATAATCAATATAATATATTATTATATGATGTTAATATATCATATAATTATAAAAGATAACCTTTTAATACAAAATAATGTTCTAAATAAATATACATATTTCTATAAAGACTAATAAGAACAAACGAATTACGCGCGGAATTATAAACTTGCGCAGTATTCCCTACTGAAATCTCATTGGTGGAATAAATTTGTATCAGCCAATCAGAGTGAAACCGCCAGAAATGCTTCTACCAACCGTCTTCTGCGTGTGCAGTTGTTTCAGTTTTTCGAACGTGATGGATGCGGTTGTGAAAGTGAATTAAATATAACAATAAAACAGGAAATGAAAGAAAAATATAGAAATATTCTGTTTTGTGATAGTGTTAGAGTGTTCAGTAATAAATTCTGTGAAATGGTATTAAAGATTTAGTCAAAAACGAACAGACATCGTACGTATGTGCCGTCACACATGCGTCGTAGTAAAATTGTATGCATCGTTATTGTCACGTGTTATTTATGAGCGTTTAAGTTGTTAACTCAATGCTACTTACTATATTTAAGTGAAATTAATTAAATTTATTCTGCGCTGTTCTAGTGTAAAGTGAAATTGAAGTGAATTGTTCAACAGTAGCAACATAATATACGATTAACGTTCACGTCAGAAACGCTGTGTTTAAGCATTACAAGAAAAAGCTAATTTTTATAAATACCGCTCTTTATTTCAAAAGTACTGTCTCTATATATATTTAATTTTATTCACAAAAATATTTAGTTTAAAATATATAGAAAAGTGTATAAAATTATTAACTAAGTGATCAGGAAGTCAACGGAAACGAATATTTAGTGCTTCATGCAGATACTAGTCTAGGTTTCATTATTTGTGCATAATTTAATTTAATTGTATCATTTATCACACGTTCCTCCGAATCTTCCACAAAGTTAAATTTTCCAACTGGCACTTGCACTTCTGACAAGCCTTCTGCTCAGAGAAATGTTAAATCATAATTAATAAAAAATATATAGGTATATCTTTGAGATACATTAACAATATTAAATCACATACGTAATATTTTAAAGACGTATAGTGATTTTTCTGGATTACAGGATACAACTTGCGCGACAATAAAGTTTGATACTTGTGGCGTAAAATCTGAGGCAATTTTGAGCATCTGAAAATGAATTTCATGTAAAATTGTGATTAAAAATATAATTAATATTTCAAAAAATTACCTTAAATGCTATAACGTCATTAACTTTTGGTTTTGTTGTCATGACTGGATATGTTTCAAAATCTGCATTCTCAAACTCTTTCGATTCTCCTAATTCCTTAATTGAAGCTATACTTTCACTGACATTTGCATGGGATGCATTCACTTCATTCACTTCATTGCTTACATGCTTTGCATTCACCGTGTTCTTTACCCTGTTGTTCTCAAAGGTAAGCGGAGCAGAATTATTAGCCATTGATAATAAATTTGTTAGTTCATGAACAGGCGATACAGTAGTACGGGCTCCTTTTATCGTTTCTGGACATGTACCTGGATTTTCTAGACAAATTTTGTCATCTACGTTATCAAAACGAATATGTTTACCAAGAGGGACAACTTTAAAATTTATAACGGCTTTACTAGATTTGTCTTCTTCGTTCAACAGTGGCTGCTCAAGTTTTGAGCTTCTCCGTCTTCGTGCACGCTTTCTCCTTGCACATACATAAGGAACCTCCGTATCTGTATCTGTAATACAATATAAACAAATAGGATCTTAATATCATAAATAAGTAATACTACGCTTTTGATTCAACCAAGGAGCTTACTTCATTTCACTTACTTTCTTTAGCACTTTGTGATTTGTCCGTTATATCAGCCGGACATTTCTGTTGCACAGGGCTTAACTTTGCAACATGAGAATTAATCGGCAACTGCTCTTGTTGAGGTGGATTTTTTGGAGACGAAGAATATATCGACGTTGGTTCAATTTGTTTTGGATGTGCAGAGCTATTTTCTAGGTTTTGTCTACTTGTGTCTATCGATGAAACTGAGGTGCTTACGGATACATGAAGCTCATCTGTCAGTTCGGTACTGCTTAGTTGAATATTACTTAGTTGAATATTGCTTAGTTGAGACTTAGGTACAACCCTGCAACACTTTGACTGAAATAATACATTATTACAATATCACATACCTTCGTTGCAGGAATTCTTACAAAACTGTTTCGTTCTCCTTCAAAATCCGTACGTCCTCGTTAGGTGGTAAATATTCAACTTCATTTAGAAACAAATCAAATGGCTCATTAATGCGGAACAGTCCTTTAATATGTCCTTTTATATCGTTTATATCTATCATTTTAGTAGAGTCAATAAAAATCCAACAAAAACGATGCAGATCATTATGGTATTTACACAAATCGAGTTTAATACGGAAATTTGTCCGATTCATATTTTTTTTTAAGGTTATGCTTTTACTGTTAAGGTTATGCTTTTACCGTTAAGGTTATGCTTTCACTGTGAAGGTTACGTATATTATGTACGGATAAACGTTACTCATGTGTATTCAAACGCGTACCGCAAATTATTAAAAAATAAATTTAGGTTTTTTTATTGCATTTAAGAATATCGTAGAGGTAAAGTAACAATTTAACGGCTATATAAAAATATTGACTATCTATCGATAATTATTCTTACTGTAATTAGTCTTTGATTTTCGTAATGTCGGTATTTCAGTTTCCATTGGACAAAATCTCAACACAAAATTTCGTACAAATATTAATTTATCCTGTGCTTTATCAATGGTGCGATCAAAAAGATTCTGTAGTACCTAAAATCGTTTAGTACTTCGCTCGTAGCTAGTAAATGTAAATAAAAAAGCTTGCCAAAAAACTAAGCTTTTATTGTATACGTAAAATACGTAGAAAAGTATCTATTACGGTTCTTATATATTATGAAAATTTTAGGGGCTAAAATGAAAGAAAACAAGATTATGTGGAAGTTAAATATGACATCCATCTTTTATTTAATTTCTGGTAACACAATGATATAAAGTCAAGGGCTTAGACTACTTAATAATTTGTTACCACATATTATTATTTCCACAGCTACGCTAAAAATAGTTACAGTCGTGTTAAGTGCAGTTTGCTCAGAAACTCCATATAACGTAGATTTATTGTACGCGTCGTAAAATTCTTTAGATTTCCGTAGTGTGATGATAAGATTTCATTTATTAAACCGATTGGTCTAACATTAGTCTAAGTAACACGAAATAATGCGATTGCACAGGTCAGGCAAATACATGATTTCAGCAAAAGATTTCGTCTATAATAGATAATCTTGCAGCGATTAAATAGCTTTGATCTCGAACTGTTTTACATTCAAATAAATTATCCTCTTATCGTGATGTGCGATATTTCATAATCGTTGAACGCGTTAAATTACATGCTGACCCGCGGCTACTTAATTACAATATACCTATGTAAAATTATACCCAATGTGGGTTTCGATTCAACGAGATATCCACATCACAATGCTCTGTTATTTACATAGACTTTCTACATTTATACTAACGTATATGTATTAGTTTTGTATCTGAATAATAGATTCGAAAACGTGACACTTTTTCACAAACGATAAATTTATGTATCATGCGATAACGCGAAGTAATAAACTTTTGCATCTAATCTTAAAATCAATGATCGTTGCATAGTATTTCCTTTAAAATTTATAGACACCTCTATCTCTGTTACCTAATTACGTAAACGGAAATCGTACACGCTACTCTCTCGTTATTAGCAAGTTTACCAAGTACAACGATACTATTTAAAAAGCTATCTGCAATCGATCAGAATTTGTACGTGGTTGTTCGTTTCACCTGAACGTTATTGTACTCACGGTAACTCAGATTCTAGGCAAGGCAATCGTGTACAATAAGTTCACGCTCATCGTAATTGACAAATAAGTCGATATTCCGTTTTTCCAATACGTCTCGTTAGAAGTATCTACATGTCGTAAATAACGAATAGAACGTTTCTTCTAACGCGATATATTCGCAAACTTTTTAATCCATAGATCAAATATGTGTATATATATATATATATATGTATGTATATGGAAATGGAAATTATATGTATATATATGTATGTATATGGAAATTAACCTCTTTAATTAAACGATATATATGGTATAAAGAACAGCGTAGGCAAGTGCTTGATGTAAGATTAATCGACTAGCCAATAATGCTTTATAAAATATTATTTGGCCGTTGTACGTGTCCGTAAGTGGATAATAAGATAGCGAGTGGGCAGTGGGAAACAACCCTGAAATAGGATACCTTTGTAAGATACTTTGATATATTTGTAAAAATGGAATTCTACGTTTTGATAATTCGGAATAATTATGTTAACAACAGCGTATACGCCGTTTGGATCAGTTTACATTTCATCGATCAGCAACGTCGAATAAAATTTTTAAAATCATTTTGCATCGAGAAAGGAGAATAAGGATTTTTTTTTTTTTTTTCTCGATTGCGAATGAGAACCGAATGACAATGTCACAAGGAATAATTATCGCTGTCAGCTTAATCGAAGAGTGTTCCATTGATCTCTTCGTGGTGTGTTCTTCTACCTTGGAACAAGAGCTTCAAATTTTTCGGGACATATCTTCTAATCGGAGGCGAAATAGAGACACATCAAGTACGTCGACTCGCGCTACGCACATCGAATTGTTGAACGATAAACATGGAATAATTGAAACTCGTGTCTTTAAGAAAATTTGCTACCTAAATCTTTCAAGGTCGGACTACGAAAACCACGAACGGTACGATAACCGTACGAGAATTATAAAGTTTCCAATCGAATAGAGGCCATCTCTAAGGTAAGTGTTCTTCATTTTCAACTTGAAATTGTAGGCGGAATCTTCAATTCGGAAATTATGTTATTTCGTTTTAGCTTTCGATAATCTTAACGATATCGAATCCTCGGCCAATGAAAAAGAAGAAATTACCGCTAATGCTGAATTTCCTTGGCTAAACGTTCGCCTTTATCTTTTCGTCTACGACATCTTTAGCCGTGTAATTCTTTCGATCGGCCATTCGACGATCGATCCGAAGCGTGTGGAACGTGCCGTACGGAGACGTCGGAACGTCGAGAGCGGGAAACATCGATCGATCACAGCGAGCGGAATCGCTGATAGAATCGTCGCGACATAGCTTTGCCCTCGCCCTTTCTCTTTTAGATCAGCTTTGGATCAGTAGCGACGAGAGGCTCTTTACGACAGAATACAGGAATTCCTCTTGGACTCGGAACGTTCACGAATTTGCTGCAAATGCTGTAGCTGCGCCGGCGATGGAACGTGAGCGCTGCTGCTACGGGAATTCAAATGCTGCGGCGGCGGCAATGATTGCCGGCGACGACGTCTCAACGCTGGGCTCAAGTTGTATTTTAGTTTCGCTTGTATCAGTAGTTCCTTGAACACCTGCGAAATGTTCAGGTTCTCCTTGGCGGACACTTCTACGAAGCCGTTCTCCCATTTCATGATCACCAGTTCTCTCGTGCTGTCTGTATCCACCTGGAACAAGCGTGTAAAATAATTCAAATCTTCAAATTCAAATTTCCAAATCAGACCTCATTCGTCGAAATCAAACATAGAAATTGAATGTCATAGACGAAAGAACTCTGTCGCATTCGGCGACGATAAAAGTTACCTCTTGTGCCGAGTCGGTCACGTCGACTTTATTGCCAACGACAACAATGGGCACGGCGCCTTTGGTGTTTAGGATCTGTGTTCTCAGAGTCTTCACCTCAAGGAACGTGTTAGCATCGTGAATATCGTAGACGAGAATAAACGCGTCCGCAGACTTGATGGATAGGTCTCTCATAGCCGGAAACTCGTACGAGCCTGAGGTGTCCAGGATGTCGAGCGTCAAATGTATCCCGGAAACGTTGAAATCACCGTGATGCATCTCTTCTACCGTTCGCTTGTACTTTGGCGTGAATGTGTTGTAAAGGAACTGGTTAATTATCGCGGATTTGCCAACTTTCGCGGCGCCCATCACCACGATCTTGTGCCGTATGGAACTCTCCACCTGTTTTCCACCGCCGCTGTCTGACTCTGACAGTCTCTCATTTCTGAAATATATTTAGAAATATCCTCGATAGAATTTACCAAATTATAAGAAACATTGAAAAGATTGATACGCAACGTTCTAATGAATTTATTTGTTTTTTCTTCTTTTTTCGCGTAACAGCTATGGTATGAAAAACAGTTAATAACAGGCTTATACCTTAGAACGAAACACAGGGGACAAATAAGAGAGCCAACTGCCTCGTCTTTAAGGGGATAACGTCCTGACGAAGAGAATAGTGCTAATGAACATTGAAGATCCCCTTCACTGTCTCCACGCGTTATTGAATATACGTTTTGTGTGGGAGCTGCCCTGAATTTGAGTCGCTGTTAGTCGCCGGAATATCTGCTGTGTATAGAGCATGCAAGCGGAGATGGCGCACCGGTGCTTTAGCATGCACCAGATAACAACTGTTCCTAAGTATCTCCGTAATCATCCACGCTTATTACGAGTAGAAGTCAGACGCGGTTATTACCGAGCGTACAAAGGAGAAGAGCGCGAGCTTCCCTTTTTGCGAAGACTAGCCACAAAATTAAAGCTCGACCTAGCTTAAGAGCGAGTCAAGAGGAGGTCAGGGGATCGAAGAGGAAGGAACGAGCGAAGAGGAAGAGGAAAAAGAGCAGAAAGAATGGTCGATGCTTGGAATTCATTTCGAGAACGATGGAAAACGCACTTTCACCCGTAAATCGTTTTGTTCTTTCCCATGGGTCCGTGTAATTCTTTCGTTTGTTTCGTATTAGCGGCGATAGTATATTCCACGAATGCAGGAAGGAAATCAGTCGACGCTCGTAAAAGCAGCGTAGCTTCGTTCTCTGTGAAACAAGAGGAAACTGAGGAGCACGAAGAATACGTATAGAAGTACCTTAGGGGCAAGAAAAGAAAGATTCTCCTTTTCTTGTCGAGACGAAGGATTTTCGAGCGCGAATAAGACAGATTTCGAGACGCTTGAAAAGTATAAGTGTAAAAGTATATCTCCTTACCTAATGTTTTTCGTCGTTCCATCTTCCTGGCCCTCTTTCAACGACGATGGTTGTAGACTGAAACGACGACGAAATTGATGCCGACCTTTCATCATTTGTGCAGAGGTATGCCTATAAAACAGACATCATGAAAACGTTCGTTGTATGAAGAAGAAAAGATTTGATAAAGGCTAGTTCTCGTACGGTAACGTTTTAACGATGAAGTATCATTTTCTTGTAATTTCGAGGAATTACAAACAAAATGTTGCGCCGATCGATAGCAAAGTTACGCGACGTTCAAAGAAGTCCAAGGTCTATGGCGTCCTGACATCCAGCGTCGCGTCATTCACGCAAAATTATGATTCTCTCATGTATGGAACTACGAACGCGAAAGTCGCAAGAGAAAGGCCGATATACCGTTCGTTATTACGTTACAGATCATCTCTTTTGCATTGTGTATCAACGGAGAGTTGCTTTACAAGAAATCTCTTTAAACGCCTCCGACGCGTATAACGCCAGCGTTAAATTTAATTCCATAATTTGCCTTTATCTTTCGTCGGTGACTTTCAAAATTAGTTTGCATAATTTATGAGCGTCGGAGATAGTTAACGTTGGGCGACACTCTCTCTACGTTCCACGGCGTATGCATGTGGTTAAAAGTTTCGAACAGCTGGCACAAAGCTAGTCCATAGGAGCAACCGCGACCGATTGATCCACCTACGATAGGCAGATAGATGTACACGTCTCTTCTGATAAAGTGGGGCGAGTCACACGTATCAAATATCGTATCGATCGACCTGGCGACTTTAATCGTGCTACAATAATCCCGATTGAGGAAAACCGTACGAACCAATTCGTTACTAGAAATCCTCTAACATCTTTCGATTTCCACAACCGTAATTTCCAGGAAAACCTTCACAGGAAATTAAAGAAGGATGAGTCACGTTGGTTTAAATGAGAAATTTAAGGAAAGGAACGAATTTTAAGCGACTCGAAGGAAGCGTTTACGCCTTTATCGGGCAAGGGTGCTCGTCTGTTAACAGGTTTCGAGAGATCGCGTTGGATCTGAACGTCGATTCAGCTAGGATAATTTCCGTCCGAGTGGATCGGTAACTAAATACGATTAGTTTCAGCTGATTCACCCTTTATGCGCGTGATAAGCCCGCATTAAGACGCGAGGATCCTTTTAGAACATAGGTTTATGGTGGGCTTATTAATTCGCAACCAGCCAAGAAAATTATTCATCTTGATTCTCTCGCAGCTTATACGTAACGTTCGTTCAAGCCACTTTCTAAGGGAAATTATGAATACGCGGAATTTATACCCGTAGATGTCGTCTTAAGTTCTCCGCCGCATTCGACGCTGCTTTCTTACCCCATGGTACTTTATTTAACAACTCTCGCGAATCTTTCTTCTTTTTTCTCGATTTTTCCTGCATTGAGAATTCTCCTCTCCAGAAGGAAGCGCGTAATTTCAAATTCTTTCGGAAACTTTCTTATTTCCATATTTAACGAACTACGAAGATCGGTGAGAACGGATATCGTGAAATGAAAGAATATTCGTTAGCGGTTGTCGCGATTGGTTCCAATCCGAAACGTAGATTGTAAATTTTCTTAACTTTGCTGTGACCTGTTAATCTCTATTTGTTTTACAAGCGAAAAGACTTTTAATCTTTTAAGCAGTCGTTTAACGTAAAATTGGAACAAGAAATTACGCATGTCAGTAACAATTCTTGTATATTTTGCTCGAACTGGAGATGTTTCTTTACCGTTGGGAAGATGCAATTGGGTTGAAAGAACTTAACGACGTTAAATGCGCGTTTAACTTTGGATTTCATTCGCGTAAAATTGTTCGTTTATTAAAAAAAAAAAAAAAAAAAACTGAAAGGCAACCATAAATGACCTTTTGTTCCTCGTAGGTGACATTTTCTGATCTTGTCCAACCGATTCTTTATTCCCTGTGAATAAACACGTGAACTTGCCGCTATTTACGTTCACAGTCGCGTAACGCAATTTCCCATCTGGATAAATGATACGCGTGTTTCACGACATAACGTGCCTGTTGTGTACGTATTTGCTCTGGGACAAGACTTCGTAGATCGATAGACGGTCACGATAATTGCCAGGCAACCGCGTGAAAACCTCGCTGATATCGTCTCCGATTGTTTTGATTGTACTTTTCGAGTTCGGTGCAACACCAGGCGTATTATCAGCGCGATATTGTATTAGGTCGTAATGTATCAAATGTTCGTATTATTCTATTATGATAAATATGTTTTCCATCAGAACACAAGTTTACCACTGAAAATACTGTGTTGCTGTAATTGACACATATGTGCCATCGAGATGCGTATAATGTTTTTAATACTATCGTGCAAAATATTATTGTTTTAGATATCATAAAATCTATATATCTGTTTATTGTGAAAATTAATATTGCTAAGAGGATCTAAAGAACTATGTTGAAAATTTAGGACTTGGCGTCTGGAAAACGAATAGTATGTTCGTTAGTAGTAATTCCTTCGAATATAATATTAATATTATCTATGACTTTGGCCACGAGGTAATTAAATTTATATTCGTAAAGGAAGATGAATCAAATTTTATACGTATCCATTATATTATTGCAAAGAGAATACCATAAAGCTTCTGACAGTATTTCGAGTAAAAGTACGCAAGAGTATAAATCGACGCTTAATTTTATTCGGTAGATTTATATCGCAGACAAATTATCACAGTCTATCGTATAAATACATAAATGTATAAATGATATACAATGATATTCTTGACGTAATCTAGATAAAGAAGACATTTCGTATGTTTCCAGTTAATGTATTAAAGACACGAAAACATAGAGATTTTGGCGAAGAAAATAATATTTTTATCGTGCGTTTTACAGCGAGAAAGTATTTTAACATCCTTCTAACGTGCCACGTTGTTTCATACAGGGAATGGCTTTGTTGTTTCGTTAAAAATTTTAATGGGTTATTGCCGTGGTGTGGCTATAGATAAAGATGAGTAATGAACCCGACGTGCTTTAAAGAAAAGTCAAGCTCGAGAAAAACGGACGGTCGAGGGATTTCACGGCGCGCTACAGGATCACACTGCTTTGTTTGCAAATGCCGTGCATCCTGTTTCCCTGCAGCCATTATAAATTACGCTTAAAAGTAGCCACTTGTTAAAATTCTTGGCGCGTTAATTTCTGACAGCTCTTTTCTAAATACTATCGCAATCTATCTTGCGGAGCGTATACTTCAGTTTTTATAAACTCGTAAAATATAAGGAAAAGGTAATTGAAGCTTTTATCGAGAATCTACTTTTAACGCCAATTACTTCGAAAGTGAAAAAGAATAGAATTGGTAAGAGTTAAAGGAGATTCGGTCAGTGCTCCGCGCACGTTTTAATCTTCGCGCTTATTGCTTCATAAAGCTTCGACGAGCCGATATCGACGCTTAGTATTGATCAACAATTTCCAGCGATATTACCCTCGTAAACCATCGATCCGCCGGTTTAACTTTTAATCTGGTTCCACGAGAATTTATTTCCATCGATACGAAACATTTCCAAATCTGGCACGTTGCAGTGCGTTCGAAGTCAATCGGTATAGTTTCGTTTTGTAGGAAGCGACCTGTCGCGTCAAAATTCCGTTTGGTTAATCGCTTGCCGCGATTCGTATTACTGTAAGTATGTCGCCCGATATAAATTACGGCAATTAAGAAACACGGCGATCGGTAGCATAAATATACGCGTTGCGATTTGTTGTTTAACCGTGGAGAAACGATATCCCTCCCGAGGGAGTGTAGCAGTTACGGTTCTACGAATCATTAGAAGCGTTTCGCTAACAGGAATCGTGCTTATTACTACTTGAAATCGTTTCATTTCCGTTTGGTCGAATATCTCACCCCTCGACATTCTTACTCGAATCCAGCGTCTTCATCGTGGAATTAAAATACTGTTTTTCGATAGGATTGTAATTGTCCTTCCAGAGACGAACGAATCCTTTCGTACAGCTGGGAAATTGAACGAACAGAAAGTGGAAATAAGTCACGTGAACGTAAAGTATCCGGACTGATAGCGTTACGTCGTTGTTCGCGTAATCAAATGCATCTCGAAATCCCCGGCTTTTCGAAATAATCCGAGCTAAGTAGATTCAGGCTCTCGTATCTCTTAGACTTCTGTTTTCTTTCATTTGCAACCATAATCCTCCCCTTAGATGCACGGAAAGAGCATGGTAGGTGTCTCGAGCCAGTTTCCACGAGACCCGATTTTAATTTATCGATGAAACACAGTGACGATCGAAACGACGACGCAATTCGGTGCGGGTATCGTTCGAAAATCTAAAATTATGCGGAAGCGGGTAATACGTTTCGGATCGATATTCAGATTAACTAGAAAAATGATGCGGGTAGGTGTGTCGGTTTATCAAGTGGCATACCACGTCGCGATAAAGTCCTCAACGATTTATTTCCAATTTGACGGACGTATTTCTCCTTTTATCTGACACTCTAACTCCGTGTTTTTTTCGACAAACATGTCCGAGCAAATATATTTGTCCAACGAGTCGATGACGGCGGATAAGCGGAACGGACCTTAAACGCCGTTGTTTCGTCGATCATCGCGATACATTTTAGTACAGAATCGAGTAAAAGAGGGGAGAGGGGCACAGCTAGGAACAAAAAGTGGAGGATTTAGGCGTGCAACGATCAAATTGACATACGTCGTCATGGCACGACGCGTCGCTGCTGTGACATTAATTAAATTCAATGACTGCGTTAATGCCAGCGTTAACGGGTCGCTGAAAAAGTCACTTGACTGTTTTCCGATAAAGGATGTCGCGTCGATTTAACGTTGACTTTACGTTGAATCCGACTTGCAACGCGGATAACCGCTCGACTACATGTGTATCTCTGCGTCGGATTGACTTTCCTCGTTAGAACACGGATTTTGTTCCTATGTGGATAGATTTAGTTTCAAACATTATATACGACAGTGAAATAAATGAGCTGAGAATTTTAAAGATAGATAGTATTCGTCAAACGGAGGAAGAAAATGTAGAACGCATATTAATTAAAAAGTTAATATTTTCAAAGTTACGAAGAATGTTTCGTTTCTCGAATTACGTATTCTTTCAGAAATTTTTGGCGGTGTTCCAATGATATTTTACTTATATTTTCTCTTGAACTCTCTACTAAAATCTTCGAAACGATAATCTTCCAACTTGTATTTTTTTAAGGACTTTTTCCTAGCGAATGCTATTTTTCTCTGGACTCGAGGACTTTTTTTTATCATACTCTCGTTTTTGTAATTACAAGATGAAAAAGTTTGCCTTTACGCTCGGAGAAAACTCGAGAGTATTTTCGCCTGACGCATCAAGTGAATTCTCGAATTTTTTCGGATTCGAATTTGATATATCAAATCGTCCGAAACGTAGGGAAGAACAAAGTGCTGGAAGTCGTTGAAATTGTATTTCAAGAAGAGTAAATGGCGGATCGAGCATTCAGACAGTTCGAAGACGGCTGTACTTCAGAAGGAAGTTACGAAAGGGAACCACCTTCCATGGAACGGTTCGACAAACATCGATTCTTCCACATGGATTCTGTTCTATGGTTTTTCCTCTCGCTGCGTGTGATTTATGGCGTAAGGTTCCCGCGTCGGGTCATAAAGGCAACCAAGGGCTTTCCATTGTCGAATCGTACGAGTAATTTCGATTCCGCTTCAGGGTTCGTACCGATCTGTACAGGTTAATTCCCAGGACCGATTTATTTTTCATTTAGCACACGTTCTTGGAAAGTATTTCCCCAAGTGAACTAAACTTTCAGACCTTTTAAACTTTTCCTCGAGGGGGTTAACTTCCATTAAACAGTAGGAGTAATTACAGGAGGAAAAAGAGGAACGATCTTTCTGGAAATTTTTCACGATTACATATTTCGTGTTTTATCGTCGAGATTACATCGAATTCTGACGATTATAATTATAATAGTCAGCTGTAATTATCGTTCGAATCTCGTTTGTTTTCGTTCAGCCCGAACGACGTTGGAGTCGGCGACTTCCTTTTCTTGGCGATGGTTCTAATTACGAACTCTTTAACGTTTTCGCTGCGACCACAAAGGGCTTAAGAAATTCCTGATGATCCAAGGTTTCTAAGAAGTAAGGCCTCGTTACCAACTTTTTGTCAAGAAATGAAAATGCTCCCCATTATACCAAATTGCTTCTGAGTCGAGCGAGTGACCTTTTAATTAAGAAAATTGCGACGCTTCGCATGCATATTCATAACATATTCGTAGCATAAGAATAAGCATTCTTATTGTAACTATATCGATGATTACTTCTCACGGGAAGATTCTCTCGAACTTCGTACCTCGCGTTTATTATCCGAGTTAAAACGATTCCATCACGACGGCACGACGTTTTATCCAATGAATATTAACGAGGGAAAGCGTAAACTGCAAATCAAACGCGTTTCCTCTTACTATGATCGAGATATGAAGCGAAGAGAGTACGGCGCCTATAGAATCCCTCGTTTAAGGTGTGTTAACGCTCGAGTGGAAATTTGTATGTAACGTAAAAAGGTTTGGTCGTTCACAGGGCCGTCTAAAAATCCCACGCCGTTTACCGTCATAAAGGTATTTACTGGTGGCAGACACACGTAAACACGGTATAAATGGCCCGAGAGCTCTGGCGGAAAATATCTTCACCAACCTTGTTCGACCTCGTGAATTAGACACTACGGAATAATGGCAACAAATTTGCGACAACTTATCGGCTAGCTAAGACTCTTCCCGCGAACCTACACGATAATCGATACACGAACGATCGTCTTCGACCTCGAGCAGTTTCGCACGCTCACGAATGTTAGTCTGCGGTTGCAGTGGATGCGTGTTTTGACAAACTATCGTTGATCATACGAAACCAATTGAGTATTTGATTGAGAAACCTAATAAAAATATTTGAAATAGCTGTTATCTGGAAACCCATTATTGCGCAACGTGCATCTAGAGAAATGTAGAAGAGTATGATTTTTGAAAGTTTGTTATCATTCATAACGTTATATAACAAGGCTATAAATTATTCTGTGCAAAGGACTGGAAACGAATATTCACGAGGATACGGAGAGGTCGGTTCGATTAATCACAGCGTGTGCGAGGAAAAATACAGAGAGGAAGAGCAAGGGCGGTGAAATTACAAGTTGAACCACGTGGGGTCGAAGAATAACAAGATCCGTCAAGGCATCGGGTGCGCGTTTCCTCGAACGATATTTTCCTCGTGCTGACTGGGCTAGCTTATTCCACGTCCGACGGCGTTCGATTCAAGCATTCGCTCGAAAGTAACTCGTGATCCTTACGGTGACATATTCTTATATTGGTAACGCGATGTCGAAGAAAAAGAGCGCAATGAGCTCGTCGAGGGCCGAAATAAGGAAAGACGGTAAAGGAGAAACAGAGCGAGAAATAGAGCGAGCAAAGGAGAGAAGAAAGAGAAAGGAATGAAGAAAGAAGGGGGCGTGTGCCTAGAGTTTCTGACTCGACGGGACGCCAAAGTCGTGTCTATGGGGAAAAAAACTAGCAAAACCGAAAGGGAATCGCGCCCCTCTTGCTCGTCGACATTGGCGACGTCGTACTCACCGCCCTTACTCCAACTCGTCTGAACTGGATCGGTGCAATACGACGAAACCCGACAGCATGGAGCCGGCTAGTTCCGACTGACTTCCCGGTCGTTGCTCCACTTTGCTCGTGCACGCATTCACCGCCTCACAACCATTCTATATCCACACACATAGTCGGCTGATTATCGTCCAATACTAGATTCCACCGCGCGCGTACACACACCCTCTTTCTCTCTCTCTCTCTCTCTCTACGTACTACGTATCCGTATGACGTGATGATATGGCCGTATTTGAGTACACGTAACGACGCATCGAAACCTGACCGGTCGCTCATGTTTCATTCCGCGCGATCCAGTCAACTTGGGTAACAAAATTCACTCGTCATTCGCCGTCAGTGATCATCCAGAACACTTCCCGTGCGCGTACGAAGGATGAACGTTTCGAGAGAAACCGGCCAGATCGTGTATGAGTTATGCGCGTTCGTTGCCAACCGTTGGCCAGCTTCCGAAAGCCACGACACGTTGCTTTTCGTTGACCTTAATGTACCGGACAACCGCGATATTAATGGGGCATTCTCCGCGAAGACAACGAGGTTGTTGACTACGAGTCGGACGTACGATGGCTACTATTTTAGTCAACGTCGTCTTCCAGAATACGCGTCAAGTTGCGTTTATCGTTCCCATTTCTCAACGAGGTTCGGTATTATAGATACCATTATAGTCCCTTAGCAAAAGTAACTCCTTTCTTCGAGAAAGCCTCTTCGCCCTTTCCTGTGGCCTTGTTTCGTGCGATCTTGAATAAAATATACGCGCAACTTGTATAAACGTGACCAGAGCGATACGCGTGTGTCGACCACACCTTTACAAATGTGCCGTCGCGTCATTGCTCGCACAATTTTCTCAACAGCGATCGGTGTATGCTCGTAAGTAAACAAACGAGTCACGCTGTTGACTACACGAATTTATGTATGTGTGCGTTTGTTCGATAGCGGAGACATTTTGGAAGCACTAACATACTTGGTACTCCTTCCTTCTCTCTTTCTCTCTCTAGCCGTCTTTCTCTACAATCTTGACACGCAAGAAATTTACTATTGCCTTCGACCGAACTCGGTCCAACTGGGACGTTCAGGGCGTTACTCTGGTTTTGGTCGATGTTTTGGTGTCGCTGACGCCGCCGCTGACCCTCGTCCCCGCGTCGTCGAACTCAACATTAATGGTACGAACGGTACTTCCTCTTCGCCACTGAGGAGACGCTTCTTCGACAGCGAGGATATTCGCGATGAATTACGAGGCTTTTTCGGTACGAGCATCATCGTCCCGTTGCGTTTACGAGCGGCGACTGCAATTTACGACGTGACGTTTGTCATGAGATTCGGGCTGTGGATTGTATCGAGGATCGTAGCCAGATCTGCGCGTGCTTCTTACATATTCTGGAAGTATTCTAACGAGATGGAAAGCAATTGCTCTAGTTTCGTTGGCCCGTTTAGTTAGTCGATGCTGGAGCAAACCGTCTCAGTTCGATGCTAATGACGTCGACGATGCTTTAAAACTACTTTTTGGACGAGTGACATATGTTTCAAGGGAGATTGATAAATATGTTACTTCTGATTGATGGATGAGTCGCTTCTTCTTCTTCTTCTTCTTGAGCATCGATACACTGCCCTCTTATTCCTTTTTGCTAACTTCTTTATCGTTTCAAAACAGAGTTTGATGTTTCAAAAAGACATTCTCGTACGTCATCAAGATCGATTTCTTATCAGGAATTATCTCCAAAACGAAATCTCTGCTCGCGCCATTGCGGAGGATCGTTCCTTTCAGAACATTGCGATTTATAAACGTTAAACCGACGGATCAATCGAACCACCAAAAATTCATCTTCTGCTTGGCACTGACAAATAGCAGAAACGACATGTTTTCTCGGTTCTAGGAGAAACGTAGATTCTGTCACGAGATTCGACGCGATGGTAAATACTGTTCGTTCCCATCAACGCCCATAGAAAAGGTTTCTCCTCGAGCGATTCGATGTTCCCTCCCGTAAAATAGTTTCGAAGAAACGAAAGATGGTTAGAACAAGTAGGAGCATAAAGAAGAAATTCGTTTTCCCTTCGTAACCCTTGAAGATGAGCTTTTGATAGGTTCTCCTACTGTGTTGATTCGTGGTATTGAAATACACAAACTTACGAATACGTGAGATTGGCGAAATTGGTTCAAATTGATGTTTTCCTTCTTATCGCCAGACATCGCAATTAACCTTTTGTATACTAAGGTGGAAGTCTTCTCGGTATATTTTTATCGCAAGAATGTTTCTGCCGAGTCTAATGGAAATTCTACCAAAAATCTTCGATCTTATTCGTTCAAAATGTTCATTTAGCGCATATAATTTATGAGTCCTATAGTTTCTATTTTTATCTCTTGACATTTAAGTATACGCATAGCTTCTGAGAAGGAAAATAACGAACGATAACTGACAATGTACCTAGCTCTTTGGTCTATCTTTAAATATAGATATTGTCTAAATAGTTTTATTAATCTATTACGATGTAAATTTGTTATCTAATCATTGAGAAGAGCTATGCATAGAAACGTATCGCTCGGAGGTGATGCGGAACTTCTCTACTTGTTTGCAAAGATTTTTATAACTGATCTTTCTCTACGTTCGTTCTCATAGGTTAGAACTATTTAATAACAAGATGCATAGAAAAATTGCTAAAAATATATATCTGACATTTACTCTGTCACGCGCTATTATTTTATTCTGTCATTTATATATAGCACCTTAAAATATACTAAAGGTTAACGTATAAATATAACACGAATATCGGTTCTTTGATTACTGATTAATTTGGTAAAATCCCAGAAGTGCATCGGCACAGATAAGCGGAGGATTTGTAAAGGAGACACTTGGATATAAACTAATCCCGATCTTCGGGAGTTTCAAAGAGGTCAGTAGTTCTCATACTAATCGCGAAGATTCTCTTAATACCACTGTCGCTCCGTGGGTATACCTAGAATAGACTATTGGCCTCGTAATACGCTTGAACGCCCGCTTGAATAGCTCTCTCGTGAGCTTGCATCGCCTAGTTTTGCCAAATCTTCCATTCGTATCTTCTCCAACGATCTCTAGAAACTTTTATATGCATGTTAAGTGAAATAGAAAAGTGTCTCTTATCTCGAGTTCGTGATTTATCTCGAGATTCTTACGCTCATGTGTAATCTTCTTTGAACTGAATCTAAAAGCATCGATTATTCCGCACAAAGTTTTCTTTCTTTTATAGAACTTTCTGTCTTAAAAAGGAACTTTTGTCCGCATTGTTTAACCCTGCTGTCTTCTTTCGATCATTTTCGGTCCGATTTAAGTTTCAGTAAAATAAGAAAGAACTGTTTGTTCTCGTTTTAATCCGATGCTAAGCATCTCCTTTGAAACATTCCAGGGCATAAAATTCCTCGACTCGATTTTATTCCAGCTGATCTTCCGTTCAGATACAAGAATCGAAATCCGACCGACTGATGTCGACCACTCGAAATTCTAGGTCTACCAATAACATTGATTAAATTACAGAGGGGAAAAAGCAGGCTAGAAGCCCAGCTATTTTTCCTCTGTCTAGATCCCTTCGATTCCCTCGAGTTTGTCCACGTAATTCCAAAAATCTTCATCCCATGACGTTTGATACTTACATCAGGAAAATTGTTTCACGAGGTAGAAACACGTGGCTCGCGGTAGAAACGAACGTTTGTTAAACAACATGGCTCATCTGTGTTCCAATGTAGACACAGGAGAACGCACGTGACACTTGTTACCGCGTATTTGGGTTAAGCCGCGATAACGCAGGCGACGCGATGCTCGATAAGTGGTGAAGCAGCTCGCAACGACGCATAAATTTCAAATATCATTACGGGGTTAGTCGAGCGTCTCTTTACATCGTCTATGGCCTCTTTCCTTGTGATAAGTCGGGGAAAAAATCGTATCTCATTAAAAAAACACGGCGCCAACCGCTCGTTAAAGGGTGTCGACCTGTGAAACTTCGATACAGCATCGTAATATACGCGTCGCTTTCACGAAGGCTTACAATTATAACGATGACGAGCTGTCCGCTCACGATGACAATTACACGTAGTCGAGCGAAATTCCTGATATTTTTCTCGACATTAACTGTAACGTATATTACAAAATACGTGCTTGTTTCAAGTTTTAAGTCTGAATTTTACTCTTCTATTTTTACAACTCGTATTCGAGAAGGGTTCGTCGAAGAATAATCGATTTCATTTACAAGTTTCATCGTGAGAAAGTCTACCGATTTGATAAAATTCTTTTCTCTTTATCAGATAGCTCGTTGGCGACATTATTAGGTAATTTAATAACACAGTAAAAAAGTAATTTCGCAAAGACACGTCTCAGATACTATTCAATTTTTCTTCCCACGACTTTTAATATCCGCTTGCTTCGATTAACAATGAAGCAAACTTTAATTCCCTTGTGCAGCTTGAATACAAGTTCTCGCGATAACATGAATCTTAATGCCTACTTTCCATAATTCATTTCTCCACGGCGCCAGTGCCGGGTTCTGATCGGTCCCGCGCGTTCGTCTCTCGCACACAAATCCGGTCCATTTCAATTTCCACGTTCGTTTGGTTCGTGGTGACCGTGTCTTGGTCTTGATGCGCAGAGACGTTACGTCGAATACGAAGAATCGGGGTCAACGAAAGAAGTACGGAAATGCAAACCGAATCGTGAGTTGGGACAGCAATATTCCAGTGGAATAGAGGCGGGATGCGACCGGGGCAAACGATTTCTCGCGACAAAATCCGCTTTCGAGAGTAAACAATGAAGAGATCGTGAGTTGAATATGAAATTCGACCGTGACACGAAAATCCTCGGAACTCGCGTTTACGAATTTGTATCGTTTACACTTTAAACATTGTTCTGTAGGTTTAACGATCTCATCGAGTCAAGAACTTTGCGATGAAATTAGTTCTCGGAAGCCAACGATATTACTTTATAGCTTTCTCGAATATCGTTCGCGAATTTTCTGATATCGACTCAAAACGTGGTAAAGTAGCTTCGAAGATAGGATGACGAAGGAGGCGGAGAAAAATTGCCGCGTTATAGCCGGTATTTTGTCGCGAAACAACGTCAGAGAGGAAATAAACCACGATCGAAGATAGAGAGTGGGCTACAAATACAAATGAGGCGGTGAAACCACCGTGGCGAGAATATCTTTTTAAAGTTCGATGAAGATCGACCGGTGGGTTCGTTTGGGTGGACAGAATGTACGGAGGAAGATAAACCGTGCAATTTTCTGCGACACGCGAAATCCATTGTACGAGAGAAATCGTCGAACGTTCTATTCCTCGCTTAGCGTCTGTAAATTCCTTGCCCGTAGGATGTCTTATTCTCTTGCCACGCGAAATTTATTCAGCGACATTTTCTCTCGAAGAGTTCGACGAATAAGCAGAAAAATTTCGTTCACTGTTACGTCACGATAAACATCCCTCGTCGATATTCCAGACAAACGATCGCAGTTCGCGAGAACAAGATTCATCGGCCGTGAATAATATTTCATACAAAAATCGACCGAGTTAAAAGTTTGTTAAAAAATAATTTGCACGAGTTATCGCGCGATCATTCATACGGACTATAATTGAAAAGCTTTCATAAAAAATTGATTTTTTAGTCGTGCGGAAACAATCCGTTTAACGCACTTGTTCCGTGGGATTAATTTTGAAACGGACATTAAACTGAACGTAGATCGCTTTTTCATTTTTTTCTTTTTAATTCGTATTGATAGTCGATTATGGAGTACAACGTTACGAGTTGACGGAGAATTTGGCGGAAATAATATCGGTTTCGATTAAAGATTTCAGTGGATTTCGACGTGCATTTGCGCGATCGGAGATTGAAGCGTTTACTGATCGAGATGAGATTGCATACAACGAACGCAATTTGTATAGTACAGTTTGTCATCTTCTGCGGGAATGTCTGATCGATTTTGTATTAAACGATGATGTCCCCGTGTAATTTCGTTTATCTGCTCAAATTGTGGCACGTTTGGCGAATTATGTTTAGTTAGGCCAGTAATGTTATTATCGATTAAACATTCGAGAGGAAAATAATAACTCGTAAGATTTGCAAAAATCGGAGAGATATTTTCAAATATAATAACGTGTTAAAGTGATTACTGAATCGTGCAATTATTTATCGCATTAATGTAATATTCATTAAATCCGTGTCGCGTTAATTTGCAAATTGCCAGAGTAATAAATTGCTAGGATAAGTAATTCAAACTTTGGCATGTGGAACGGTGGGAAATTCACGGAGTTCCGTTTTAGTGGTTTACTTCCAGCCAAGTACTTCGTGTACCAAATTTTCCAAATTAAGGCCCGCCTTTTAATATGATTTTATCTTTTCAGAAGGAGAGAAATCTCCGTTGCAATTTGTTCGAATCGCGGACGTTACTCTCATTTAGAGAGTCTTCTTAGCGGCTTAACGATTTACATACAGAAGAGTTTACCTTCTATTGCACCATCGTGACATTGTACTTTCCGCTAGAATCTTCGGAAACTATATAAATCGATTCAGCCGCTGAAGCTTACGCGCTATCGAGTCGAAAGTAATTCGAATTCCAATGTTCATTCGCCAGGTACACGCGTACTTGGTTGTTTAGAACTTAAAGCAGGCTTGTAACGAGAATGTAAATACGACTGGGGATCATATCCATTCAAATTTTCGCGGGTTAATACCGCGGAATTGTAAATTGTACTTTGCTCAATGAATATAGCGTTGAAAGCATGAACCAGAACAACGTTATTTATCTGAGCGGCATATTACAGCACGCGCTATCGATTCTTATACATTCGATACAATCTGTTAACCTTTCCCTGCCCCATTCGCGGGTGAAAATGAAATTTTAATCCGACTATCAGCCCATCTTTACCAGATATGAAACGTTTCTTTGGAAGCCGGGTAAAATCGAATTTTCCCTACTTATCGATATCTGTGTATCCAGTTACACGTCATCAAAGAGTTTTTAATCCCAGCCGATAGACGCCCGGTTTATCGCGATGCAGCCATTCATAGCGCGAAACAGTAAGCCCCGGATACGAGAGCCGTAAAAAAGAGACGAATACCTAGCGAACGTCCAGCCAGTTATTTCACGATACTAAGAAACATTTAATCCTAACGTAGTGTGGCGTGAAATATTTCCCGCTAACAATATCTTGTAACGCTCTATGGCGCTACATTACAGTTTATATAAGCAGGCACAAATATGTACTTTTGATCCAAAACTTCACCTACAGTTAAAACGGACAGATAATTGCAAAGAAAAGGAAAAACAACAGTTGTACTAAAAAATAGTATTACTTGAATAGTACGTATGTTTCACGCTAGTAAAATAATAGTATCTGTATTTGTAAACAAGCACAAATCTCTCTTATCGAATAAAAACAATTAGGAGATTTTAAATACTACAAGAAAACTTTCTTCGCTGGATTCTTTGAATTAGCTGTATCACGGAAAGCCTATTCGCAAGGGTAACGTGATTGATTCCAAAATGGCAACGAAAATTTGACCAATGTGTATTCTCTGCGTCTGAAGTTGGATCGGAGGACAATTGGAAGGAGCATTAGAAGTATTTTCCCGATTATCGTTCGTTATATCGTTCCTGTTGAGGTTATCAGATGTGTGAACAGAGGAACGCGTGGATAAATTGTAAAGTAGAAAATATATTTTAACACAGAAGTGTAAATACAAGTCGCCTGTCTACTGTTTATGGTCTGCCTTCGTCCCAATCTTTTGTCTATACGCTGTAGATGGCTTCAATGCTTGAGAAAACTAAAAAGACCAGATGTAGAGTTTTCTTAGAAGTGGTGACCACTTCAACAGTTCCATTGGCCGAATAATTCGCGATGCTAAGAGAAGAAAGCGTCGCAAAGCCCGTCGTAAATTCAGAAATCGACGCATTCACGGACGAGTTCCTGGAGCAATCGACGTAAGAGCTTCTCGCGAGAAACAAACCGCTGCCTGACGTTTCCGAAACTTCGCAACGTCGTGGAACTTCCGCTATGTTTTTGCGCCTCGTGATCGTATTTTGTCGATTGTAAAGCTACGATAGAGAAGGTTTCCAGGTTAATTACCTGTTGATTAGCAGTTTCATCAGGCGGTTTTCTTAGAAAAACTGCGTAATCAAAAACGAATCCAAAAATGTTTCGATGTTTGGCAGTCGATTCTTTAAACCGACGTGACCATTTCCATGACCATTTCCATGAATGCTTATAAACCTACGTTTGAAGGGTATTCATCTCGTTGTTGTTCTTTGTTGAAAGATTAAACGGATAGGAAATGAAAAAAGGCGAGAATCCGTATAACGCGATCATTCTTCACTGGCAAAGTTTCAACAGCTGCCGCACGACAAATCGTTCTCTGTCGCGTTGATTCGAAAGCGATTTCCCATTGAGCGAATTTCCGGCTTGAATTTCGTCGTAGCGTTATGGAACGTCGCTAACGTCGCGTGAAAACAGTCGGGCATTTTACGCCGTATCTTTCTACGTGGAAATAGAATCTATTGTTCCATTATGCCGAATGATTTTTTGCGCGTTTATTTTTTTCGTCGATGTTCATGCATGAATGATTTATCAGCTCGCGCGTTAATTAAACACAAACTGACTGATAATTAAATCGTTAAATCGTTAATTCGTTATATAATTATAACGATTAACCGGATATTTTGAGAGATTTGACCACACGGGTTAAGAATGTTATAAAAAAAAAAAAAAAGAAAGAAAGAAAAGAAAAAGAAAAATGGCATCCCCGGTTTAATCATCGTCCCTATTTGTAGAACGTAGTTACTTAATTGCTTGGAACTGTATTTATGAACCTCTTCCGAGAATGAAGATTATACACCCAGAAAAGAAAGAAGTTAGAAATTGCGTTGCCATTTCATGTCACCCTGTGAATTGTAAGGTAGAGATACGATTGATTTATACTTCTAACACGTTACGTACCCTCGGGATGGACCGGCGCAAGTTTCAATTAAAAAAATTGTTACCGATGAGCCTCGCTTATAAGTTGTTACAAAGTCTGCGGCGCGAAAGTGGATCACGCAACACTCGCTGTAATAATAGAAGGTGCGCGGCGCGAAATTAATCTTGTGTCTCCGCCGGTGCTATAATTAAACTAGAGATACATGGTTGGAAAAAGTGGCGCGATTATCGAGCAATTATTATCGCGTCGCAAGAAACACCAGCTTCCTGTCTCAACCAGAGTTCATATCAGTTGATTTTCTTGCCTTCTCGTTCTATTAAATTGCCTCGTTTAGAGCGACGCTGTCCTCAAGCGCAAGTTCTTACGCGATTTCTTTCGATTCACGGCTCGCGTCGTTACGAAGTTACTCAGAACGGAATCACGCGAGTAGAAGATAGTTGGAGCGGGTGTACGCGAGCTCTAGCGGATCAAAGCGGATTGTAGGAGCAAGTCGGAGCGAACTGCAGCTGGCTAGAGGGGGATAATGCGAATCGAATCGCTGAACCAGATAAACGCAAGAGCTACGCGGAACGGAGCCGCGAACCTTATAACGTATTCCTGATGAATCTGCGATCTTGAAACAGCGAAATTTCCGATGCGGAGCACGCTATCTACCCGGTTGAAGCTGTAGAGAAGCAGGCAAACCCGGCGAATCGATGTTCAAAGGAGACAGAATCGAGAACCGCGAGACAGATCAATCTTTTTCGAAGCGGCTCGAAAGTAACGATGCAAGAGTGCGAAGCGAGGGCATGAAAACTGAAAGGTAGGAGAAGAATTATCCGACAAACGCGATTTCAATTTCCGAATATCCGACTGGAAGTTCCCAATGCGATTCTACTGAAAATCCATATTTTTACTTCTTTCAAAATATTTGATTCTCTATTCTTCCTACGCTGCAAAAAATGTCGAACTTTGTCGTTTGTAAAAATATGTGATATTTTCGTGGAAATTGAAAATATTCGACATCGAAATTCGTGCCTCTATATGTATTAGGCTACACGAATAGCTGGTATATCTACTGCTTAGTTGGCGAAATACTAGTCACATCCGTGGCTAACCGCGAGAGAAATTAGATATCTGCCGTAACCATCGTACCATAATTATTTCTCTAACGCGACGGTATCGACCTAACATGCGACGGGCAAAGGGAGAAAGACATTATTCTTCTTAACGCGAAACCCCTTACCTAGTTCGTATATTTTATGCGTTCGTTGGATCGCTGCGCCCGTCCAAAGTAAATTTCTGCGAGTATTCACCAACCAAAATGTTATCCATTCAACGAAAATCTAATTTCTCAGTCGGTCAAAATTCATTGGTTTTGGTAGCGAACCATCCTTCCTAGCTACTTTTCTTTCGTAAAGTACACAGGAATCGATTGATAAACCGTATACCGATCCTAAGTAAATTTTCTCGAGCGGTACCTAATCCACGATCCAAAGTAAAATTCGATCCGCTATACCGAGGCAACATTCTAATTCTCTATTTGTAATTCGGTCTTTTAAACCGGTTCCGGATGAATCAACATCGTTTCTTCTTTCAAAAAATTCATAGAGACAAAGCAATTTCGATTAAATCCGTTTTCCAGTCTTTGCAAATGTAAATGTGATGTTTTACTTTTGTTCTTTAATGTGAGAATTTACTTTTAATAGAAATGAAGAAATCGCTGAATAAAGAAATCATTATTTTCAAAAGATTTACAATATAAATGACCAATTATGTAACTCTTTTTCCCCGGTTTAATGGCTTAATAAAATCATATGCAACGAAGCATTCTAAATTATAATGGAATAGGACGACCAATCGTATGATTCCAACACCTTACGAGCGCATAAACGTTAACTATAACTATACTAACTGCAGCTATATAAAAATGCTAACTATGTAGTAGTCGCGAATGATTATATCAAATAAAGAAATCACATTTCGTATTTCAATAAGCCTCGTAAGATCTTGGAACTCTTTTTACGCCCACAGAGATCAGAGGTAAATCGATCTGTCTGGCCTTCTATCTCCTCCCAAGTCCTATCTTTTCGTCGTCATGTTGCTCCGTGCAATCGATCGCAGTGTCCGCGCGCAGAGTGCACGAAGTTAAACATTATTATCGATAGTGGTCCCCTCATCCCTCGTTTCGTTGCGTCTAGCGTGCAACGTTAATTGGTCGTGCACGTACATCCTGTGGGTTTATGGCTAGAAAGGCGTCCGCTCGCTGTCCTTGCCGAGTCGCTCTCACAACTGTTTCCCGACGACAGCGTCCTCAACGAACCGTGTTTCACGGACTTATTGTTCCGGGTTGATGCGACCGAATCGCAATTAATCGTTACTGTTGCGAACAATATTCCACGAATTCGAATTGTATACTGTGTTGTTATTGTTTAACCGCGTTTCGGGTCGCAGTCGAGTAGAATGCGGCTTGCCTGGTGCGAAACTAATTACCTCTCTTTTCATAGTACTTTAGAAATAGTAATAGAACGTGTACGGAGTTTAGAGTGCTAGAAGTCGTAAGTTAGTAGGAAAGATGTTCCGTTTTTTCAGTTCAGATCTTCAGATCTTGAGGCGTTCTTATTTAAATCCACGGTAGTTCCTTTCACGAAGTTATATAACAGAAGTTGCTGCGATAAATAATTTAACAGATTCCCTGGTGATAAATGAAGGGTGCAAACTTATCCAAGACCTTTGGGAAGGTATAGAACTCTTGCTAAATATAAAGATATACAGACGTTAATAGAGTTGCTCGTTCTTAATGGCGCACGAACATGCAAAGGCTGAATGCAATTAGATCCTTCGCGGTACTCGAATCGAAGTATTCGTAGATTTATGTTTATGAGTTTTTGAACGTAAGAATATTACACGATCATAAATCAAAATCATATATAGTATGCTGACATTATGCGTTATAGTAAAGAATATTATATAATACGTATCGTATAAATGAGATATTCACGTGCGTTGTCGTTGCTTGCGCGTTTAATTTACACGGCCAGTTATTGACCGATGCTCTAACCTTTATCGTTTGTCACCTTGCCTTGCAGCAAATGCAATTTGCCGAAACGATCATTGTGTAATATCAGCTGGAATGAACTATGTACCAGAATGATGTTGCCTGAACCAAAATCTAACCTCGTTACAATTTGCCGCGATCATTATAGGACATCGTCGCTTCACTCGGATGCAACAGATGTCTCGCGAAAAGCTATGAATATATCAACAGTTAGCTCGATCCAATTAATGCGCTTATCCAGAAAGATTACGTATCGCGTAATTCCTATACCTACGTTGAATAATTGAATATCAAAGTAGTGACACCGAAATGCATAATAGCGCACCATGGTGTCATAATCAAAGCTTCGATCTGTCACGCGAATCGCATGTAATCTCCTTTGAACGTATAATTTACAATTTAGATCTCTCACAATAAGACCAACACGTATGTCTAAATTAAATACTTTATTTCGAGAAATTTATATTATACTCGCGAAGTATTTTCGAGTTCTAAATTTACAATGTACACTTAATATTCAACGAAATGCAAAAATGTTCAACAATTTTGGACATCTATCATAAATGTATTGAGCGTATTATTCGAAACATTTCGAAATTTCATTAGTATTTCGTTAGTATTCATTAGTATTAGTATGTTACCAAGACCTGGCCATTATGATTATATTAGTAAAGTTTGAAACAAGTCTATCAACGTATATAAAAATCGCAAGACGTTCGGTATAACAATTATGTACAAGTATAACAATTTTATAAAATATATATTTGCAGTAAATATCAGATTAGTTTCAAATACCGATGTAATCATGGCAGTCTTGTCTTATTACGCTAATGTAATTTCAAAATGTTTTATATGACACGTAGGACGTGGACAGAAAAGCTTTCTACGGTACTTCCGCGGTGCATATCTTCAAATTAAATCACTTAATTTGGACACTCTGTATGCTCTATGAAGTTGCAGTTAAATATGATGCAGGTCAACTGTCGACACGGTTGCACAGCAATGGTGAATTACACTTGCGAATGATGCAGTTGGAAGCGAGGAAAGCGTATTCGACACGTTCTCGCGCGTGCTCTTTCGCGGTTTGCGGCTCGTGACACGAGACCTCTTGCCTCTAGCTAGGCCTTGGGACCTATAGCCTGGAGTTATTCAGTCCAGGCGTCGTTACGGGAAACAGAGAATGGGGTAAAATCTACTCGGCAGCGAAACCACCACCGCGGACAAAGAGAGACACCGAGTAGTTGAGCGACACAACGCGCATAAGTAGGAACACAATGCGTAGACGAACGTTAAACCGCCAACTAATTAATTTGCGGCGAGTAAAAACGAACAACGTTATTTCAGTCACACACTGAATATATCGCAAAAGATGCTGGAAATAGAACAAAATTAAGACGAGCTTTTATAAAACAATGAGAGCGAAATTTTTGTTATTTAACACCTGTGCGATTTTGAATTCTATTCGCTGTGGATCCGAGTTGGCATTTTTAGCTTATGTCTATGGTAATGACATGGATCAAAGCGAGTCAGAAAGTTTCAAAGTGTTTCATATCGAACACATATCCTGTTGGTCAAAAACATTTGCCATTTCTTGATATTCGATACAAATTGAATAGTTTCTATTGTTTTTGTCTTCCTACTGTTTTACTACAAATCTGTCAATTCATTGATCTCTGTTGTTCAAATCCGTGGATTCTAAATGAGGTAAAGTTTTTTCAGAATTTTCCATTAAATGTAACTAGCGAATGTCGTAATACCTGTGACTAATAAATAATAATAAATGAAAGTTACTCGATGAAAGTCGGAGATCAGCGAATATGTTAATTTTGGTGGAAAGAACATCAACCGTAGACACCATGAAATCGTGTTGCTACCATTCGCAGGAAAGCTTCGAAGTGTCGTAGAATAAACATAATTAGAATAAGAAACCCGTGAAACGTATTATCTCGTATCCACTGTGTTCGTCGTCCTCGAGAAACTTGTTTCGAGTTCCGGCCAGGCGATAATAGTCGTCACGATGATTGTACGAAAACTTTCCATGGATTTTACGGTCGTGTTTTCAGATTTGGAACGAATGGGCAATTTCGAAATTCTGTCAAACTTTTTGACAGTTAATTATCACGTTCTATCGCGATCACGAGCCACACTTTGGAAAACAAAACAAACAGAATACGACTCTCTCGATCGTCGAGCTCGCTGAAAACAACTACCCAGATTCTAAATTTAATCTTATTTATAGCTCTTACAGCTATTTTCCGCGGGCAATTCTCTTTTTTCAAAAGTGAGTTTAGAATTATCCAGCGAATTTGCATGTTAGGCGACTGCTCTCGGGCGCAGAGTTTATATCGTTTCGCCGTGCAATTTTACCCGGGAAGAAACGTACATTGTCTAGGAACAACAGGTAGAAATTCCTAAACATTTTCCGCTTGTTTGAACGTACGTAATTTATAATCAAAATAGCTTTCTTGGATGTCTGAGAAAATTTTGTAAAACCTTTTTCGAGAATAATATGATTTCATGAGACGTTCATAAGATGGAGCGGTCGTAAAAGAAACTAAGTAATACATTTAATAAAGAAAAGTAAATTTCTACCTCCTGTCAATGTTTTCACGCGAAAGTTTATACCAACACGTGACATGTTTCCCGCATGTTCCACTTTTTGGACAAAATAACATTTCGAGATCGCCATTTTTTCGCGACATCGCGATCATAGTTCAATGCCATGTTTATGGAACAACGAAATCAGTCTGAAACCCAAAACGTTAGTAAAAAACGACAATTGATCTTGTCATGGTAAAATGGAAATTGCTTTTAAAGAACTCGTAAATGTGAATCATTTTTCTAGAGAACTTCGATTGATGTGAAACCTGACCTAAAATACGGTTCTTGCTCATAAATATTCCCGTTGCTTGCATATCTATCATTCAAAACGAAACGAGGATGCTCGTGAATCTATTGTATGAAATCGAACAACGACGGGCGAAATACGTGTCGTTAAAAGTGGCACGCGTGCGTTCGCGGGGATTCTGCTGGAGTCGCGGTTTGAAAGGACTTTGGTAAATGGCGCAATCTACCGCGCCATTTCCGACACCTGACGGAACAGTTGCACAGATAAGGCCGAAGGGGAACAAGGAAACATCGACGTGGGATATACCGATAACCTGCTACGTTGTATCGAGATTCGTATGTGTTTCTCCGTGTCGTTTCAGGAAAAGGGAATGCAAAGTACGAACTACAAACTCACCTTTAATAGGCAAATTACTTTCGGAAAGCTGAGATTTTAATCAAGACTACGATCAAGAGAAAACTCAAAGGAGTTCTTCAGACAGACTACGTGTGGAAATTTACAGCCGCTTTGTAGGCAATAAATGGAAGTCGGATCGTTATTAAAGTAACTAGAAGGCATAGTGTCTCGCGCTCGCACCTTATCGCGATGGAAGCTATATCTGTAAATAGAGTTTTCGAGGGACCAATGGGATGTTTACCGACTTTCCCGTCTTACATTAATTTCGTTCCTTGGTACACAGAAGCGACGAGCTCTCCTTTATCGTTCTCGTTATTTCGGGAGAACGAATCGAGAGCGTTGCAATGAAAAGAACGAACCGAAATCGAAGCGTTAATGAGATAAGCAACCGTTGATGGAAATCCGCCTCCGAGCGGAAAGATATGTACTTCGATACGGGAAACTTTCATTAGGTTTTAATCGAAATTCAGATTGTCTCAACCACGTCGTTTCAATACGCAGGTGTATCTGTGAAAATCTGCGTAGGAAGATTAGAGGTTACATCGCGTCAAGTGACGTAACGAGAATGCATGATCCACGATATCGGATGCGACAGCGTTAATATCGCATCAGATACACGTAGCTGCTCTCCAACTTGTCTAGCAGTTGCACCTAATACGAAAGTAATCGAATCAACGAGCCACTGTTTTATGAAAATGTTTCGCGAATAACAGTTTTATAGGAGAATTTTCGTTTCCCTGTAGGCAGGACCTGACGTTGCGAGGTCTATGGAAGTTTCATTAAAATTCGTTGAAGTTTCTGGGCAAACACAATGGTTGAGATTTAATATTCCACAAAGCTTAGGTAATTCGTATGTTGCCCAGAGGAGTTTGAGAATGTTTCCAGCACAGACCAGCCGGTCAAAGCACCGGCTGTTTTCACTGACGCCTATGCGGGTACATTGATGTACGTAGTTTTTCGAGCGATGCGATGAATCGGAGAACCTCGTTTCAACGGAAAGACTATTAAAGGAACCCGTAGATGCTATCGAAATCATGACGAAACTTTCGAATGTTCGCAACCTCTTTTCGATTCAACGCTGATACTTGGCAAAATAAATACTTTTTAAGTACTTGAACGATATATTTGAACTAATATTTTAATCTATAGGTATTTTGATCCAAAATCGCGTTTAAAATTCCGACGATAAGCGATCCAAAACATAGGTATGTACCTTACGAATCTTCCGCGTGTCAGGTCACGCACCCTCCCGCACCCATTTTCAACCCCTTTGAAACTTCGTTTCAAACCTTCGTCGAACACGATCCGCGTGTTATTCCTTATCTTTCACGATCAATGACAATCACCTTCGAAAATCTGTATGAAAATTCACCGTACGAAGAACTTACCTGGACGCAAGCTTCTGAGAAAAGAAGAAGAGCGCGATGGCTCGGTTAACAGGTGAAAACCGAGTGTAGATACGGAGCGCGGGAAAGCGGCCCCTCGTTGATCCGCCGGTAACTCGTGTTCGACGGTGCAGTGATTTGATTCGGCCGGGTGGATGGGTTGCTCGCAACGAGTTCAGGAAGAACGTTCGAGCGGGCGATGATGCGTTCGATAGGTTCGGTCGAAGGAGGCAGGTGAACGTGGATCGTGTCCTAGGTGGACCGACTCGTTGCTAGACGAATACAGCGTTGCGGACGAGCTAGCTCTGTCCGGTACTTCGGCACCGTGCCGGGTACTATCCTCGATGCTT
Organism: Bombus difficillimus; assembly: GCA_014737525.1. Lineage (NCBI taxonomy): Eukaryota > Metazoa > Arthropoda > Insecta > Hymenoptera > Apidae > Bombus > Bombus difficillimus. The sequence goes on from JACXIT010000099.1 coordinate 3,846,194, forward strand.
TCAGTCGGCGTCTGCGCTCTTGTAACCTTCCGACCTTCTCTTCCACCTGCACACCCCCACCGAATACCCAGCGTATTTTAGACTGCAGCCGTGCTAGCTGCTTGTGCCGCTTCGTAGCCATCCGCTTCTACTCGTTCCTCTCTCTTTCTCTCTCTCTCTCTCTCGCCCCCTTTCTCTACCTTTTCCCTCCCCGTGCACCTGACTCCCTACCAAGCGCTAGAGCACCTGATGCTGCACCTGAGGTAGTAGGGTCAATGCTTCCGCTCTCTTATTCGGAAGGGCACCAGTCGGAATAACCTGTGGACCAATCTACGAGCGAAGAGTTGGCGTTTCTCCGTGCTGACGGTAATTACCACCGTTCATTCTGTGTTTGGAGAATATTTACTGGAAAGTTAACGGTTTGCGGTCGTCGCGTGAATTACATATTTGGGAAAGATTATATCGTGTGTGGAGACGCGCGAATCGAAGCTGAACTATGGGAATATTTGACGAAATACGTGTGTTTAAGTCGTTGAATAATTCGTAAGGTACGTAACGGAGCTACGTTTGTTACTCTTGATATTTCTGACGAAGATGTTTATCCTGATATTTGATAAATGATAATTCTGGTTGTTTCATTAATCTTTATTTTGTCAACGATTCGCTAATTATTTAGATTATTATTACGGTCGCTTTTAATTTTCCTGTACACACGTAGCACGCGATTTTCAACTGTTAGTTAACGTAATACTACAACGTTGTATCATTTGCTTTAAAACATAAACATGCCCTGGTTTCTCTCCTCTTCTTTTCCCCTTTTGACGATATACGCGTATGTGTATCCAGTGACACCCATGCTCCCACGAAAACCTTTTTCATATTTCGCTATCAAATAACGTCATTCAATAAAAGTACACGTTACGATTTTTGAAATTACGATTCGATCTTTGGAACGTAACGTCTCGAAAGAAATCCTGATTGCCGGAGGTACGGTGTTTATCCTGAATTTAAAGCCAAACCAAATATTACCGTCATTTGCAAATAAACGGTATCGTTTATCGAAAAATCGAGATACCGAAACGTATCGACTCTCTAGCTTTCCTCGAGATATTCCATACCCCGGGGAACTCGTCCGATCTACGTTACTCGACATGAACCCGTCTCTCACCCGTCCAGCCTCTAAATAATAAATTCAAAGATTATCTATAAACCGATAGATTTGTTTGTCGTTTATACACCGATGGAAGTTAAGGTGAGCGCTTGCAGTCGCGGCACGAATGAAATTCAACTCGTGTTTCGCGACGAGCTCGTTCGCACGCAGCCGCTACTCCATTTACGTAGACGAACTAATCAAACTTCGGTGGCAAGCGTAAAACGTGTCCATCCTATCTGCTAAAAGACTCGTAAAACCGAGCGATTCTCGCGGATAATTACACGTTCGATTTTTAAAGCTTCCGTTTCGTCAAGTTTCTCTTGTTACGGTTGAATTCGAGTTATCGCCAGGTATCCATCGCGTTCTACGTTCGTAGACGAGTTTAGTTACCGTTCCACCCCCATTCTCCGAGCTGACCGGCATCGATGCACCCGAGACAGGGTCAATGTTTGTGCGCGCAACTTCGATGAGATTGGAGTTACTTCGCCGGTATTAGATGAATTCAACAACTAGGCGCAGCTCCATCGAACGACGTCACGATGGTCATTCAATTTTACCAACTCGTCGAAAGTTTTCCAATTTTACGTTTGCGGATAGTCGGGATCAACGGGCGTCGTACAGTATTTATACCGAGTAAGCTACGCGTAAATCCATTCTCTTTTTCTCCCCGTTTGTTTTCGAAACTAATGCAGAGAAGAATATATTTTTTCGCCGACGTATCTCATTTTCTTTCGTCTCTTGTCACTGCCTCTTTCGTGTTTTCCTTTCGACGAGATCGAGCTTCGCGAGTTTATCTTGCAACCCGTGGCTCGGTAGAAGAAAACATGGAAACTCGCGAAAGGGTCGAAAGCTCTTTGGATGTTTCTGACGGATGGATCGTTTGAACAAGCAACGACTGAAATCGAGCTGTCTTGTTTTCTTGGATTGTCCAATGAAAAAGTCGACGTTGACAAGTATCAGGGATCCACTCTGCAGAGGGAGAATGAATTTCTTTCGCGTTTTTACCCCGTTTCTTACGTGGTCGTCCCGACACGTCCGACCTCGTACGTACCTATACTACTTGAATTCACATCTGACAATCTGGCAAGAATGAAACACGATCATTTTTGATATAAAGAACGACTGTTTACTTTAACGCGATCGAGATGGGTCGATGAATGCTTCAAAGAGCGAAACAATAAATTAAATAAGTTACGACGGTTAATTCTCGATAAAATCTCCGAAATTTTTAACTACATTTTACACCAAATAAATTAATTAAATATCCTAATTATCGATGATAGAATTGTCGTTGTGGACAGATAGGACTAATATTTCTCTTCTCTCGTGAAATATCATCAGGATCCACTTCTGTCTGATAAACAGTTAATTATAATGAAATTTCAATTAAACCGTATGCATGATTGGCTTTGGAGGTTACCGCGACACGGAGATATTAATTACGAAATTTATGATGCCGTGTCATTTCCAATAGCTCCAAGTATTTCCTGCAACATGCTTTTCTCATTGACCAGTTAATGGAGAAATAATGTCGATTTCTTTATTAAACATCGCGCTTCTTCAAAGCTATTCTCATTGCCATCGCGAATATTTTTATCAGTGGGATAGTTATTTTGTACTATTCGAAATTTTCTACCATAAATTTTATTCTAGTTAGAAATTCACAACCGGAAAGACACAATAAAATTGCCTGCGAGCGTCAACTTTAGATTCTTCAAATACGAGTCAACATCTACGAACTATGACGAATGAACACATTCGACGGATCCGTTAAAACACCGTGGAAAGAGTAGAAGCTCGGTTTTCCCGAGCGCAACTTGTAAATAAAACTCGTGCTATTTCATAGAAAACATCGTTCAATATTTGAGACGTTCCGCTACATTTATCTTCCATAGATCTAAAAACACCCACGCGCTTTCTCGCATCGCGTTCACTCTGAAAAACAGGGTCGCGCCGTGTACTTACCACGAAGAGGCTCGCAATGATGGAGAACAATCGGCTCGCTTCGTTGGAATTAGGACGAAATAAAATTTCGAGCGCGTTCGCCGGTCATTCTACCGTCTGTCCAGCTGCACGAAATTCCAGGAAGACGAGAAATTCCTGAATACCTGACCCGACGCAATCTCCACTGGATTTCTCGAAGGCGACGAGAATCGTACGTCCTTAAAATAATTCCGAGTGTTTGGTCGTTCGTCGCGTTGAACCCTTTCGTATGCGGAAAGGAAACGTGAATAATTCATTTCGTTAGGATTTCGACTAGTTTCTCTTGTTTCTTGGTTCCTGTCGACTAGTCGAGTATCGGCCGCACCCGACCCAAGACGAATCGAAGAACTTTATTTCCTGCCGCCTAGGGCTTTTATCCTGCGTCGTAATTTCATCATGATTAAGCGGAAAATGTCAAGGTCTACGATATCTGGAAAGAGGTGGGCTAAATGATACGCGGCTAATTTTATGATCGAGGCTTAGGCGATCTATGTTTCATTTAAGGATTATAAGCGGCTTCGAAACGAAGGTCGATCGCGTAGTTTCAGAGTATTAACGTGTAATAGTTATTGGCCTTTTAAGGTGTGTGTATATAACCTATCGTTGAGCTTTTGCAAGTACCCATCGGGTCTCCGACTTATGATTCCATGAGCTTCGAGAGGAGAGGATTTAAAAGCGGAACGGTTTCGAGTGCGTTCGAATGATAGTCGTTAGCTTTAAAAAGCGAGCGTAAAAATACACGCGAATTCTCGACTTGCTTGTTTTTCCTACGTAATCGGGAAAATTGTAAATGGCTTTTTGCTCTGGACGAGTGCTTTCTCGTTTCATCTATTTTGCCTATAACCGCGCGACAATTTTTAGGTAATTATTCCTTTATTTCTGACTATACACGGTAAACGTGTATGGGACACAATGTATCGCGCACAGGCTGTATGAATAGTGGATGCGTGCTTTTTGTAAGATATGATCAATGGACCTTGAACTTTTTCCACCGTAACCTGTAGAAGCATGCTGGACTCTAAGGTACTCGTTATTCATCTATTCAGCGTGCGTGATGTTTTAGCTCAGAGAAATGTCGCGTTAAACATCCGCGTTGCTTTAGGATATTAGCGGAAATTGACGATACGTCTACAAGAGTCAATAAATCTGAAAAATTAACAGATTCGTTATATGCATCAGGTTGATCAGGTAATTCCGTCGTAAAATTTTATTTGTATTTATATTTATACAATTTCATTTGGAATTTTTCGTAAATTGTAGATTATTGATACGCGTATTTTAGCTGAATATTTATCATTATATCGGAGTTTTAATTAAAACAACGAAACATGCCGATCAACCCACAGTAAAATTCAATTTTTGACGAACATCGAGTCTCGAGCACTCGTCTTCGATTTTTATTTTCATCGAATCTCTTTCGTTCGGAGGGTCAAGCTTGAAAATGTTATTCGAGCGATTAATTTGCAATTTTTGCCCAATCTCGTAATGTGAAAGGAACTCGTTGCAATTTGTTCGTCAGCGTGTAATGGAACTCAACGTTCGGTATGCCTTTCGTCCGGCGGATACGCCGGTGAAATCGACACGCGATAGAATGGAATTTCCAATCTCCTTTCATCTTCGGATGAAATCAAGTCTCAAAAGCGGTGCTTTCGTGCGTTGATCTTGCAAGCTTGTCGATCGAGTCACGCGTACCCATCGTTCTCGAACCTCAACTACTCGCTTGATTCACGCTAAATATTTCCCATCGATCTGATAACCGATGCTCGATTAAGTTAAAAGTCTAATTTTCACCGTACAAGAGCGAGGAAACAGGCTCACGAAAATATTCCAACACTTGTAGACTTTTATGAATAAATTACGCATGTTGTACGACACAGACTGAAATATTATTAGTACCATAATGAGACTCAATTATTATTATTATTATGGCAAAGTTTGAAACAAATCTGAAATTATTCGCATATGTATATAAAAACTACTATAGGATTTTTTATTTATTTAGGAATATTAGAAATTAGGGTTTCCAATGATTTCGATTCTATATGATAAGTTTATCGATCGATAGATCTATTTACAATGAATTAAACATGAAACGATTGTTATTTAACGTGAACTAAATACAGTAACGTGCTATAACTAAGACAACTAAATAGTTAATTCACAGATCACAACTAATAGTTTACAACTCATAACAACTCGGAAACTCAACTCTCGACTCCTCGCCACTCGACTGCCAACTCACAACTACTCCACTCGACTCTCACCACTCGACTATCTCAACTCGACTCTCACCACTCGACTCTCTACTCACAACTACTCCACTCCACTCTCGCCAGTCGACTCACGACTACTTCACTCGACTCTCAACTCACGACTACTTCACTCGACTCTCAACTCACGACTACTTCACTCGACTCTCAACTCACGACTCCCTCGCTCGACTCTTCGGATGACAATCACCCGGTAAAAACTGCCAGGTAAAGACCACCCGTTAAAACTGCCCCTTTTGGCCTAACGGCACTTGGGCCTTCTCGCAATATTGTTTATGGTTCACCCGATATTTCTTAGGCTATTTGTCCACGATACTACACTACGAAGTATTTTTATCCGATATCTTCTACTAGTTGTACCTGAAAAATGGATTTGAAAGAGCTTTTCGAAGATAAAAGCGATACAATTTTCACACACACATTTTTCGATGGTATCGCGAAGTTACCTGAAAGAAGCACAGGATAGTAGAAAATAACGTACAATACATTGTATAATGTAGTTTTAGTTAGGAACATAAAATTTGCCTTTCAACTTCCTTTAAAAAAGCTTTTGGCCAGCCCGATACCTTCGTCTCTTACGCCAGTGTACGATCGGTGGCACGAGCCTACGCTATAATCTTGTCCGCCACATTTTTATACGATTCAAAGACTACAAAGAGAAACGTTCGCTGCGATACAAATTGAACGCAAAATGAACTTAATGCGAGGCCAAGTTGGCCCCACGAGGACACGCTTTGATTTCCACTATTCACCAACTAAATTCTCCGTGAAACAAGCCACGTGGGCTCGATTGCCCTGTGTTATTGCCGGTTACGACGACCCCATTCTTTTCTATCGTTATCTAGGAATAGAGATTCTCTTCTGCGAAATTGGTCCTCGTCCTACTCGAACGGACAAAAACGAAAGAGGGTGCGTTTATTATACTTATCGTGAAAAATCAGGAAGTTAGACCAGTGTTTTCGTATACTTTATACTTTGCTCAACAGCTGCAGGATATTTATGAGAGTTTTTCCCGAAATTCGTTCTCTGTACGCTTTATATACATTCGGCAAATCGAGTTAAAATATCGCAGGAAACAAACGGAATAAAAATAACGACAAAGGGCCACTCGAAAAACGTTTCCTGCGACCGGACGCGATGCACGCTGAATCGGAAAGCATGAATAGAGAAAATGTTACCAGCCATTTACACGATTCCACGAACAAAAAGTTGAACGTTCTAACGAGCGATTCGGAATTATCGTTCTACCGAAAATACTTGAAGTTTCTGCGAAAATTTCTGTTTTCTGACACGCGAGCGCGCGTGAAACGTACGACGTTGAGCTTCGTGTCAAGATCAAAGGCTATACACGAGAACCACGCCACGAAGGAACCGCGTCGGAATTCCACCCTTATTTGCGAGAAATTTTTGTCTTTAAAAGCATCTACCTATATATGGTCAGATGTGAAAAAATTGATCGACAAATATGGACTACTTCTGTTACCACAAATCGTTTCTAAATCGCTATGTGATGGTTATACGAAGGATTATTTAACGCTCATGGGACTACTAGTGATAATAAAAACGAAATTGTGTCAGTTTGCTCGTTTCATTCGAACCTATTAATTCCCGTTTAGTTTCCGATAAAAGAACAGCGTTCTCGCTGAATCGCGCGAGTGAAGCTTTTTCGATCGCTGATGAAAATCGACGATTTTAAATTTTTCATTTCTCTACTTTTCTACAGACGTAGAAAAGTAGATATTACTCCGCTTCGTATTTCTATGCAAAATACAAGTGAATTGTTTTTGACGTAGAGAAACTTTCACACCTGTCAACAGTGGTAAATTCGAAAGTGTAAGAGAAGTACAGTTGAATGATATATTATAGTTTGCACGGTTGAACTTTTCAAAAAAATATGATCGTAAAAGGTCAGCCACGAATGCCAATCACGTACGTATGAAAACAAAAATCCATTCGTGAAATTTATTGGTTGAAAATTTTACTCGTTCAGAGACACGTTTTCAATTGTAGCAATAGAAAGCTCTCGTCCTCGTTTAAACTCATCCGGACTCATACGCTGGGTCGACGTACAATGGCGGCCAAGTACTTTGACCTGAACTTACAGCTTTAAGTCGGGCTTTCGCTGGCTCCTTGTAATGGTGTAACGATCCCCGGATTTTCTTGCCAACTCGGAGGAAACGTGACTCTGATAAACGTGTCTCCCAATAAAAGCTATGACATGAGAAAATCGTTGCGGAGTACGCAAGCGTGTCGTACACGCGTTGCGTAAAACGCGGAGGGTCTTCGTTTCTCGTAACGCTCTACCAATGGAATTACACTGTCATTCATCTTTCGCGTGAATTCTGTGGACGCGCGAATCCTTGACTGATATTTATGTTTGAACAAAATGGAAAATTGGAAAGGGTTCTCGAAGTTCGATAAGAATCTAACACTTTATTTTTCTAATTAGCAAAGTAGAGTTTGGAGGGTGTGTTTGATAAAATTCTAGAATTTAATAAGCTATTAGCTTAGAAAAAATGAAAGATTCAAAGTTTATAGCAAGGGCAACATAAATTTCTGGCTCATAATTTATTTATCTCGTGATTATGATTTGTGCCTGACTACCTTGATTAGCAAAATGAAGTCGTATAACAACGATAAATTTTGAAATTGCTTCTCGAGATTATTGCGCAATGGTCATGTGATAAAACTGTTATTGCATCGAGCATCTCGCCGCTTTATGAACTACCACTTTGATCAGGATAACATTTGTGTATCGTTCAACTGCGGTGATTTACGTTCTACAGTGAATACAGTGTAGCCGCGTTTGAATATCATTGATAACAGCGATTTCCTATTCATAGTCGGAATAGCATTAACGGTTTTATTGCGATCCTGATAGTACTTCATAATATTCTATATACGATCAATGGGTCAAAACTAAACCTGTCGCGTATTATTTCAAAACGTAATCAAAGATCGATTCAATTTATGGAACGTACATACGGTGATTATATCTAGAATTTCGTTATATTATTGAAACGCAGGATACAGTTTCAGAATCGCAGATTCTGAATAAAATCGAAGTCAAAAGAGATGCCCTTTATCATATGATTCCACCAATCTTTATTTTTCAGTTTCCTCCCTTCGCTCCCTCGACGTTCATTCGAGAACCTTGTGCCGCTTCGATGAAGCAGTTCCGGGTGCTTTAAATATTTGACGAGCTCGCGTGTGTTCGTCGCGTTTCTATGTAATCTCGTCTTGTTCAGTCCGGTGCTATCGATGAAATTTTTGAAAGGGAAGCGTGGTATTAAAGCCTATTCGCCAAAGGCCGTCCTTGTCGTGAGAAGTAATTTCCGGATGAACGAGGAACGAAGAGGGAGAAAAGTGATAGAAAAGAGAAGAAGAAGAAAAAAAGAGGCGAATCCTTTTATATTTCCAGTCCGTTACGGATTTTCCACAGGCAGTTTTGCATAAAATCACGGCTGTAGGATCTCGGTTTTTAAAATCAGACCTCGTCGTCGTGTTGGATTCACGAAACATAATTATGCGTTTGTATAACGCTTAACTAACTGCACAATAGGGGTGGCGTGATAGCTCGACCTGCGGCCTCGTTCTGTGTTGGTCGTTGCAGCGAACGTTGAAACCTGTTGCAACCGACTGAAACGACCTAATGTTCTCTACTCCCGGTTGAATCCATTTACTTTTCTTCCTTTTTCCTCGATTTTGTTTCGCTTCCACTAAGCGACAGGGAATCAGCTCTTCCTGTCCTGCTCGGTCTACGATTTATTTCCCGATTCCGTTGTGATCTCTTCCTTTATATCGCTCTAATCGTACAATATTTTTCTTCCTTGTTGTGGGGTACGATAAACTCTGAGACAATACAGAATATTCCTTGCGTAAATATAGATATTATCGATTAACCAGGCAATATTACACGTGATTTAATAACGACACAACGGTATAACACTGTTTGGATGTTTACTGACATTTATCTATCTAATATAATATAATATAATATAATATGATATAATATTAATACAATTTAGAATTAATAAATTAATTATTAGAATTAATAAATAGAACTGATGTCTACTAACAGACTAGAATATAATGTTAAACGTATACCATAAGGTGAAACGATTATTGGCAGCGGTCGTTATTAAGCAATTATTAAACCAGTTAATTAACATTACTCCGACACGGTATTAGTATCCGTCAAACTACACAACTTCCTTGAACAGGCTATTGTATCGTGTCAGTGAACCAACGAATTTACTTCAATAACAAGATCCTAAGGCTTTGCGTTCCCGTCAGAGAAACGTGTGACGCGATCGCCGTGTTCGAAATATCCGGAAAGTTGAAAATCGACGAAGAATACAAGAGGAAAAATTTGCCACGGGAGGAAAACAGAATCGACCAACAGAAACGAAAACAAACGTCGCATCGATTTGATCGTGTTGTCAGTCGTCCTAACTTGGAAGTCGTAGAAAGCGCGCGTCGAGCACGAAACGGGAATGCAACTGACTCGATAACTTCCTGGAACATTGTCGGGACGGAAACACCTCCGTTCCTTATTAGGGTCGCCTAGCGAGCACAAAGGCTTCGTTGAAAAGTTTTCCGCGGGAATCGAAGGAACGTCCGGAGAAATTTCTCAGAAATAAGCCGATTTTCCGTAACGCTCTTAAGGATGTAACACTCTTCCCTTGAGTGTAACTCAACGAAAATACCATTAGAGGATCACGAAGTCGATTGATGAAACTATTTTAATTGAGCTTGCTGTAATTAACGCGTCCTCTTGAAAATTTGCGCGGATTTGAATCATCCTTTTTGAGACGGAGGTTAATATTTTTGTTTCCTTTGTAATTCGTTTAAAGCGTAAATTCGTTCGCAAAAGTGAAACGATAGAAATATAGTATTTCCGTTTCGAATATAAAAATTTCACGGTCTACTTCATAATGAAGGCAATTAACGAATAACGAAATTAGGAAAAATTGAAGCGGCGTACGAGCCGATTGGCAATTAGTGAAATTCGCAATCAGAATTATTGTCAAACTGCGCATTCGTGTGGTAATAGAATTCGATGTGATGCACAGACTTAAAATTGATCCTGATTGTATACATGTCACAAACCCGATTGAATATCATGATGACACATTCGCTCGTACGCTGTCAACTGTCGGCTCTTTACTCCCAATCGAATATCCTCGTTTGCCGTGTCAATCCCACTTTGTTTACTTGATTGTCAGGGCATAATAATTAGACAAAGGTAAAAGTAACGAAGTTCGGATGTTAATGGTTGGTTAAATGTGCTTCGTGAACTAAACTACAGCCATTCCCAGTAGTAATCGATCAAATTATATCTTTCGTTTCATTTCGAAAAGCGACATTTACACGAAATTATCTCCAGACACAAGTTACTTTAGCGGTACTTCATTTTTATTTTGTCACCGATTAAAATATTTTGTTAAGAAGAATAAGCTCGAATAACCTTGAGTTCGCACGTACCGATCCCAGATCATCCTTATTTTAATATTCTTCCAACGTTACATAGTTACCTTGAACCAACCTGGCCTGTCCGTATGTACATTATCGCACACGTATTTGCTAGAGCCGTACAACAAGTTTGTTTGTTTTTCGAACCCGGTTCGAAATGAAATTTCCTCGGCCAACTACTGCGCGCTACTCATAAAATCTCGTTAATTTTCACGTCATCGTGTGAGAAAAAAATGTCACCCCTATGAACGATACGCTAATGGCGCGAGCGGAAGTAATCCGGCATTAATTTTCTTCCTCGTGAACGTCTGTCCTTTTCTACTCTCGATGGCAACTGTTAAATAAGGTTACGCAATAAATTCTCTATTGACTCTTCTTCTGTATTTGTTGTTTATACGTACAAGATAAGATCGTCGATTTAATTAACTTTTCGCCGGCTAGTGATGAAATTCGAGGCTCACTTTTTTTGTTTCTTTTACCTTCTTTTTTTTTTCCTTGTTTCATGAATGTTTTATGAATTTTTCTGAAAGCGAGAATCGGTGGCGTTCTTGTTTACACGAAATGCATCATTCTTTTGTACGGGATTACGCCAACGCGTCGTCGTCATAATACGTTATAAAACCGGCGACATTGCTCGCCTTTGCACCGCGTAGGTATTAAGTAACGGTAAATATACGCTCGAAGCATAGTTGATGCAATTATAATGAAACAACACCGTATCATAAAATATCTGTGCATCTGGTGGCTGATAATAGAAGCTACGAAAGTATTAGAAGAAGCGTGATACAAAATTCGCCAATGCTCGACTGGCGAAGCGTTCGGATTTTCTCGTATAATTAAGGATCCTTCGAAACTGGTGAACACGTTCGAATTTTCGTAATTAAACATTGCTCGTGACACATGTTCTAAACACTCTTGCGCGCAAATATTGATTTAAAATTATTCTGTTTTGGCGAGTAAGAGACACGTACGATGCACGTGTCCGAAATGTCCGATCAAATTTTCATTAGGACGATGCTGATCGATTTTCGACGAATATAAAACAAGGGATGAAATTCATTTACATTTAGCGCGGTTACAACGTAGGGTTGTTTAAAGCGCAGATCCCGGAAATAGGTCGTCGTCAAATCGAATCTATTCGCGAGTCGAACTAATGAAGCGTGTCGAGACGTACTTAGCGGAAATTCAGCGGAAAGAACACTTGGCATCGATGAAATTTCGAAGAAAGAAAATGCTTTTCGTCTTACGTCCACGTGTCGGACCAACCTGTATTCAAATAAATGGAGAAACTATTTAATAAAATCGAAAGCGGGGAAAGATACAATGCGAGAACTGGAGCGTGAAAAGCTCGTTTTAAATTCGCTGGAAAACAACCATAAATATGCGACTCGACCGTGGTTCGCACGAACACGTCGAAAAAGTAAGCTTCGTTTCCACTCGCAGGATATCCTGGCCATGCAGGCTAAATAAGAATCCTCGCGGTTAAGATTTGCATCCGATACGCGGCCTAATTATTCGATTTCACGTCGATTTGGAAAGCAGTTTCAGAAATTTCTTAGATCGAATTTGAATGTACTAATTTTCTCAGTTGAGTTCTTATCCTCGTCATGTTAGTACGGCCAGTTGTAAATTTCCAGGATTTCGTAATCTCGATTGAGAAAAGAGAAGATAAAGACAGTAATTCAAAATGCAAACGATCTACTGTTTTCTAGAAATTCCATTTAGTATGGCACCATCTATAAAATAAATAAACGCGACAAGTATCTGTATCTCGCTCCTGTTTAATGGAGAAGATTACGTGCCTTTTGAAAAATGATCAGAGATCCAACACCCTTTCCTCTCTTTAAAATTACTCGACTACTAAAGAACGAAAGTTCTCTCAGCTTGGCTATTACCCTGTGCAAGTTTTCAAGAAGCTTCAGCTTCGAGCCAGCAAAAGACCGCGTTCCCGATCGATTATTACATAATACTATGGTCATTAATTCTTAGCATCGATAGTCCTCGATTACATAACTCAACGTGATCGTAAACAGATTGTTTACCACGTTCCATGTCGAAACTCAAGTATAGAGCTCGCTGGAGTACGCTAATTAAATTTAATTCAACGATAGGCAGATTACTCACGTGACGCAAGTGTATTCGGTCGATTGGTTCGGAGGGAAGGGTAAAGTCCTGCTCTAGAAGTTTTCATGGCAAGCTTGCGGGATCCACGGAATCCACAGTCCAGAGAGGAAGGATTATTGCTTAGATTTACGGAGACAGTCACGGATTTACGGCGCCTGATCGGAATTTCCATCTGGTCTTCCGGCAAATTATCCCTCGATCGAGGTTCGATGCACCATTGTTCCTGGTTTCCTACCTGGAAATATTGATAAACAAACGCTCCTGCATAAGCTGAGCGTTAATTAATTGCGCAACGAACGATAGTAATCGGTTAATTCCTCGGCTAATGTTTATTAACAGCGCTGGTCATCGAGCATACTGAACTCGATGCGCCGTTAAAACGGTGGTACGTTGCTCGATTTAGACTATAAAGTTATTTGTAGTTCGAATAGACACTATTTTAATTGACTCTATATTAATTCAGCGTATGTGGATAATAGTCGATGTTCTAAGAAAACGAGATTCGATGTGAAAAACGCCAAAGATCTTGAATATAAACGAATAATTATTTTCTAAATTATTTATTTGAAATTTTTCGTCGTGTTATTATACCGTCAAAGGGTTAATCCAATTCTCCCTTCGATGCGCTGCTATCCGGGATACCTTTTCATTTTAGATTCTTTTCAGCAAAGTACAAAAGTAATTGGACCGAGGGTAATCGCAAAGACAGCGTAGCATGACACGTTGTTACGGATACTGTCATGATCTCGTTAGAAATTCATGATTTTGTTTATTCGATTGCATACACATATAACGAGCCGAACAATAGACATACTGCAAGCGTATGCATGAGTTTTTCACACGACAAATACATATGCATGCAGTCGTTCCAATGTATCCACACGACGTGTCGCCCCGGGTAGATTTGGAGATTGATTCGCGAGGTTATAAATATCGAAGTTTGAATAACGCATTCGCTATTTCAATTCAGCTACTGGCTCGTTCCACCAATTTCGAGGACCATAGCTTTACGAGGATTCGTTTGCGGTGTTTTTTTCATTAACGGATCGGTCGAATAACACCTACGAAGTGAACAAAATATTAGGTTGTCCGAAAAGTTTCTTTCGTTTTATGAGGAAATCATAGACGCGCGATGTTTTTTGTTTTATATTATTTTGTCGAATTACGTACGATCCATTTTGTTCCGTCGAGATAAACACCGCGACGTTTCACAGACTTGGTTTCACGTTTCTGCGAAGGTGCGCTGTTGTAAAAAAAACACGTTTGCGAAAGAAAGACACTTTTCGGACAACCTAATATTTATCTCGAAGAACGCGTTGCAGTGAAGAAGCAAAAATTTCGCTTCCCTCCTACTTCGAACTTTATCTCGATAATACAAATTCGTCGTATGTTTTTATTAAAAAATAATGTACAATAATTATACTTAATGATCGAAAGCCGGTATCTCTTCGATTTTACATCATTATCAAGAATTTCATACCTCGAGCTTTAATTCGCTATTCGCTATTAATCATGAGCGACACCGTTAAAGACGTTGCTTCATTAATTATAAAACCATAGAACGTCATTTTCATTTTACGACAGACTGCGACGACGAAGATCTCTTTTACTACCAGTTCATCGGTCACCGTGATAATGAATCTCCCCTCTTTCCCTGGGGGGAGGAGTGGAAATAACGCAGGTAAAGAGATATCGTTATTGCGCAAACAAATTACTCGAACGTTGGATTTATTACGGAACCCATTCTTTCGGATCATTGTACTCGAATTAATCTTCCTCTAGAGAATAATGTGACCTGTCGCTACCCAAATTAAAGTTTCTCGACCGATTTATTAAGCAGGAAGTAGGTAAATTTACAGGTAACAATCGCTATGTTCGACTCACGGGCCGAGAAACTTTCGACGTGCATCGGTTAAGCGTACTTCGCGTCAGTCCTTGAGAGAAACTCGGTTTCCTGCACTCTCAACCTTTCGATCCTCGAAACTGCTTGCGAAATCATTCGAGTCTCGTCGTGTAGACGATTTCGAAGCTGTCGTATCGTATTTTCAGACACGATTTCGCCGTTATTCGCGTTTAGACGTTCGTTGTGAATATTTCAGAACGCGTTAAGCTGAAAAGATTTCTCTTGTGTCAAGAATGAATTGTGTCTGTACAATACAATTTGTGTTCACTCGAATCTTACACTTACGTGTTTGATCAGGCTGATTGTTTCGATAAAATATTGTTCGAGGTATAATAGAACTGCATTTATTGGATAAATTTTATTTAGTACACGATTAAAGGAAGTATCGATCGAATCCACTTATGGATATGAATTCCAATTAGTTAAACGAGAAATCATACACATGCATAATGAAGAGAACGATAGTGGGGAAAATTAGTGGACTCCTGTTACGTTGTTACGTGTATTCAGTGACCACTGTTTAAAATGTCATGGCCTATGCTTATCGCGTAAATTCGAAAAGATAGTTGATCTTTACCGACATCAAGAATATTAATTAAGTGGAACCTTTTAGGAGAAGAATTAAATAAAATCTTTTAGAATCTTGAATCGAATATTTATATCCATCATCTCCCTTATTGTATACGTACGAATATATGTTCTACTTATGTTCATAATTAAACCTTGCGTGAATAAAAACGTAGACTAAATTAAAGCGTAATATATCTGAAAATCGATTGAAATTAATTTGTTCGAGATGCAAATGATGTTCCAATGAAACGTGACTCGCAGTCGACAATCATTGTTTAATCTTCCAACGTATTTATGGTACAATTTACAAGTCTTCTACCTAGTCAATTTCGCACTCCCATTTTGGTAATTCTAGAGATTCCCAGATGTTACCGTTTTGTCATTCGAAAAGTTTCCCAATCTTCGTCCATCTTAATAACATTCGAGCCCTCGAACAGGATAATAATCTCTCGGTACAGTAACCATAGTATAAAATACATGAAGTACAAGTGCATTCGTGGAATACAGGTTTTCATTCGCGAATACAGAATAGGAATTTCCTACTACTTTAGTTCGAATTCTGCTAGGAAATGACATTTTACGTCTAATTTCGACAAAATTTGAAATTACGAAAGTTATGAACGGAATTCGTAGTATTACGAATTACCATGAGAATCTTGTATTCGTTTTAATAATAGAACTGACGTAAATATACCGTTCGAATAAGAGAAAGCAAAGATGGAGAAGGAATCTGATTCTTCAAATTTCATATATCGGAAAGACAAAATTATCCTATTTCCTAAAAAAACGCACTGCGGCAACTCTATAGGAATTCTTTGAAAAATGACTAATTGGTTATTTCGACTACTCTGTTAATTTTAGAGTTAAGTATTTGCAAGCATCATGAGCAAATTATTGTCGCTAGTATCGGAAGAATTTTAGTCTGCGATCGCGCGATATTTCGCTAGATTCCTGAACATTCGGATTGCACTCGTTGGATTTTTTGAAAGTAACGCGTGTACCGCATAGGGCAGTGTTGAAGTGGTCAGCACTTCTGGAAAACTCTACTTCTGTACTGTTTAATAGAAGCATCGATTTCGGTTCGTTATCACACCTACACAAAGAAGACGGCGTGTGTGATCTGTGGTGACACATGAGTCATAGGTCGAGGCAAAGCAGAAGCGACTCATGTTGTGTTGTGCCTCGAGGAACAAATACCTGCCGCGACATAAGAAATAATAATACCACACCTCCGTAAAAAGCGGTGTCGCCGTTGAGGGCAACCAGGGCACAGCTCAGGTTTGGGTTTTCGGACTTCTCCTCGACCGGTATAAAAACAGCGGACACGCACGCCAACCTTTTTAGTTAGTTGGTCAGTTAGTTAGTTAGTTAGTGAGAGAGTAAGAGAGTATCATTTTGTATCTATTCGTACTAATTAAACATATGTGCTACTTTTACAATTTACCCACGTGTTCTTTAATCCACACCACCTCAACAGGCAGACTTGCTTGATTAATAATAAACGCATCGCGAGTTGCTACGAGCTGTCAAAACGGCGGACCATTAACGCGAGTCTGGTAAACTGGCAAAGTGACGAACGTGTGCGGCGGTTCGTTGAATTAATAGATGCCGCGATACACGTCAGTCTGTTAATGCAATCTATGTACGAGCTCGTCGCACATACATGCCATTCTCTTGCATGCTCACGTTCACACACGTGTCCATGACAACGCGATAACATTGAAATTTCAATTAAACGAAGACCACGCTGATCTGTTGCAAACATTCGTTCGTTTCATCTTTTACGTAGAGAATATGGAAACATCGCGTTATTAATACTTCATCTCGAGTTGTTTCACCAAAGTCTCTTTTGATCTAGAATATTATTAGAACCTATAAACTCTGTCTAGTTCCTAAAAGAACGTTTTATATTTTGTCTTCTTTTCGGACTTAAGAACACGAATAGTGCTATTTTGTATTTTAAATACTCGTACTTTAGCGAAGATTACTCGTTTGAGGTTAAATCGACAAGGTAGTTACTGGTACGATCTTCTATAAGCAGCGTGCTCGAAGGGAAAGAATATTCGAAAAGCGGTGTCGTTGTAACTTGTAATTTATCGATGCATCGAGGGGCCCGATTAAAGGCAGCTTCCGCTCTAAGTACGTCGTAAAGTATGATATATGTGTAACCGGTGCGGAAACGCGTTCCCGATATTCTACACGAGCTGAGATTTTGCCGAAGAAACGAGTATCTCTCGATTACTTAGCTCACTCTGTACGCTGTTTGTACTCCGATGAGATACGGGCAGGAATTAAAGGCCATCTTCGTTTCACGACTCGCTCGAAATGGTATCTACGTAGACGCGATCTCGTCACCAGAATATAGAGAAATATTCATTTGAGAACCGACCGCTTGGTATTCCGAAGGAACAGATAACGTTACATTTCGAATTTCCATTCGTTCTACGATCGCGAGATAAAGAAGAAGCGTTGAATGTAATGAAAATATTCTTCACGATATACGAGCTTCTCATAAGGAAAATTCTACTTCCTTATTGGTTCCTTAATTTCGCTACATAAATGCACAATTAATATGTATTTCAATTTTCAAATATTTACATTCTCAAGTATTCGAATACATGATGTCTGATTGTTTCGATGTATTGAGTTTCCCAGAACGCGAAACAACTGTAGGCACAGCCTAAGCGTAAAGAACGTATCGAGACAGAAACGAATATTCAATGTAGATAAAAACCCAACTAATAGACAGAATGCATGCTACGCGTAAATAACGGAGAACGTAGCATCTACGGTACGAATCATTTCTCGGAAGTCTCGTAAGTACGTGTAACATGGTCCACGATTAGAAACGTGTTGATGGTTCGAATGTAGGTGAGCGTGGATCCCCTGTCGCGAGAAAAGGAACGGGAAAGAATGGGTCCTGAAAGCTTTTTTCAATTGAGTGATCCACCACCCATGGCTTCCACGTCGAATCACGTGGCGTGCTCATCGATTTCGCGGAGAAACACTTTCAAAGAGAAACTTCCTCTTGGGAAGAATCGAAGTTACAAAGTAACCTTTTCATCAGAGATTCGCCAGCCACGTTTCCGCGCAGCACTGAAACTCGTGAAACTCGAATTAACGAAGGCTAATTGATATACATTAATTTGGTGTCCTTGCAAAAACGACGAATACCAGATTCGAGGCTCGTTAAGCGGTGTTCAGAGCTACGTAAATCAGAATTATCGCAAATCGACGGTCGGTTCAATGCGCAATTAATCATCAGCAACGCCGATATCAACGCGAAATTTCGCAAGCACGTCCCACCCAGCTGGCGGCTACAATCAACACGATTCAGTCGACGAGAATTTATTGGACGCCGAGGACAGAAATTCGTTGGAAACCGCGACGATTCGTGAACCACGAAGGGGATACAATTTTATTCCGTGTGCGCTCATTCTCAAGGTTCGCATCTTACGAGATTGCTTGCGCGAGAACGAATCGATCCGATGGAACCGACGTTAACCCGATATTTTGGAAACGACGTTCGCAACTTTGAACGTACGCGAGCGTGATAGCTAGATTTTTCAATTAATTCGAACGATTTTCTGCTGCCATACCGGCAACCTTCAAAGAACGTGCTTTAACGATATCTGTCAGCTGGCGTTAATGCGTTCTAACGGTGGTCGTAGTGACGCGGAAAGCGTAACTCGTTGGATGGAATTTCACGATAGCATCGCGTAAAAGTCCTGTTGCTTCTACGTGTATTCTATACATCGGCGACAAACGTCACGCGTAAATAGTAATTTTCAGAAGCTTTCCCCTATGACGGGAATATCGTTCCGACGAGAGTCGAAACAAGGAATCCCTTTTCTATCGGAATATTTCACTTCGCTACGAGACCTGATCACGTTTAAGCGCAAGGAATGTACAAGAGGAACATGGAACCTTTGGCTGAAATTTAAACATGGAAATTTAGCGTGGGAAAGATATTCGCGGAAAGAATAGCAGACCAGCGTGAGAATTATAGACAAATCGTTTAACATGGGGTACGACGTGTATTCGAGTCGACACGTACTTTTACATTATTTATCTTAAAATTAAAATTAAAATCTTAATTTTATTTTCAGGATATAACTTGCATTTCATACGTCAAGAAGCAAGACAATTACTCGTTAGCATATAACATTGTACGGAACGAAAATTGGATCCGAAGTGAACGTGTTGACAGCTAGCACTTTTCGCCTTTCGTATTTCTCGTAAAATGCATAAGGTGCAAATTGCTTAGATTATTCTAAGTGGTAATTGTAACTTGGATGTAGGAACGTTGGTGTAGGAAACATTTTTCGGGAAGCGAACTTTTGTATTCTCTGGATCTTCCATAGATGAACGACTCGCGGAGTCTCTCGTTGGTTCTTTTCAGAATTTTTAGAGCATGTTGCAGCCAAGTGGCACAACCCACTTCCATTCTTTGGCCAGGTGATTTTATATTTCGTTTCCTCGTATCGCTCGACTCGTGTGAAATTCGTGAAATTCTCTTCGGATCTCGTGGAACAAACGATCGAACGATTTCATAGATCACCCAAGAATTGAGTAACGTTTCTCTTCGTGTTTTAATTTCGAAAAATCAATTTCATCGAAGATCCAATCGTTCTACGACTACGTGGCACGAATCGGTCGAGAGGAATTCCAAAAGTCATAAAATTTCAATTCTTATTGAGGTAGAACACGGATATAACTTTTTCTAGAAAGAAAATATAAAAGTATAAAAAGAAGTATGCTTGCTTGTCTAGCTTTCACGAATTCCTTTTCTCTTTCTCTCTTGTCTTACATAAATATATAAACTCTTGATCGATTAATCGTTTCCTAGATAACTTGGATCAACGATCAGGTTCTGCAGGAAATCAAAATACGCTTTAATTTAATACCTTAGAAATTGAATCTCGCGATTTGTTTGGGAACGTCATGGCTGAGATACGAGATTTTGGATAACGTATACGAAGGATATACGATGTCAACAAATTCTCTTGCAGGGAAATAGCTTCCCTGCCATAAATTAGCCTCTGTGCTCGTTAACCCGAAGCACAATGCCCCGAGACAGTGAACACCACCAGAGCGCGCTTTCTCTTCGAATAAATTCGAAGTTTCGTCGTAACGGACTGGTTGAGCAACTCGTTTAAAAGAAACCCTTTTCCTATCTGCGCCAGTTTGATTACCACAACAATACGGAAGTTCTTTTTCGGCTAGGAACAAGCCAAGTTAATCACGACACCGATACCACGAAACTTGGACTCGATCGATCCTCACCGCACTCGGCGAGAAAACACTTACGAATTCTCTTCGTAATCGTGCCGCGAACCAGCTACGATGGCCACGCAGAATCTTTAATCATTCCCGTACAATGCCTCTCAGAATGCTTCGTTTAAATAAACGATCGTTATCGATTCGATGGATTGTCACGATCGAAACAACTGTAATTAGGTCACCGTGTGGTATTACAATCATAGACACGTATGCTTGTTCCGCTAATTAGATTCTCGATCATCTACGTGACGATGACGGTCTACTACAACGAACGACGTCTTGAAGCCTGGAAATAATCAACGATTCCCAAATAATAAATTGACGCGCGAATAAAATTATTTCTCAACGGGAATTAATTAGAAAGTTGGAAAGTAATCGAAAAGTGTAATTGTTTTGAAATTGCCGCGTCCACCAAACGCAATTGGAAAGTTTCTGTTAACACGTCGAAACGAACACGATGGGTCCTTAATCGATTATTCGCTCGCATGACCGCAGTTTTGGAAACGTTCCGCAATAGTTGTTTCTCATTGTTAGACGACTCGTGATAAGTAGGAATTTCGTGAGACGCCAGGATAGAGAGGAATCGAAAGAGCATTTAATCACGGTGTTCGCGTATCGAAATGGACGTGCTTCTTTTGCAGCGAAACCATTGAAAGATGAATGTTGCAATCGCGTGTTTCGTAGCGGACCGAATCAAATTATCTCGAAATAGGATCGTAGCTGAATTACGGAACTACGTAATCCGCGGTGGGTCAGGGTGCTGGACCTCGACTGAAATCGCGGTTTCCTCGGTGGTCAGATACGCCATGTCGTGTTCCTCGTCGTTAACGCCTTTGTTAACGAGCTGGAGGATTTTATTTCACTGCCGTGGAAATTCTTTTCTTTATTTTCCCACCTTCCTTTGGATCTTTTCTCGTTCTCGCAGATTTTCTCCTTTTTTCTTCGTCTTAATCGCTTAGCAGGTCGATTAATTAACCGCGTAAGAAATAATTAAAAGATAAGAAAAGAAACGAAGAAAAACTATGGCGCTGGCTCACGACGCAGATGAATCGCAACTGAAAGCTTCGCTAATGAATTACAACGTCGCTTTATATTTTTTTCTAATTAATGGACGCCATCTATTAAGCGCCGGAACATCGATGAATTGCTTTGTTTCGCCGCCCTTCGCTCCACATCGTCCTGTGTCGCGCGCCCTTGGCTTCTCCCCTCTTTTCGATTCGCTACGAATGGCCCTCCACGGTTATTGTTCAGGTGAGAAATTGAAACGAACAAACGGTAACGCCGGAGGTCGTTCGAAACGATACTCGTGGTTACCACTTAATTCATTGTACCCGAGCTCGTTTTGTGTTCAAAGTCGGCTGCACAACGAATCGACGTTCGCAGCCTCTCAGAAAAGTATTTGGGTAGCTACCGTAGAAAACTTTGATCGGTATATTTTATATGTGTAACGTCATCGTATTTTCATTGCATGAAAAATCACGCTATGTTTACGTTGAGATTTGTCTGTCAAATATATTTGTGATCATTGCGTGTGTTTTCAATGAATATCTAATTGTCTGGTTCCAAAATGCACGAGTGCAGTCAAAATAGCTGTGTCTCGTTACAGCGTTAATAAAATTTTCAAATGTTTCACACGGCACACATAATATATTCATATAAGGTTTTTTTACAAATATCAAAATATTTTACGCGATCCAGTAAGAAAAAGTTATAATCCATCGGTTTCATTCTTAGACAAAATAGACGCTTGTTGGATTTTATTGAATTTTTATTAAAAACAATGGTTCGTTGTTTCATCCGTCGCTCTCTGATTTGCTCCGTCGCTCGAGCAGAATGAGCAAAAACGATAGGATAAGGAGGCTTTCGTTAAGTCGTATTAAACGCAGCTCGTATTTTTCGACTAATATTCCGCGTCACTCTTCATAACCGTAATTTACGAGCAGCTCGGAGTTTAAGTAACCATGGAAATATGGCCTTTTCACGGTTTCTATCTCGTAATCCGACGCATGGACCTTCTAACCAATCTGCATGGACGGCATCTCACCCATAAGAATAAAAAATCACAGTGGTTCGTGAAATAAACGGATCCAAGTCGACCGTAGATCTCCGAGGGGAAAGTCCCCGAAATCGATCCACGCTCGAAGCTTCGTCCGCAAAATAGCCGCAACGATTTGTCGTGGCGATTGCTCGGAATAAATTTCCCAAGCGATCGCGACGCTTTTCGAAATTTATCTCCGCCACTGCATAGATTTATTTGCGAAAGAAGGGCGGCGTGCACACGCCGCTACCGCCAACGAAAACGTTGCGTCACGCGGCTAAATAATCTCGCCGGCGGACCAAACAAATAATTCTATCTTGCGAAACTTGTCCGCTCGAATGGCACTCGTTCAACGCTACCGATGCGAACCTACGTATTTATTGCTATTAGCGGTCAAACGTAATAACCACCCGGCAAGAAACCGTAGCTCGAGTGATTACTGAAGAGATGAGACGAAGAATTCGCGGCTGAAGGAAGGTATTTATCGAAGAATTCGTTATTCGTCGTGAAAAACCAACGAAAGTCCAGTCGAAGAACGCGAGTTCTCCGTGGTTCCTTTCACGCAGCTTCGTCCTTGGATGAGAACGCAGGATTCTCGCGGGATGCTCGCGTATCGTAAGCCAGCTTCGAAGAATCCGCCTTTCGTATCTCGTTCTTGCTCGTCCCGTTTCTGCAGATCATCTCATTGGAAGTGGCTGGTACGCTGATTACTTCTGTCAGTTGCATCGCTGTGGCGAATCGCAACGCCTGAAAGCAGAATCGAGAGATCGTCAGCGCTCTGCGAAACTTGCAAAGCTATTCAACGGTATGCACACAGGGGACTCGCGTGTGTTCAGTCGTGTTTCGTTGATGAGATCAAGCTATTGACGTACGCCGCGTGAAACAGTGTTGGTTGAACAAAGAGAAGGGAGTGCAAACAGGTCGGTGCACGCGCGTAGGGCAAAGGGTGTCGACTACAATGGTCGTCGAATCACTCGGGAGTCGGGACCGTCCTTCGCGGTTTGACGCCGAAGGGAATGTTCGAATTGCCAAGCGTGAATTAGGGGATGACGAGAGTTTGACGCGTTCAGCGTTCTTCTTTGTTGGTTTTTTTCAACTTTGTAACTTTTGTTATCTAATTACTATTATTATTCTTAAAGGAAGCAATATCTTCTAGCCTTGTAAAGTGTTAAACGAGAAACGAGGAAGATGGAAAAATGCGAGTAAAAGTTAGCGCTACGTAAAACAATTACGAAGAGAATTCAATAACTTTACAAGGTTCTTAGGATAATTCTTTTGTGAGAGATGGAAAGTTACAACCTTCGCAGACTCGCAAAGGATCCGATGCAATTAGTTTCTTGAGCCGATAGAAACGCGTTCGAGGGGAATTCATTAAAAAATTGCATTTTTCGCAGTTTCATCGAGGCTGTACTTAACTACAGGAAAATCCGCGCAACTAGCACCATTTTCAATCCTCGTAAATTACGAATCCTGACTACGAGTAGATAACCTTGTTTTATGTTATCAACTAACCTTGTTCCAGTTTAGACAGACTTTCTGCGCGCCGCTTAGCCCCGCTGTTTGTTGCGTATTTTTATCTCTTCGTTTTTCACCGTTTCCGTTTAACTGTCCGATAAAACTTTCCTTAGTCGATGTTTCCGCGTTCGAGTCGTTTAACCACGTTCTTCTCTATGGAAATCGACTACGAATATTAAATACAACTCGTTCTAACAATGAATTTCTTACACGTCGAAAAAATACATTGCAAATACATTTGTATTAGGTTGTCCGAAAAGTTTCTTTCTTTCCGTAAGGAACCAATAGACGCACAATGTTTTTTTGTTTTATATTAGTTTATCGAATTATACACGAATATAATAATAGAAATATAACGAAATGGATCATACCTGATTCAATAAAATAATATAAAACAGAAATTGTTGTTCATCTATTATCACCTTATGAAACGAAAGAAACTTTTCGGACAACCTCATAGTATTTTGAACGAGTAAACGATCACGTATATTCTAATTTTTATCTGTTATGTTCGGCTGTAAAAAATTAGTGCCGGTTGAGCGATCTTGTGTAAAATCTCTGTATCCCATTGCAATGCTTTGATCGATGTGAATTCAGCGATGTGATTCAGTGGACGATTAAATGTAATTTCAAATCGAAAAGTTATCAAAAAGGTTTTGCTATCCTGTCGGGCGATAGTAAGTTTTTTATGTATAGGTTAGATAGGATTGAACGTTCGTACTTTCTACCTATCTCGCATTTAGATATACATGTTAATGTTTTTATTGAAAGAGCTACGCCATTTCTACAGATCAAAGCCGAACTTTTCTGTTTAGTCGCTAAATTTGATGTTTATTTGAAAGTAGTATCTTCTCAAGTAATATTTTACTAAAGTTCATCCTAAATAACCAGCAAGCACACCATTTAACAGAATATATCGGTAGTTGAAAGCGCTATAAATTTTTCGAACAACCCAACACAACGACCAAAAGTTCGATCTCGTGGAAATACAATGCACCACATAGAAAAAGCACAGCGGGAATAGAAATTGCATCCATCGAGGTGAATTTTTGACCTGAAAACCAATTTCTAGAATAGATAAGTAAAGCACGAACATAAAACAGAAAAACAAAATCGAAAGTATTTGCAAGTAACGCAAATCGTTCGGACCGATAAAACATATGCGCTTTTAACGAAGCGCAACTCGAAAATGCTGAACGAACAAGCGCCATTGCGCGATGTACAACTCAAGTGCAATTTGTTGCAATGTCTACGAGTTTCAGATACGCAATCGTCGAACGATGTAGCTTCGTCGTCGAACTTGAAAAGCGATTCGCACGGAGTCGATTCCTGGACAATTCGATTAGTTTCTGCGCCATCAGCCGCGCTACAACCAGCCACGTGACTTATTACAAGATTAAAAGTAGCCGAAGGGCGAAAAAACTTGTCCAATTGCGAGGCTGTCTGTCGCTGGCGCAAACAGCACCCTCTAATTCGCCGCCATCCCGCTTTTTCCGCACTTTCGAAACGACATTTATTTCCGAACTTCATCCCCATTCAATTACGCGTTTCATCCTAGTCGTTTACGGAGAGTTTCGTCGCGCTCGCTTTCCACGAAAATTGAACGGAAATTCGCCAGTGGACATTCGACTGCAATTCGTTGCTACGTCCTCGTTAAGAACGTCGAGGACGTGTATATTGCATTGTTGATGACAACGTTATATGAGACTTTAGGCGAAATGAAATTAGAAAAAGTGAAAAAAGAAAAAAATGTAGATGTGATCATAGTTCGGCCAGTTTGGTACTTGGAATATTCTATCGAGAATCCTAAATAATGGTACGTGATTGAAACGAAGAAAACCCAGGAGAAATCCATTTTTAACAAATACCTATTTACTATTCTACTTTACTTTTAGAATAAACCAGATTGAACAAGGAAATTTATTTTTTAAGAATTAACGATCAGTATAAATACTCTGGTGACCAAATGTTTCGCGACCGCCTGTAAATTATCAAATTCCGCGCAACTCAAATTTCACGAAATAAGATATTTTTTTATCAGAACTTTTTTACTTCGACAAGGAACAGTAGAAAATTGTTTAAATTAAAGAAGAATCGCTTTCTAAAGTACGAGCAGCGAATGAAGTTTTTGGTTCGACGAGAGTTCGACTAAGTTTAAGTTTAGCGGAATAAAGACGGGCATTGTAGAGAATGGCTCGAGTTTGATGGTTTAGGAACAAGCGCCAAACTTCTGTCTCGAAAGACAAACGACCGGGAGAAAAAAATCACGCCAATGTTCGAAATCACTTGGGCGAAAAATCGAATAATCATACACTCGTTCGATTCACTCGATTACTTTAGTCTTTTCGCCTAATTCAAAAGTATCGGAGCCAATCTTTTCGACTTATTGGCGTGCATAATCGTTTGCCAAGTGGTATGAACTATATTCTTATTAATTCAATTGTTTCGTTAATTGTAATTTTCTCTAAATTTTTACGCTCCACAAAATATTAATACGTCAAAGGATGAACGTAATCTCCGGTTTTCTCGTCCCATTCTATCAAAAGTTAACAACGAGTTTGGCAAAAGTTTGCTACGAAATTTTTATAGAAAGTAAGAAGATGAACAAAGAACGCGTGTGTAGTGAATTCTCGAGTTCAGCGTAAAATTTGCCCCAGTATTCGGTACTCGTCGAGACTGCTGTAAACATTTAACGAAGCCATTGGCAGTTGTCCAATTCCGCGGAAGTTGACTTTCGTTGCCTGAACACGGTTACCGTGCGGTTATATCTTAAAAGTCATTACCTTTCGTCTATCCCTGTGGGCAGAATACAGGATCCAGATAATGTAGCACACCATTATTATGGCCGGTATGCTGACACCAGCTATGGTGGACGCTTCCCGTAAGAGTGCATGATGCACAGCGAGTAGCATGATTGCCAGCACAGCTCCACCGGCGACGTATCTTCCGGTCCGACGCCGTTCCTCCTATCGACAAATAGCAAATATTCAGACGACGTTATAATTAGACTGTGAATTTTTATGGAAACTCATATTTTTATGAAAATAACTAAGAAAATGAAACCTAAGCAAACACTCGTTTCAGCTGCTAAGAGTTTGTAATATAACGGGCGTTGTACTTTGAATATTTCACGTATCTCTACATGTTGTATGTTTTCTTTGTATATCTGCAAACTTTTCATAAATTCATAAAAATCCGCTGACTGTTTATGATTCTTCCCACGACTGTAGGTATACGTCATATTTAAATAGCGATCGCTTGAACACCTGCTACAACGAAACGTTAAAATATTACTGGACTACGGTTATTTACAATAAACGAATAAGCGCGACCTGGCTTCATTATATAAAACATAATAATATCCATAATGTGTACAATATGGTTC
This sequence comes from Bombus difficillimus, assembly GCA_014737525.1. Classification (NCBI taxonomy): domain Eukaryota; kingdom Metazoa; phylum Arthropoda; class Insecta; order Hymenoptera; family Apidae; genus Bombus; species Bombus difficillimus. Next base: position 3,873,872 of record JACXIT010000099.1, read on the forward strand.
GCTATTATAATTCAATATTAGAAGACAATTCTTCCTGCTTGAGTTTCTGTGATGGAGAAGATTCTTGTAAGCGACGTTCTGCTGCACTTTGTTCAAAGATTCTTTCATTAGTCTTTCGCATATCTCGCATGGAACTTTCGCGACGGTTCGTTTGGAAAGGTCCCGATGTAAAATGGACGATGATAAGGTCGGTAACAGGAAGATGTACATGAACGATGCAATAGAAAGGTTATGGTGCAGATTCTAAAGGAAAGATACTGACTTTGATGCTGACAGTAAATCTATGAACGTTGGTTGAAAGCAGTGGCGTGCTTGAAAGCAGAGTAAGTACGTCTCCGGAAACGGAGTTGTAAAAGGAGTTGGTCTCTTAAAACAAAACTGTATTAAAGTAGTATTGCCCAATTAACGCGCTCGCTGTTACTGACGCAACCGGTCAATTTTTGAGTCGATGCATTTTAATAAACAGATTTAGGAAAACAAGCAAGATGGCAAGCAGCGAGGTTGAAAGAATTGGCTAAACTAAGAATACTTCTGATAAAAAAGGTATACTGGTGAAGATGACGTTATTTATTAAAGTAAGACTGTTCGATCTTCTATAAAAAGCATAATTCAAAAAGTTCATGATCCGAACAAAGACTTTCTAAATTGGGTTCTATATCGAGAGATATAGTCATATTTCCATGACAATAAACGTATTAATGTACAACACGCAGAATTAAAAAATACATAGATGAAGAAAGTTACGTAAGCAGCAAACGTATAGTAAAGATTTTCGTCGGAAACTGCATGGCGGAATCCCTGATACGCTTGATTCTCAAGATTCAACGAGGTCAGAGGATGGTTCTACGAATAGAATAGGAGAAAACCACGAGTACAGGAGTTCGGACAGTCGGTATTAAATTTTGGATAACGGCGGCCAGCGGAAGTGACAGCTCCATTTCCATTCGTGCGACACCGATGCAATTTGACCTGTCGCGGAGCTACTTTGCATTCGGCGCGCAAATGCGTCCATCCGCACCATCACTGATATCCCGACGCGTTTTCCTATTATTATCGTATTCAAATCGAAATATCGCCGGATATACACAGTCGGCACGCTCCGCCGCTGATCTATTTTGCCGTAAGTCGCGCGCGCAAGCGAAGGCTTGCCTTGCAGATACGCGAACGGTCGTATCACATGCACCACCGATTCTGAAATGTGTTTTGAGGATCGAATTGCCGACCATTCTTCCCATCGTTTTGTTTGTTGAATATTTATTCGTTGAATGTACGAAGTATACTCTGACACGCGATGCTTTTCGGCATAGTTTCTTTTTAATAATTTAATCTGGTTTGAAGAAACTGTTCTTTAGATGAAAAAGAAAACTCGGCTTGCTTTTCAATAAATCTTTATGTAAGATAGATTCGATGCGCGAAATATCTCTAGTAACGTTCAAAGACAAAATTGCGCAATATTTCACTTTGGATTTTCGTATTTACCTCTTAACTGGATATATAATTTTTTGCATGGATTTCTTTTTTCTTTTCTTTTTTTTTTTTTTTTTTTTTTTTTTTTTTTTTTTTTTTTTTTTTTTTTTTTTTTTTTTTTTTTTTTTTTTTTTTTTTTTTTTTTTTTTTTTTTTTTTTTTTGGTAGTTTAGTCTGGTTTGAAGAATCGTTTCTGTGAACGAAAACAAGCGATATAATATAAGACGGCTTACGTTGCAAATAGTTGTTGGTTTAATCGTAACATTTAGCGATATGGAAGTGACGACGTCGGTCCTAATAGAAGCTACAGCTGATGCGAAAAAGCAGCGAAAGAAATTATTATAAATAAACGTTTAAATAGAAAGAGTTAAACAGGAAAATGGATAACGCGTTAATATCTGTAACTGCGTAACAAAAATGATTACATTTATACTTAACAAGTTTCCAAATTGGGTAGAAAATACCATAGGGACACGGTTTCCTATTTCATCGCAGCATATGACTCGCTTCCGTACGACTCATGTTATGCGAAAGCAAAGGATTAACGTTAACAATGCGACTATTCCTGTATTTTCATTTGCGAGAAACATTCTACATGGAGCAACGTGCGGAGGATGGAGAAACCAAAGCTTTACAGACTAAAAAATATTGCCACGGTTAAAATATTACGTTCTAAGAGCTTCGTTCGTGAAATTACGTTCGTGCAATATTCGCGTCTGCGGTGAAGCGTGCACTGTAGCGTTCTTCTGTAATGTACAAGTACGAATGGACTAATTTTTCATTCACGAGCGAATGTTTCAAAAAAAAAAAAAAAAAGAAAAAAAAAAGTTCGTCTTATAAAATTCACATTCATAGCGTAACGTTACGAAAACCAGATGGCTGTCTAGCGAGGGAGATCGTCTATCTGCGTTCGAGGTTGCAGAGAAGTTTACACGGTTCGTTGGAAAAGTTGAAGGGATCGAAGTAGGACGCATGGGACTGGAACAAAAGTCGAATGGAACTGTACTAAATTTCGAATAGCGAAGTTGCGGGAAAAGGTTCGTGCCCAAACACCTTTCACGAAACCTTTTCCCTCGACTCTGCTCTTTCGAAATCACCATCCCGCTAATAATCGTTTGAAAATATCGTAACTAACCGAGGTTGCAACGGTATTGAGGGTATCCCTTGAAGAAGACTCGTTCGATCTGAGAGGCATGGTCCTGACAATGACATAAATCAGCTTCACCGACAGATTTAAATAATCCTCAGAGATAGGAAGGTCCCGGTGGATTCGAGCTTTATTCTTTCACGAACATAGATCATCGATACTCCCTCTTCGCGATTCAATCTCCCGGTCGTTCTTCTCGATTCAAGCGACGACATGAATCATTGCCAGCCGAAGGACACCTTGCAGCACGACCAACACTCTCCCGCCGTGCATTTTATTATACACGGTATTTCACTTGTCTGGTATTGCAACTGGTTTCGTTTTCTTTTCTCTCTCTCTCTCTCTCTCTCTCTCTCTCCCTCTCTCTCTTCTCTCTCTCCCTTCGGTCGACAGTCGTCGAAAATTTTTACGACGGTAAGTACGCCTGAGGAGATGCCAAGAATTTCGCAGCGAAATTTACGGACATATCCGCCGTTAAATTAAACGTCTCGTATTTACGGCTGCTGTGGTTTAATTAGAAAGATTACGACGGTTGTAGTTTAATTAAAAAGATTACAACGAAGGGGAAGAACGCGAGTCATCGTGGAAAGTCTTCGAGTCTTTCGTCTCGATTCATCCGACATTCATACGCTGACAAATGTAATCACTTTGAAACAACAGACTGGGCTGGTAGAAATCACCACTGTTGACTTCTTGGGTTAGGTCATCCCTTCAGCTTGGTCGCACCACGAAAGAAATGGCTGTATCACGATTTACAGCGACTACTTGGACCACGTTCGTCCCTTTGGTATAAAAGAAAGGATGGTAACAAAAGAGCAGAGTAACAAGGGTCTACAGTGGTTCACCAAGTTCACGATAGACGATCACGACGGACATCTCGCGTGCACTGGGAGCCGTGCGTCGATCCTCGCGTCGAATGGGATCGATGGTAGGTCGAACTGGCGCGAGAGAGCTTGGAAAATGAGAACGAAGAGGCGTTCGAAGGAAGATGTATCGGGAGAACAGTGCCAGCCGCCCATTTACAACGTTGCCCGGCACAATATAAGCCAGGCAAGCTAGCTAGCATAATAAACGAATAACACGATGGACCAACACACCCACGTACATAGACGTTCCTCTCTCAAACATGGCGCGTTGCGTTGCTCGCGGAACCGATCGACGATCGAAGGTAACTGTCTTTGCCAAAATTAGACGTTTCTTTTCTCTGGTGCTTCGCTATCGTGCAGGTCGAATACCTTTGGTAAGATTGCTATACGAAACAGTTGCACGTTACAGAAAATTAGCTTTGTACGTGTATCGTGTCCTAAATCCACGAGCGTTGCCACGAACTGCCAGATACTCTTCTTTCAATTCGTTTTTACATTTTATATGTATTAATGTACGCTAACACGTCGAAACGCGGCAAAGCTAACGGCAAACCGTGTTACGTTGAAATCGAATTAGCCTTGTTCCCGTGGTCCGTGAGAGAGTTTGGAACGGAATGTTGACTCCCGAGCATCTGATTGGAGATGCTCGTGAAATTGAATGCTACCCGCGCAAACCGTTCTATCGCAAATTCTGTTCCACGAATCTCCGATACTACTCGCTGCAACTATTATAGGTAGCTTTGATTAAAGACAAGAAGCTTTCGCGGATCAAGTATTTCGATTTTCCATGCTTACCTGTCACGATATTCCATATTAAATATCCCAGATTTTTATATTCTCCGTGTTTGTATGCGACAATCTTCGATATTTGATATCTGAAATTGTTTTTCGTTTTCTAATACTTAACGTCGTGCAGAATTATTCGAACGAGTTCGATAGTCGATGGACATCGGCTTGAACTTAAAACGCGTGCAATTCCTATGTTTCAATAAGATGTAAACTACCAGAAAAGAACACGATGAATCATATTTTTCATTTTTATACAAGTTTTACGAATACAATGCGCGCCGTGTATTGAGCATGGTCGTGTTTCGATTCGAATCTCGAACGACCAAGAATTGGAAAATGGTAGAGATTAATGACAACGAAGAACTCTTGCTTAATTTGTATTATATCGGAGGTGAAGTAAATTATGAGAAGCCTGTTCTCCCAATAATTACGAATTCAATTTTTACAAAGTCAATTTCTAAACGAGAAAGAATCGGGGAATGGTACAAATTGAAGCGATCGTAAGCCGACCATTTCGTTAAATCGTCGTCTTCCGAAATACCCGTCGTTACGCGTGGTTATCGTGACAGAGTCCGTACGAACGTTCTAATGAAGAAATAAAATGGCTGTATTCAGAGGGGCCCACGAAATATCTCGCGATCAAATAAACGACTCATCGTCTGCCGTTTCATCTGAACATGGCAATAAGCCCGGATGATATTCGATCAGCTTTTTCCATCTAGCACGGCCTTACGACATCGTCTCCGGGATGACAATTACGCGATTATATTTCCGTGTATCCTTACCTTCTTCCCGGTTGGAAGTGTCGAAGAAAAAATCGACATTTTTATTTATTTATTCCGTGACCTGGAAACCGCTATTACGCAGAAAATAGAATTTAGTAAAACAAAAATATTCTAAATAAAGAGAGGTGCATATTATTGTGCCCTTGAGTATAAATTATGTTTTGGGTTACAAGGTCTAGGAACAAAGAAACTAATAGATAGATTTTTATTTATGTTCCTTGTAACCTTTAACTAGTGCCGTAAACTTAACTTTTTTGGCAATGTCCTTCTGCTATAAATATATGAACGTGCTCCCTATGGATTCTATTGTATCGTAACACTAAGAGAGCAAGGATCAGGATCAGCGTAAACTTATACGTTATACTTATACCTTTATTTATTTCAATATATTTTTCTATTACAAATTCATCCACTCGTTCTTGTATCAATCAACCTCAACAGGAAGAATACCTCGCCGTGTATCCTTTACGACATCGGGAAAACCCTTAGCGACACGTAACGCGTCAATTCTGTGCCAGGCATACAGATCGTTTATCTTAAAGAGAACAGTCCCGCGTAGTATTCGAGCCACGTCGAGTCCGTTTTTTAATCGTACGAGCAACCGTGTCGTTTAACAGAGCAAATCGCGGCTCAGCCTTTCTCTGTTTATGCACAATCGAACGACTAAACGAAAAATCCACGTTACGCAAGCGACGTCTAACAAAGAACGGTTCGGCGACCTTAATAGAAAACCAAGTTGACCAACGAAGATTGATACGACGACTGGAAAAGTTTTCGGATGTTCCACCCCTTCTGTCTTTTCTCTGTTTGTCCGTAATTTTGAACTTCTTTGGTTGTTTTGCTTTCTTGCTTCGTATACTATGACCTAGTTGGTGACGTACAAATTCAAGATCGCAGATAGCCAAGTGTTCGGTGTTATCTGTTGTCGTGTTTCTCCGCGGATATTTTTCGAGGCTAAAAGGAAATAACAGCAACGTAGATCGCAACGAGAATTAGCGAGAGTAGATTAGAGAGCTGGGAAACAGTTTTAACTGGAAATATTTCTTCTTCTTCTTCTTTTCATGGCCGGCTGGTAATTCGCGTAGCACCCGTCGAAACACGATGCTTTCTTTCCGAGTGTGCGCGAGTCACACGGCTCGAAAAACTGATTCATCGATAGGCAAAAGATCGGAGGTGCGTCTATAATAAGATTCTAGTGCAACTCGGACTGATGCGAATTCATTGAGCATCGCGCGCCCACGCGACCCGTTTTCAATCTTCGTGTCTCTGTTCCGCAAGAAAAGTCCCGAAAGAAAACTCTGATATTTTAATAATTCCTTTGTTATTCCATCATCTTCGCGATGCTCGAGGCAAGAAACATCGCTGAAACTACCGAGGAACGAGTAGCGAAGAAACTTTTAATTGCCAGCTACAATCGTGCCTTCCACGGCAAGTAAAAATCCATCTCAAAGCCCGATTCCTTCTTCGAATAATCTATTTTCGCCAAAAGTGTTATTAAAACTCGGTCGAAGCTATTTCAGCGAATCTAGCCACCGTGTTCAACGAATTACGTGCATCGTCAAGATCAGTCCCCGAATAAACGACGATTCACGAGTGTCGATGTATCTTCGGAATACGTTTTCAACTATCGAGGAATCTCGGTGGATTTAAACGCGTCGATGAACAAAATTAGTGAGCAGTACAAATTGTGGAACGAATTTTGATCAAAATCATCTTACTTGATCGTAGAATTAAAAAGTTGGAACCTTGAGAAACAAAGGAAGGAAATGTAGAGTATCGATTGTTCTTATTTTATCTTCCAAGAGATTTCTGTACATGTGGATTGGAAAAAAGGGATGAAAATAACTATCCCAAGAAACGAATCACTAATTAGTAAACCTGAACTCCGGTTACGTTCTTCTTTCGGAGGATGTAGATAGGCAATCGTCGGTTCGATTCATTTCCATTTACGTTCGATTGGACGTCGCCAAGAATACATGAATATCAAGTGGTTTACTATGCGATAATTGATTCCCAGCAACTACCAGGTTTTTCAGATTCTACAAGCACGAGGAAAGAGATGAACTGGAACAGCAATTGCGAGGTAAAATTACTTGTATCCGTTGACTTTCAGTCGTTTGGATGAAAGCACGTGGGCGACTCAAGATACCTCGCTAACGTCTCGCTCGTGTACAGCGAGTTAACACGGCGTAATAAATTTTCGTCGATTAATCGAAGTTTAACAACTCGTCTGGAAAAATAGCGTTAGAGAGAGGTCGTGTGCTCTGTTGATTGTAACTCATTTCTTTCTTCCAAGACTTTTGGATCATTCCAGCGTTGTTCGAGAATAATGATTGGCGAATTGTGTTTATCTTGGAGCGATAATTCGCGAGGGATACGCGAGGAGGAAGCGGGTATGCGCATGTTTTTTGTCAGTCTTCGCCTCGTAAAACGGACGTGGCTGGTGAAATTACGATATAAGCCGGATGTTCCGGTAAACGACGCCCCGATATTCCCTGAGTCATGAGGCTTTTCGAGGGATCATCGAGGGAAATACAATTTTCGAAAGTAAATCGTTTCGTTCGACGAGATAAAAATTTAACGTGGTTGTAGTTTTATTTGCTAATGTATGTTTATATTTAGTATGCTTATGTGTATATTCGTTTGGAATCGATGGTGGCTTTTTAGCGTATATGCGTTAGAAACATTTGTTTAATGCGCGTATATTCGTTTGCACAGGGTATCCTGCCCCTGGTTCGTGTGTAAACGACAGGAAGTTTGCTTTGATCGGGCAGAGGCAATACAGAGTGCGCCACCTTACCGGTAAGTAAATGTGCCGATAATTTTAATGTAAAAATTTATTGCTTGATTAAATTAACATGCCTCTGTTAAAAGGAATAGTCGAAGTTGAAACATTTGATCGATGAAAGTTTTATGTAAATAATTAATTCAAGTCTAAGGTTTCGTGCAGTACTCTGCATTATCTTTCGTAGATACGTCTAATCGCCGTAAACGAGACGCAAAATAGATGTGTCACCCAATAACTTTTCGTGTCCCACGTTTTGGAGATTACCAGAGTTCCTTATTATCTTCGTGTCTAATACGATGTTATTGATTCGGTACGGTATTGCTTTCAACTAAAACTAAAGTCTCCTGTGTAATTATAAATAAAATATAGAACAAAATCGTAGATTACACATGTACATTACATACTACCAAAATGATGCATTACTGTACAATAACAGTTCCTTTTTTTTCAATTAGTTTCAACTAAAATTTAAATTTCATATATCTTACATGAAACAATTATCGATTTAATTATTTACGTTATTTTATGAAATTTCTCTAATTCGTATTTAATATACGACAGAAGTCCGTTCGTTTGAACCTGTCGTGCGACAAATACTTGTATCTCTACTACTTACGATTTCTCGTTCAGATTCATCTTCGAATAAATGAATTCGATAAGCAGAACTTAAAAGTTTATTTAATCGAGCACTAATTAAAATTTCGTTCGAATAAACGGAACGCGTTGTTCAAGCGAATTTAATCAAAATCGTCGCGACGCGCTGTTATAAATTGTAGAGGGCGCGAGAAACACTGATCTTTTTCGAAGTCGGTATTTCAGAGCACGAGATACAAAGTTCCATGATACAATCGAATCTATCCTGTATTTAGTTCGTGATCATGATTTTAATTTGAAAATATGTGTGAAATATAAGGGATCGAGTAATTTAAGCAGCCCTTTTACCTTATTTATGCCATACGCGATGATTTCAATTTAATATAGAGGAAGAGTAGTGGTAACGACATTAACAGTGGTTAGAATTGGAACTAAAATCTATGAAACTATGAATAAGTTATAAAACAGAATACGTGTCTTGTTATTGCAAACGAAATATAGAATTCTATATGTACGTTTTTGTATACTCGTTTATCTTTATTGGAAAATCCTTGGTCGAAACGATGATTGTAAATATACCGGAAGTTAGGCACTTAATTTATAATAAATAACGTTTCTAAATTCAAATTTGAATTATCGGATCTAAATTCATACTGTACCGTTGTGCTATCTGGTGGTGAACACGAGAACACAATACTGCCACTCGATCGATAAAAGTCTACGATTCTCAAATTTTCTTTACTGACTGATATGCTCTTTCAATTATTTCTTTATTACAATTAAATTGATCGTTATTGATCATAGTATATCGAATAGTTTGAGACGCACATCGACTATTTAATTTTGCGGAATAGGCCAGATTATCGAGTGTTAATGAATCTACACGTATAGCTTAAAAATGTAGTTATCGAAACTTAAAGGAAGAAAATCCGCGACGAACTAAACGAATTGGAACAAAACGATAAATTGAAACTGGTTCTCGAACGTCTCCCTTTATATTTCTTCCATCAACTTGCATTCGACTCCTATCCCAATGAAATCACTGTTGTTAATCCCTTTTTCTTTGGATTTTCTTTTCTTTGTATCGGCAAGAAAATCGAAACCACATTCCACCTGTAAATTCTAAGATTCTCTTCAACCTTTTTCCCCTTTTCTCGCGAACAGTCGTTTAATAGATTCCAAGCGCGTTTGCGATCACGATATTCCTCGAACAATGATTATCCAGGCGTAGGAAAAAGCGTATTCGTCCCCGTCAGGATCGTACTTGCGTAAACCTTCAATTAAGATATCTGGTCGAGTGCTCGAAAATCAACGACCCGACGAAAACTCGATATCCTTGAAGTCGCGTACCACGGTCGACGTATCGTTATCCTGCTCGTTATAACGACGATAATTATTTTCTTTGCTCGACTTTTGTCTCCCTCTCGTCGACATATATGAGAAACTGATCCGTCTAGATCAAAGGTCATCCGGATCAAAGTTACACTGGCGTTACTGTTCGTTGATCAACGCTCCACTCTATGTTTCCCTTCGAAACTTCCCTTGGTTCAGTGATCTTAGGAAAAGTTGAAAACTAAGTTTACCCGATGTATAATAATCGTGATGGGTTCTCGTCGACAATCTCGATGTCCTTGTACAACTGAACTAATATTATTAATGAAATTTTATAAGTTGTAAGTTACAAGTTGTCAGCTATAATCAGCATATCTTTGTTGCGAATCAGTAACAAGTTCCATAACAATGGAAGTAAAGTTCTGCAAGCAAACTTTACAATTTACGAGGCAGCTAATTGTGCAATTCTAATATTTTAGAACCGTCTATAACGTCAGTACATATTGCTACTTGTCAATTTATTAATATCGTAGATTGGTAAATTATTGTATAAAAGGAGTCTAATATTATCTTGAAACTAAATAGTCGAGGAAATTCCTGAAAAAATAATTTATAACAGATATATAGTTCACTGCATTTTCTAGCCATGTTATGGTAGTTATCCATTGATATGTTCGACGATACGATAATTAAATTTCTCTAAAAAAATAAAATCGTTTCTACAATAATAAAATAATAGTACGTAAGCGTGATCTAAAAATTAATGTACGTGAAATGTCAACGTGATAGTATTATAAAACTTCAAAGCAACTACCGAGCATGAACTTAGAAAATCGGTGTACAAGCATATACGAAGCGCGCGTAATTTAAAACGTCTCGGATCTCGGTGTTTCGATTTATTTCCGCGCGAAAGACGATGCCTTCCAAAGAATATCGGCAATCTTTCGGTGGCAGCTTACGGTTCGTATGTGGGTCACGACTCGAAGATCACGATCCAGACTCGAAGGAATGCGAGGGGAAATACGCGAGAACGAATCTCGTAATTTTTTATGGGTTGTACGAGCTACTTTACCGACGACCGGATGGATACGCGTTGACAGTTTCGAGTACACTCGGAGCGTGTACACGCCGAAACGAAGAGCGGACGCGACAGCTCGTATCGTTCAGCCGATGGTGTGGCTATTTCCACGTGGACGCGTGGAACGAGGGTCGAAAAAGGAGGAACGCGGAAAAGGGGGAAGAACGAAAACGGGAAGGCGTGCAAATTCACGTCGAGTCGCCGTCCGCGCGATAATATTTCAGCAGGAGCGCCTAGAAGACGGGACGGAAAGATTGATGATCGCTGTTGGACCAATCCGTGTAACATGCGTCACTATCTGTTCGCTGGATTTGGCCAAGTTATTAACTTGGAATCGAATTAACGGTGACAGGTGTTTTCTTTCGCACTGTCGGGATTGCACGCGTTCTATCCATTCAGTCTCTTCTAATTATCAGTTTCCTTTTGCTTGACCTGAAACGAACATAGGAGTCGAAACGTTCGCAGCGATAAACTGGCAGCTTCGATATTTAAAGGAGCGAAGGAATGGTATAGATTTCGTATTTTAAAAGTAAAATATTTCTGAATTTATAGCGCCTTTGAAAAAACGAATTAGTTTCGAATCGGTTCGTTTGGACACGAAGAGAACGATGTTTTCTTCTTAGCGGAGAAGTCCTCTTCGATTCGCCGATTTCGATTGAAATTGAGAAAAACACGGAGAGATCAAAATTTAGACTGGAATTTAATACGTCGGAAGTTTTGGTTACATTTTTTTTTTAACTACATTAATTTTCTACGATATTTTTTCAAATAACGTAATATCAAACTCGCAACTACGATAATCCGGATTTCGCTGAGCGAGAATTAATTCATACGATGGTAGTTCACATTTAGATAACTGGATTCGGCCGGTGGTAATTAATTCGATCGACCGTTTGTTACAATTTCGTTGCAATAAATAAATATTTCCACGACTGTTGAAGAAGAAGCGCTGCGATCAATTTCCCGAAAATTTCGTTATCGCTACCACCCACGTTCCAAGCGTAAGAAGAGACACCCTGGTGTCCAGGAAACATAGCAGGAACCTGTGAACGTCACGCGATCTTAATTAACAATGTACTCCAATTTGCTAGTTAGAGAGGCAGCATCGAACGGTTCCTGGCGGGTGGTGCAAATTTATGGGTCCTGTCTGGCTGCAACTTCAAAAGCCTGCTCCCCCGGTATAAATCAGTGAGAAGCCAAAAGAGGGGGTTAGAACTTGAAAGGAACGAACTTGCCGAAGCAACGAAGATGTACGGCTGTCATTGTTTCGGCATTTTCGTGACGTTTTGTTGAATAGATGCTGCCGGTCCGAATGAAGGTTAATCCGCGTTCATAATCGGCCACGCAACGCGCGCGCGCCCGCGCACACGCACCATCTTAAGATACCGTCCCCCATTCACCCGTTAATTCTCTCTTTCTTCTGGCTTCTGATACCTGAATGCAACCGGAAGCCCTTTCACGCGTCCCGATTTCGTAATCCGAATGAGAGCATGACTCTCCCTCTCTCACTCTCACTCTCTCGCGCGAGGGCCTCTCATCTTTTTCAATCTTCGTCTCTCGCTTCTCGATTCGCCAGCTGAAACACGCATCTTCGACGACGAGACGATTCTTCGTTGAATCCTGCCAGGACACCAGGACCAGGGAGATCGAGAGACAAACGGAGATCGAGGGATTTCCAGGCTCCCTCGGATTATTCCGTGGGGTGTGTCGATCGAATATTCCTACAGCTTGTATACAGTTTAAGCGGTTCCATTATTCGGACTCGTATTATCCGGATGTATCGCTGGTCGAACATTCTGTTATTCGAACGCATTTTCTTGTACGCCATTGTGGCCTGTGTAAGCTTCGAGTGGAAACGCTCCGCGTGCATCTGTTTATAGGACGAATGCGGAGATCTGAATCTGCTGGCATAAACGCGCGTACATGCAGTAAGCACGTATTTCCCAGAGAATAGTTTCTCTGTTAAAATTCCATCTCCGTTTTCTCTGTACTTCTAACGATATACTTCCGAAATCTACTGTTTGAATATTTCCTAGAGTCAAAGGCGCGATTCTTTAAGAACATCGTAAGCGTTCGTTCTTCTCTCGAGACGGAAACATTTCAGGCTAAAGTTTAAATATAACTCGCAGCGAAAATTTCTCGTTGGAAATATCGACGATTGTACGGAGCCTCGGTCGATTAGCAACGATGAAATCGATCGAGCTACCCGATGTCAGAATTTTCGAGACTCCACCCGATAGAGAATTCCATTAGCGTGCGTTGCACTCGTAACTACCGATCGTTCCCATTGAAAGTTCTCTTCTCGGAAATCTGAAGCGACCGCGAATCGTGTGCCAAAACACGCGATTCAGCGCTCGATGTCCAAGAGACGCGGTGTACTTCCCTCTCGGTTTACGTTTTCAGAATTTGCAAGGATGAACGTTCGTTTCTCGGATCGCTGCACTCAGCAGCCGCGTAAACACTGGTTCGTGCTGCAGCTGCAGCTTACAATCCTTTCGCCGTAACCTCGTGTTACCGTATCGCGTACACACCTTTGTCTTCGACTTCGACGTTAGAAACGTGACACGAAGACACCTCGCGAAGTTTCAACTCGTGAAATTCCCTCCGTTTAACCTCCATTCCGAGGTAACGTGAATTCTATTTAGAATTTAGATGTCCTCGTTAAACCGTTCTAATTATACCGCGAAGATCGATAACCGATTTTAGGCTCCTTCGACAAACACAGGAAACGTTCATCAATAAACAGTTATCGCGCAGTCGTTGCATACTCTCGTCAGACTTTAAAATAACTCCGATCCGCCGCGTCTACGTATAATAAAGCTATGTATTCGCATAATCGTCTTGGTTGTCCCGCGTAAAACGCGTACAACCGACGTCGCTCGTTCGACTCTTCCTTTACAGACTTTAATTAGCAGGTAACGCGTTATCTTTACGATAAACAGCACTGTCGTCGTTATTATTCACGACGACGCGATTCATCGATTCGACGATGTAGTATTACGTGGTCGAGGATATAGGAACGGGGACCGATGATGATATAACGGTGACTGGTCGTGATTCGCCTTCCTAAGGATTAATCGAATCTGCAGGAGGCGTTGTAAAGCTTCAAGTCGAATAAGACAATGTTCGTTGCATCGTACGTTTTACGTGTGCGAACGCATGAACGAAAGTATGAAAGAAAAATGGAGATACAGTGGAGTATACCACGTGGAAGAAATATTACGACAAAGAGATTTTATCAGTAAAGCCAACACGCTGAAAAAAAAACGAAAACAGATGATTTTTCTCATAACTTATTACATATAAAGTCGAAAAACAAATATCAATTCTACGAAAATATAAAAATAGGGCGACTGTTTTAAATCGCAGTGAAATCATGATGTTTGGAAGTTAGAATTTTGGAGCACATTCGATGTTTATTTATACCGACGTCAATGTTGTTTTCTTACACCTCGATGATTAGTGGAGTTGGAACGCGTTACGAGAGTTCGTCGATTAATTAAAGGAACTTTACGAGAGTACATAGTTATCGAGGTTAGCCAACCGCGGACAAATCTCTGTTGATCCGTTGGCGATACGAACGGTATCGGTCACGATGCACGTGGTGTAAATAGATAATAAAAGCAGGGGAAAAGTATCCGGGGTAGGCGACTGACCGGCGTCGAGTACGAGCGTAGCCTGCGCTGTTTATCTTCTGTCAACTGCCGATAGGAAAGCTTGCGTTGCGCTCCAAAGTCTCGTCGTGCTAACCCGAAAGCGGACTGAGTCACTTTTCTCTCACGACCAGCGTTTGGTGCTGCTTTTACGTTTATCGAAGATCAGTTTTTCTAAGCTTTTTAAGTTGCAGCAAATAACAGAGAAGTTCCCTAATCGAGTCGTAAAACATAAGTTAACAGGGGAACGAAGATAAAAGACACGAAGCGGATACGTTTGACTTACGGAAGAGTTCGTATTAATTCTTTCGCTTTAAATAATTATGGTGCTATTAATTAAGGAATATTTTATTTGTAGCGCGTTTCTACACGACGCTAGAACTATCACACCGGTCAAAATAACTGGTTCTACAATTTGATAAATGTGTCATGGTCCCAGATGGATTAATAATACCAAAAATGTATCGCATAGCATGGAATTCTTTCTGTAAGAAAGTAAATCAATAAATATAAAAATATTCTATTGTCGCGTATTTTTTAAAGATCGGTCGTTTTGACTGGTTTTGGTAAAAATAGCTTCGTCTTAGCTATCGGTAGTTCTAGTGTTAATGTACAGATTCAAGACGATACTTGAACACTTACAGGCTTTACCTTTTATGAATATGTAACATAATTGTGTGTAATTGAAATTTCGTTAGTAGTATCACGAGGAGAAGTAAATTTTAATTTTGTAAATTAGTATCTTAAAATTTTAAATTATTAAATTCAAAGTTTACAATGAAATTTTAAATAGTCAGAATACTTGGATTTTGTTAAACGTTTCAAGTCATTCCTAATCTGGATTCTTTTTATATCTGAAACAAGCTGTCAAAATACGAGCGCATCTACAGATTACGAAAGAATTCATGTAGCATAATTGAGAAGTACAAAAAATCTGTAACGTATCGAAGTGAAAGACGAGAGATACCGTCGCGTGTCACGATGCTGGGCCCAGAGGCGGTCGTCGTGTTGGCGTTGCATCAGGCCCTGAAGCAGTCGTCGCTATCTCATCCGACGCCCACAACGATTATTTCCTCTCTCCCACGTGTCAATTAGTATTCCCCGAGATTTTTCGTTATTTCTTTCTTCTCTTATTTTTTTTCTCTTTTTTTTTCTACAAAATTCACTGCCTGTATTTGCCGAGGCAAACGACCATGGGCGTGGATACGTTGGACATTCGCTGTATTGCTTAAAATGGTCGTTAAAGAAAATTATGCATCGAGAAGGTTGAAACGAGAATCCGTAGAACTGTTTCAATTATTCGAGGCAATTAGATACTCGGAGAGAGTTGAGAGAGAGAGTCTCAGTTTGAAACCGTCGAGGCCAGTTAGCTGTTTGCTGATTAAACGTCGTGGCAAAAATGGCCACGTTTATTGTCGCTCGGCAAACACGCGGGTGTCGTCGAGGCAAACATAAACCAAGGGTGTTAGTCATCGTAGGAAAAGCTACGGGATTTCGTGGGTAGCGAAACTGGCAATAAGCGGAACGCACCCCGCTGTTTTCGCCGGTCACTGATTCCGAAACTCAGTCGGATATCGGATTTCCTATAGATCATCGAAGAAGTTGCGACTACCGGAGCCCTGGTAATCCTTCGTTAAACAACGGATATTTTGTTTAAAGAGCAAGCGAACCGAGCTTGATAATTAATCGGTGGACGCTACGATTATTTTCGCTACGACCGCCGCTAAGACGTCGTTCAATATTTGCGTTCCAGGACGCCGCTTAACAGTTCATCTTAACCTCGCGTTGCAGAAGTTTTTCGTAAAAAGTTTCTCTATTATACGCGTGATAAGAAAGCCATTATGCAAATCGGTGTAAAATGAGCGGGGTGCCTGAAGAACCGCATTAACTCAGCCGGCTTAAAAACGAGCTTTCGGTTAAATAAAAGCGACGTCGATGGATGATAGAAGGATCATAAACTAGCCTTAATTATCTTCGTAAATAAATCTCGTATCTATCGGGAGGAAATTTAGCAGAACAAAAGACCTTGCAGCGATCGATCGATCGATCGATCGTTAAAAAGAATTCTTCGGTTAAATAGTTGGAGCGTTATTCGTTAAATGAAGGAACGTTGTTTTTGCAATCACGTAAACAAGTTCCGAGTAACATACCCAAACACGAGATTACTTACGTTGCAACCTAATATAAATTCTCCTCCGAGAAGCTCTTCTTCCTTCGTTGCTCGTCAAATTGTAAATTCACATCGTTGAAATTCGTATTCTGTATCTTCTGGAGCATCCAGTGAAGCTTCATCGTTATTCCCCGGGGCAGTGGAAGCCTTCCCTTTTGACACGGGACGTTTCGACCACACGAAAGAAGCGTACCAGACGAATTTCTCGTCGGGAAACGCGTAGCCATCTGTTTCTGTGCGATCGACGCGCGGCCAACCGAGGGGTAAACATCCCCACGAGGCCTTCCAGTAACCCCCGTGGCTCGCAACATTACGCGTGCCCCAAGAATCGTTCATCCCACGGAATTGCAAGAGTAATCCCCGGCCGGTGGCGTTTGCCATTTACATAAAAATAATTAAACGGCTCGTTGTACGTTCGCCAACCCTCAACTTCCGAGCATCCACGTTCGAAGCTCGTAGGGTTCGTAAGGATCGCGTGATCGAACCATGCAAATCCACTGTTCCGAGACTTTTATAAAATTGTAATGTATGTAGATGTCGGTGTGCCAGCTTTCGGCATTTCGCCGTCATGAATTTTAACCACGACGATCGTCGTCTAACTCGACGACGGATCGTCTTTCTCGAGAACGACTCGCGTTATCCGAGATTTCGTTGATCGAGCATGGTATTAAGAAATTGCGCGTCCCGCTAATCTATCTGCCTGCTCTTTGTTCTCGGTATTTTAATCGATGTCTCCTCCGATGCGAGAAGCTTCGTTCCATTAATAATTCATATTACGCGACCGATGCATCTCTGTCATCGTATCGAGAATACGATCGATTCGCTCCCCAAGCAACGCCACGAAAGAGGCCCGTGTACGACGTTTTATTCGGTCTCATCCGGTCCAGTCGTCATTACCCCCGAAGTCCTATTACCGAGACTCGATCGGGATCCCTCGAACCACGTCATCCAGATGAAAGGGAAAAAAATATCAAGGAGACCGTTGCTAGTCTGTGGGACTCGTGGCAGCTTCCCCGCGCCACGACCGAACCGTGTGACTCTTTGTCAAAAAACAAGTGGAAGAAGGGATCGTCGTCATCGTCGTAGAGGCTGCAGGGGACTTTGGCTCTCGTCGCGAACGTAGGAAAACGATGAAGGCAGACAGAAAGGGACAGCGAAAGGTAGAACGAGATGGAAGAGAAGTTTGGGCCGGGAGAAAGGCGGCCGAATCGAGAGTCAGGAAGGATGTTGCTTGCACCCTGCATAAACACGTGTTACGCGGTAGAGACGCGTGAAAGCATCCATCAGGACCAGCATGGTGCACCGCGAGCATGGTAGGCAGCTGCCGAGCTCCGTTCTACCGTGTCGAAGCTCGTTTCGCTGGCTGGGCAAGCTGCTGGTGAATTCGACGTGGCCCACGATACGAGGGTGGAAGCGTTCACGACGGGACGAACGCCGCGAGGGTTGCCACCAAGACGAGGGACAAAAGAGATAGAGGAAGAGAGAGAGGAGCGAAGGAGTATTCCGGCGGATAACGTTGGATCGCGTTAGACGAACTCGATTGGGGTGCCTACGCAGCCGGAACCGAACGGAGGATGGAAAGCTCTCCGTCAACCCTTGACAGCCATTTCTTTTCTCTCCAACCCCCGACCCGACAATTTTGATCGATATCTTTAATTTTTACTCGACGACTCACGATTTCCAGCAACTTCGATTTTTGTTACTTCATAGATCGATGAGAAGAGATAATAACAGATAGATCGAAAGATTTCAATTCGTAACTGGTATAATTACCGTAACCGTAATTTCGAGATAATTAGAGGCGTATAGTTGTCCGAAAAGTTTCTTTCGTTTTATAAGGAAATAATAGACGCACAATGTTTTTCGTTTTATATTAGTTTATTGAATTATGCACGAACATGATAATAGAATTAGAACGAAACGGATCGCGCCTAATCCAATGAAATAATGTAAAACAGAAATTGTTGTTCATCTATTATCGCCTTATGAAACGAAAGAAACTTTTCGGACAACCTAACGTAATATTTCCTCTTTCGTGACATAGAAAAGAAACTTTCATTTTTCCTTTTTTTATTGTTAATTTTTATCTGTTACCGTAAAACTCGGAATACAAATTAAAATTAAACAATCTGACCCGAGATTGCGAATCGTTTCAATCGCCTGTTACTCAATGGTAGCTGTTAAACGTTAAGGCGGGATAACAATTACGAAAGAAACGATCGTTCAAGAGATGTCGGATTTCTCCGTGTGGTAAACGAACGTGCGTTTACGTTCACATTTTACGATGTCTTTCGTTCAAGAAAATCGCTACCATGGATTTCCACGTGCTCCATTCTGCCCGCTGCTGGCTCCTTTGTCGACTGGTTAAATTTTCATATTTCTATGCATCTTGTAACGAGCCGAAACGCTAACTTCATTCTCCGTGCCTGCGTACCTTCTTGCCGGCAGACATGCCAGAAAAACGATGCTATTAATATTAACGCGACTCGCAGCAGGATCCGATGTTGCGAAAGTTTCGAAGTTTCCCTGACAGTGAGGAGTGCGAACCGTTTTGTTGTAAAATTCTGGCAAATTTCGTGCTTGATTTTCGGGATTAAACTCCTACCTGATAGCGATCTACTACACTTTGAAACACTTGCTTCGATTCTAGAAAACTTCAAAGGCTATTCATAAATTTCTTCCTCTTTCGATTTGATGATAAAAGTCTTTCAAAAGTCTTCTCAAGGATTCTTAATACTGTATACGTATTACTCGGATAAAATCACGGACGAAGCGCTGTTTCAAGGCTCTTTAAAGTAACTATCGATCGGTTTAAATCTGTTGCGAGTACTATTTGTATTGGAACAGATTTCCAAGGTTCGATGTAGACAAGATAATAATCACAGAAAACGATATCGAAAGATTTATATTTCCTTCTTCGAATGTTAAATGTTTTGTTTTTCGATTCGTGAATGTACATTGAATTCGATGCCATCGCTAAAACTAACCATCGTCGAAACTAACAATATTCGCGAAAGATCGTGGAGTATTTTAACGATGCTTCGCGCGAGAATATCAGCCGGATATTTGGGAAAATTTTAAGGCCTGGCGCATCTGATAATCCGGTATCTGAGAATCGCGCACCGAGCAAGGGTGCATTGTGCGCAACGTGCACGAGGGTGTATTAAGTGCGCGTCCCTATATAGCTCATTCAACGCAATCACGATCGTAGATAAGACCTGTCACGATCTCGCGACGGGGAACTCCACGGCCGTTCGTTTTCCTCCGTTCATTATACAAACGCGATGGTTTACGTCCGGAACTCGCTTAGCGTCTGTTCCGTCTTCGCCATGGACGATCAACAACGAAGACGACGATAGAAGGTACTCGTCGTCGGTGTGATTCATCGTGATATCTGCGATTTATCTTGCGCGAGAAGCTTCCCCGAACATACTCCGCGTCTAGAATTTGATCGACATATTTAATGCGACGATGGAACATCGGAGAATAACAAATCGTCCATTACTCGAGCAAATATTTTTATATTCCAAGATAGAGGGTCTAAGAAATTCCATTAAAAATGTTGACGAGCTTATTAAGGAAATCGAATAAACGTAAACGTAATGAAACGTTGATGTCGAAGAAAGAGAGTAGAAATTTTGTATGATCTTCGTCTTTTACGAAACAATCGATTAATTTGCCATCCGTTAATAATTCGTCGATTCCTCGTTTACCACGTTTTTTAACGCGGTAACCTGACGCAAACGAAATTCTTTCGGTAAGATCCGATTCCGCGAAGCAAACGATATTTCGGTCGTCGAATGTTTTCGCCATTTTCACGCTATTGCACGTGGCCCGCGCGAATATCACCCAATGAAATATCCATTTCCGGAAACTTGTCGGCTCGGGAAGCCTGGCAAATGTTCCAGAAATTACAGCCCTTTGGCTTCGTAAATTCGACCATGATCGAGTAGCTGGCCGATATTGCCTCTATACGTCCATTTCAAAAATAGATAAACAGACGTTGGATTTCAACGAACGAGCTACTTGTTTCTAGCCGAAAAATGAAATTACGGAGTACGGTGAACTCGTAACGAAGTCGAAAGAGACCGGGCGCCAAGTTTCACGCGCGTGATAATACTATCGAATGACGGGGCAGTCTCGAAGGACAATCGTACGAGCCTGTCGAGCGTCGAAACGCAATTCATCATGCAACTCGCCCCTGAAGAATAGGAGGGGAATGGCAAAGAGATTGGACGCGTGAAGAGAGGGAGGGAACGCGGAAAAAGGGAAAAGCAGAAAAAGATAGGACGAGGAGAACGGGGGAAAGAGAAAGAGGAAGAAGAAGGGATGAAGAGAAACGATAGGAAGAGAGAGAGAGAGAGAGAGAGAGAAGAAGGAGGAAAAATAAAGGAAGAAAAACGGCCGCAGGCCCCGTAGGTACCCTTGCACGCACTCGACGCATCAATCTTCTTTGCCAACAATGTTCGCGTAAATTACCCTCATCGATATCAAAGTGACGAGGGTGGTAGGCGGCGTCGCTGTTCCCAGCTATGGTGCTGGCGGAAGAGACCAGCCCTTATCTCGCGCCAGTCAGAAAATTGAGTTTACAAAGATTCCATCGTCGAGCAGAAGGCTCTTACGTGTCCCTTTCCTCTGCCCCGTTCGCGAATTCGCGCTTCGGAATTTTACTCCGGTTTAAGGGATTCTCGTATCTTTCGGAACGTATCGCAAGTGGAAATGATATAGCAAGTTTGTAAGTTATATCGTTAAGTAAGATCATCTATTAATCTAAGTTAGAGTCGCTCGCAGGCAGCTGTGTTTCTTCAAGTTTATTTCTACCTTCGTTAACAGTTCAACGATAATAAAAGTTAGAAATTATACGCTACGAAAGAATTTATATACTCCGAAACGCCTCAAATTGGTTGTTTCGATCTTGGAAGTTCGAAAACGTTAATTACCGATCAATAGGAGTTGTATGGAAGCCACGAAGACGCTGTCGCGTCAAGTAATTTATTACTATTTCGAAAAGCTTTACTATCGCAAAACGAAGTTGTTCGTTAATAGACAACTATGTTCAACAATTTCGACAGGAAATCGCCTATAAAATCGGTATAGACGAAAAGGGTCGCTTATCTAGATGGGGAAATGAAACGTGATTTCGTTGCTGCGTAACTAGGATTGAGGTTCTGCTTTACGATCCTCGCTTCTACAGGTCATCATACGTTGCTAAGGCCTAACGGCCTGTTGCAGTCCGACCGCGTATACCTGCGTCAATTATTGCCCGTTTAGAAATTCCACGGTTGTCTGCCCGGTGAAACCGATCCGCTTGATGTCGCGAAGCCTATGAATCGCAATTAGTCGATCCTTTTCGGAGTAACCTTTAACTCGGACCTTTTGTTCGTCCCTTTGAAACCCAAGCTGCTTTGCACGTCGGGATCGGCATTGCCAATGCTTTACAAAACTCGACTCGCGTGTTCGTGTTCGTGTTCGCTTTAAATTCCACTTACTACATGGTCGAAGCTCGTACCTGCCACTTTTCCTGCGGAATTTGTGATTTTCATATGGAAGGGTCGTTGCCGGGTAGAAATTACCTTCGATAATGGCAACAGCCACCGAAGCTGGGAAAAATCGCTGAAAACATGCGAAGCAATTGCGGAAAACAGGGAGCGGGCGCATGGTATCACGGAAAGACTGTACGCGAGCTGACCGACGAGCGCATAGAGCGTACAGACAGCGCAATCGGCCCATAAATTTCCAGTGATACCATGCATCGGTGGTAGCGGCCTAGCTCGAGCGTGCTTCCGATATGCACGGTCGGCTCTGGTCCGAAGCACCGCCTTAAATTCCCCTCAGACGCCTCTAAACAAGACCAAGAAGACGAAAGGGAGAACGTTGAACGTAGCTCTGCAGGAAGAGATTAGAGCGCACGAAAGTTTCGCGGTACCGTGGCGTCCACGATACTCGGTTTAATGTACCGTTATGATCTTTATGGGGAGCGTTTATAGGCCATTACGATTGAGTTTTCACGCCGAAACGGTGTTCCGTAGTCGTGCAATATTTTTTCTCCTCCCGGCGCACCGTTGATAATTCGATCTCGCGAGACAGTTGCGCGCTCGTAATTATCGATCAGATCGCCGATTCGAAGTGGATCGTTTCACGTCAAATCGATGCTCGCGAACGATATTAAGGGGGAGAAAAAGAAGGAAGAGGCACTCGTTAATAGTAGTTACCCTCTTTCCAGCACGCCAGGACGTTTCCACTTTTAATCGCGCCTGCGTATATCTTCCACTTTCGCCGGACTTTCCTCGGCGACTCCGCGTAATGAAAATCTTCAGCTAACAGGATCATCAGCGACGAATTAAGCGAATTTGCAGTAATCGCAAAGGCGGTCGCCGCTCCGGCCAGGATCTTTAATTAACGAAGCTTATTTTAATCATCCCCGATCAACCGTGAAACCCTCCTCTGGCTACGTAATAATCGCGTTCGTTGGAAAAACTTCCGTTCAGCCCTTCGTTCTTTGGTCACGCCGCGATAAATTTTACTGCATCGAGTATCACGTCGTGCAACAAAATTAATCGGCGCAAAAGCCAGGGAACGGTATTTTTTCGAAAATTATATCGGCGCCGATATTAACACGATATCATTTTTAATTTTTCGCGGTAGAACGTCTCGTGGTGGTTGATCGTAGGACGATAAAGACGAAGAAAATTGCTACTAGAAAAAGCATTTATCGAGAGTGTACGCGACTAAGCTGACGTTCCGTGCAATTAAACAGAATAGAGCTTAATATAGATGGCCTTGGATAAATGCACAGAATCTGGCAGTTTCGTGTAAACTCTGGAGGCCGCCGAACGATTATCTCAGGATGGTAAACGACTAGCTGTTCTTTCGACAAGAAGCGTGTTAATTTTCCCCGGTTGCTCCCTGTTTCGAGATCACTATGATCGACGACGGTTACTCCCATGGGTCCTCGTATTTATGGGGCTCGAGATTAGCTCGCGAGACCCCGGCGTAACCTTTACGACGAGGAAGAGTCTTTTACGACATTGCGACGTAATCGAACGACGTTATCATCGAGCCTGCCGCATGAGTAACTTTATTGCCTCGCGTTTACCCCTTTTTTTTCCACGACGTTCCTCCTACGTGTTTTGCATTCTTATCCTAACTTATATATTGCCGGAATATAACAGGCGATTCTCTGGGCCAAAACGAACGCGAGAATGTGTTTATGGGAGCGCGAAGCTTTTTGAAATCAAAGGGGAAGAATGAAAATCACGCGTGTCGTTTAAAGACCATTTTTACCACAACGTGCGAGTGCTTTACGTAATTCGTACATTAACGGAAATTCGACGAATCCGTGGCGCCACATAAACCATCGTAATCATCATCGTCGACGCTTCACCCGAGACTCCTAAATATTTGGCTCGGCGCCGCGGCCAACCGCGTTACGTATCTTTCCCGCTTCGTTTCATTGTTCCACCGTTCAATTAGTAAAACAAAACCGCGTTTGGCGAACGCTTTTACGATTTATAATAAACCAAATAGAGAGGGGATGGACGAGAGTCGACGAGGGCGGGGGACGATGCATTATCGTGCAGCCCGGAGCGCATTATTTTCGCGATAGGATCGTTGGCGCAGCCTCGATTCCCTTAATGAGTAACGGTCGATCGAACAATGATTTCGCCGGATTTCGAAATCGTCCGAGAGAGCAACGTTGCGTTGGATCAAACCGTCTGGCCCGTACCCTTCATCCGACCAACCTAGACGACCACCGGCAACGCACGGGGTAGATAAAATCTGTATTACGTTTAGGGACGTTGCTGGGCGTGCGTGCACCCCCTTGCAAACCTATTAACGTGCGTGCACGCGTTGCATCGCGACCCATACCCGAGACAGAGACAGAGATAGGAGATGGAGCGAGATCGTTTCTGGATCCACGTGATTTACGCGTGCCGGCGCTGCTCCGAATTCCAAAGCTTCCTATTAACTGGGTGCAGCGCGCGGAATCGCGGCGGCGCGGTGGTACGCTCCGCTTCGTACGTTCCTACGAAATTTGAAAAACGATTTTATCGGCTAGTCCCGATTGCAGTCGTATTCGAGCGGCGCTCGCGCGATATTTCAACCGCCATGGGACAGCCGCTTAATTGCGGCATACATCTCCGCCCTTAATTTCGCTATTAGCTTCGCATTAAGGCGAAAAAACAAAAAGAAACGGTGCGAGCCGTTAGTCCGGCGACAAACAACTCACCTCTTCCCACCCTTCGTTCCTTTCAACCCCTTTCCGCCTTGTTCCGAGGTTTTTCCGTGGGTCGCGCTACTCGGCGTCTCAAACGTTAAGGACACTTTAATTGACAAAATTTCGCAGACACACCGCCGCCACCGGCACCGCGACATAAATTTCCAATTTTCGTCACGCAGAAATGACGAAGAAGTTTAATTGGCGCCGTCCGAAACTTTTAAAGCGTTTCCGCTTGTCGGCTCGGAACAGCGTCTTGTTCGTTCCTTAAAGGGGGTAAAAAGGAGTCTTCCGAGCGGTTTTTACCGTGAAAGCTTCCACTCTGGATGGAACCCGTCTTTCGAATCAATTTTCGACAGTGTTACACCCTAGAAACTCTTGGAAGCCTGGTATTTGCATCACGATCGACCATTAACCAAATTGGCCGCGTCATGCCAGTATTCGAAAAAACCGTCTACCATACTGTTTTTGTATACGCTGTATACTCCTTAATTACGAAATACTTTGGTGCTGTTGCTTCAAAGTATCTCGTTTGTTAAGAGGTTCTTCTTGATATGGGCTTAAACTCGAGGAGAATCGATGAAACGGCTGGATTCGAAGGAATAGACGGTAACGAGATCGAAAGAGCGTTCACAGAACACCGTCTGCTGGCCGATCTGGCTTCGTTGAACGGGATCGAGCGGTACACTGTTAATCTCGCGCGAATATAACGCGATCATAAATTACCCAAACGAGCGGCTGAGCGCTACGTGGAAAGTGTGCTCCCCGGCAGCGGATCTTCGTAGGCAGCCTCGGAGGATAGTTTATGGACTTGATCTTGCGTACTGTTACCTTGATTCTCGGTCATTATCATCGTCGACCTGCACGCGATCAGAACTCACCACCGATACATCGCCGTGGTTCAGGATGTTTGCACGCTGAAAATACATAAGCAGAGATGGTAATTTCGCGATACCACGTCCGCCACGATAGTACCATATTTATTTTGTCAATAATAACGAACGCAAGGGCGGTACTGTGTATTTTCTCACAGATTCCGTTCGAGCATTGTATCTTCCCGGAAGCGGCGCGCGGCCGCCTTCCAGATCTGGACGAGCGATTCTCGCTGGATTCTCGGCTCGTTTAACCTGCCTATTACCGTGCGAAATTTCCCGATTCTCGCGGTTATCTAATACATACGTAATTTTTAATCAAACCACCGAAGCCAGTCTCGTCGGACATCGGTCGATGCGTTTGTATGCTTCCGTCGTACGGAATCTCTCGAACCCATCGAAAAGCAACTCTCATCTTCGGTACTAAAGCTAATTCCTTTGAAAACGAATCCACGCTGATACATTTCACGTTACATATCTCAAGTAGCATAACTCAAACAAACTTTTGGGGAAAAGCCAAAAGATAGGAAGGTTACGGAAATATTATTTAATTAAACGGATAGTGTCGGCGAAAAGAAGAAAATTCTAGGAAGCGATAATTTAATTAACAACACAGGATTTCGTTATTTTCTTTGGCGTGTAATTTAATTCCTTTATACAAACATAAGAGAAGGAAGTATAAAAAGGAGGAAAAGAGGATCCTAAGCAGGAACCAGAGACGCGGGTGGTTTCCCAAGAAGGAACAGAAGGACTCACGCAAGATACCGTTGCACTTCCGGGAAGGAAGTGTGGTGGGAGCGTGCACGTGGTCGCGCCAACTCACCCCACGATAGTCGAGGAGGTTCGTCGCGAAGAAAGAAGAAGGTTAGATGGTTGAATAAGGGCGGGAGTGGCGGGAGGTTGCGCGCGCAACCACAGGCCACGCTGCCGCCGGTGGCTCGAGAGTGAGCCGCGTGGTCGGCCCGCTTCAGTAACTCCGATACCTTCGAGCGAGCGAGTCACGTCCGATTTCGAACCCGATTGCCTACAGAGACGCGCCAAAACTTCTCTTACTCCGAGAATTTCGTGCTTATTTTCGTCCACGCTATTAAATTCAGCAGGCGTATCGCGATCGAAACGATGCAAAAACACGTTTGCCTTTCCCTTCCATTTTACCGAATAAATTGATCGTTTAGCGAACATCGAACATTTGGTGTACCCTGTTTATAAACACGATAGTCGCGCGATCCAAACAAACGACTTCGAACTCTCGTATATTCTACGCCGAATATGCGGTCGAATATTCTTGGCGAAGAGTGAGTGTATTTCGTAAATCCCATCGGATGTTTGATATATTCGCGAAACTTTAACAACGGTGACTTGTGCAATTCTCCAAACGTCGAACTTACGAAACGACTGTCGAACGACTGAAACTTTCCTTGTAATGTTTGTCTGATTTTATTCTTCGATTCTACTCGTCTATCCGTCGTTTTACGTTTTACGAATGATTTTCGCTATGAAGGCGATTTATTACCTTACGATTCTTTGGACCATTGCAGTCCCAGTGTTGTGCGAACCCGTGAACGTGCCTATGAAACCGAGATTGACCATTCTCAAGTGTTGTCGGCACAACGAGGAACTGGTGAAAGAATCTGACAACGAGACAGACACGAGGACTCGTTGCAGACCGACCAAAAACGAATGGAAACCCATTATCTATTCGCCTTCAG
Organism: Bombus difficillimus; assembly: GCA_014737525.1. NCBI lineage: Eukaryota > Metazoa > Arthropoda > Insecta > Hymenoptera > Apidae > Bombus > Bombus difficillimus. The sequence goes on from JACXIT010000099.1 coordinate 3,901,339, forward strand.
AGGCAAATATGTTGGAGAAACCGCCCATGGAATGGGACATCGTCGAGGGAAGGAGGCCGGTTTGCGATCAGAATTCTGCGTTGATCTATGTACCCTACCGAATTACCAATCCGTTCGTGCTCATGGACGATGGCCGCGTGCTCGTCGACATCCACGTGAACGAAAGATACGAACCGAACGAGTATTGCGCCGATTCGAACGCTCTTCTAGTTTGCATGAAGAATAAAACGGAAGGAAACCACGCGGCTGCCACCATGAGACCACGTATTAGAAAGTGCTGCGGAGAAAACGCGACTTTCTACGAAGAAGAGTAAGTTTTAAAGTTTGGGTGTTTTGTTGACGTTCCTTTGATTCCTGCGATAGGTATCGCTTTGACAACAAAGGCAATAAGACACGCCGAGGATAATTGGATTATCCAATGGTATTAGCGTTCTGTTTACGAATAGATAGCTGCACAACTACGGGGAAAAACGATATTTCCAAGTATCGATTCATAACACGTTGACATAAGCTTTTACGATTTTAGCTATTAATGTCTCCAACTATAATATTTTACGATATACTCGCATTGGGTTTTTTATTTGCCTTTATTACGTTTTGTCTAGAAGCAGTAAATATATAATTAAATCCTTTTAACGGTACGTTATATTTTACTGCAATTTTTGAAATGGCATAAGTAGTTTCATCTAACATGGAATTTTATATTTCGATATGTCTCAATGACAGTCTACAACAGGCTTTCTAAACGTCAGTTTGATACGTGATATACCATTAGTCTGTAAGAGGTTAAAGGTACAAGGAAACTCGTTTTAAAAACTCTCTTGCAGCTAGTGTCTGTTTCCATAGTTTGTCAGTATAAAATACGTTAGGTTGTTTGATAAGCTGGTGATGTTTTTATCGGAAATTTCTATCAAATAATTGAACGCGCGAACAAATACTGCTCCGAACAGAATTAATATTTTCGTACATGTATTTATAGCCGTATAAAGCCATCGTAATATTACCGATAGAGTTCGTATATACATACACCGAACGGAAAAACAAGAAGGTAAATTAAATTTTATGCGGCTTAATATACAAACGAACCGCATAATTTAGACAAGTTAGAGACGATCGATATTCCTTGCAGACAAATATCCCGATGATTTGTATTCTAGTGGCAAGCTCGGAGTTGAGAGGAACGCCGGCTAGCTTCGCGAATAACTGTAATCGTTCGGTCGGTTACACGAAATTTATTGGTTTACCCATGCCGGTGTATTTTTATTGAGAGGCGCCAGTTGTCGTTTGACGCCGTCCCTCCGAAAAAAAAAAAAAAAAAAAAGGAATAAATGTTGGAAAAGTTGCGCGAGGCTTCCCTCGGAAATGCGGTGTTTGCGATGCAAGCGTGACGCTCGAGTAAACAAAAAATGCCGGGTTTCGTTTTAATCGCGCTTTCAATCGTTCAAGCTTGGGCGTTCCGTGGACTTTGTTAGAATTCTATGTGGCCAGCCGGCGCGTTTCCTAGATAAATTCTTGCGATACGAACGATATATGCATTTTTCTTTCTCTTCTTTATCCACTCGTGCTAGCCGTTGTGGTTTTCTCTGTCGCTTTGCTTCTATTCGTCCACGTCGAACTTACTTAGCGTAAGATGTCTTCGGAAACCCTAAATATTAGTTCTATGAACTGTGGTTCCCTCGAGACTCGGCGTTATCATTAGGTTATTGGTTCTCGAGGTGAAATCTCTTAAACTTGATAGCGAAAGTCTTGTACATCTTGAGTATCTAACGTCAAGAATGCAAGAAACCCAACGTATAAACGTTGAGCGTGAAGGAACAATTATTCCTTAAATAATCATGGCGAATAATTTTTCGATTTATCACACCGTCGAAGGACTAACTGTCTTGAATAAAAGACAGATTCTACGCGAATGAGAAATATGCTGTTTCAAAACAATTTGTAATGCAACGTTACTCGCTTTTTCTTACTCAATCCTTCGCTCGATAAAAACACAGAATATAGGTATATAGTATTTCTGAATCATCGCTCTTTAATATCCAACTTACATACAATCGCTACCTAATCCTTTCACCTCAATTTCATCTTACTTAAACGTTTCTACAACGCCATTAATCTTACATCTCCAACGTATCCAGTCTTTCGTTTCTTCCATTATATTCCTGACGTTAATTCATCGACATCGGTGCTTTCGAAACAAAACAGAAATCATTAAAATTTTTCCATTGCAGACAAACGTGCGTTCTTTCCGAGGAAGCCGCAAATCCGACGCCCTTGCTGCCGAATGCCTCTGCCGCTGCTGAAATCGTACCTGGCTTTCCATCTTGTCGTCGTTCCGATAATCTTACGATTTTGGGCGACGCTAAGGATGCCCTGTTATTGCCAGATGGCGGCTTTGAAATCGGCGGCGTCACGTTACCCACTGGTCAGTTTTGCGTTGAGAGGATCAAGGAACTGAACCACGTGTCCAAGGTCTTCGCGTGTTCCGAGCACGGATCGCAAAAGTGAGTTTGGTATAAGTTAAACGTAAAATTAAAGAAGTAGGAAAATTGTTATTTTGAGGCTCCTCTTATATTCTCTTTTTTTTTTTTTTAATTATGTTTCTTGACCCGAATCCTTTTGCATAATTGAACTGATATTGTTAGCGACATTTTGCAAGTTATAAGATAAATTATGTGTCTTTTTTTCCCTATTACTATGCGAAAGAGAAATCCCAACCGTTCCGATTTGTGATACATACCTGATAAGAATTGAAAAAACGAATATAAAGTTAAATATTCCATATATTTTTATACGTCGTTACGTTCCATATACCGAGCTCTAAAACGCTAAAAACAGTCCGCTATAAAAAAAAAAAAAAGAGATTCGCTGCTCTGCAACGTTGGAAACTTCAGACATCCTGCTTACGTAACCATACGCACCCATCTTTTACTATTTTTCCACTCGTTTCTCGGACTAGCATTAGGATTTCCTCTCGTTAGCGTCGTTTCTTCGCGTGCCTCCTCAAACGAGCGCAACGAGCGTTCTACTCGACGGACCGCGTTTCTTCGTTAAACAAAATTAAAGTAATGAACGAAACCGCGACTGTAAAGGCGACTGTCTCTGAATTTCTTCAGCCAAATAAAAGCGAACGAAAATGCAGGTTTCCAGTGAAATCGGTGAATATTATCAGGAACGTATAGAGGTCTTGCGATTCGCAGCCGTAAAGCACGGGCTCGACTCTTTTTCCCTCGTTCTTTTAATTTATTTTTAATCGATCGACAATCGGTCGATTCACGCTTTTCAAGAGGGCAAGCTGGATCAAAGCGCGTCCTACTTGGAGGTTCGAAGCACGAATCGACTTTTTGTCCGGTCGAGTATCGGCTGTCTCGATCTGGATTTATCGTACGGCTTAATTGCATCCTCGATGGTCGAGGTTCGGTGCTGGCCGCTTCTCTCCGCTTCGACAACACGAGAAAAAGTCGGTACACCTTCGCTTTCACTTCTCTCACGAAGAATTTCTAGGTCACATCCGTGCGATCGCGATGCGCCGCGTCATCCGTGAACACATTTCCGTACGAAGTTTATCGTGCTACTTGAAACGATGGCTCGTATCGATGACAAAACGAAATTCAGATTCCATATTTCGTTGATATATGAAACTTTAAACACGAACTTGACGTATTCGAGTAATTCTGTACGACAGAAGAATATACGTTTATGTAACGTGAAACATTTTACACGTCGTAGCTCGAATTCATAAAGATCGATGATCGAAGAGGACTTTTTTTTATCAAGTTTCGCGTTATCAATTCTTTTTATAATAGTTACATCGTCCAAATTGTATCGTTGAACTTTCTATTCGAAAACGACTGTAATAGAACACTCGACGCAAGAGTCTCGGAAATTGCACTCGGAAAACGTGTGGACGCGTACGCTTGTCGCGTGCAATTTGCAAAACAACGCTCGAAACTCAATTAACGGGACCGTTTACATGTGGTCGCGCGGAGGGCAACCCTTTCACAAGCAAAACCCGGCCTCCGCGTAACGTTTTATTTCGAATAGAAGGTGGTCGATGTTTATTTACACGATGATCGTGATTATTCGTAGAAAAACCTCTGTCTTAGGTGGACCGACGAAAGAAAGCGAATACCTACGCGTAGAAAGCGCTACGCATCGTACATATGCCACGCATAATGAGCGTGAACGTTCGTGGTGCATGACTACACGCGCTGATTAGTTAGAAAACAGCCATATGCTTTTTTTCCTGTCCGCTGTCGGAGACACGGTTCTCCGACAGAGAAGCGGCGAACGACGTGACTAAACCCGAGATACCCTCACGAAACTCGGAGAAACGATTTCACCGGCGAGACTTTCACTGGCGAGGCTGCAGAGAATGGAGCGTCGATTTGCGTCGAAATTCGAGTATCGAGACACGAATGCGCGTTTCGTGGAACGAACAGGATGTTCCTGGAATCGAAACTGTCGACAGAGTGTCACAGAAACGATCGGTGCTTGTAATGGTGAACGGTGTCTGTTCCAACGTAACGCAATAAAATCACTCGATGCTGTATATCGCGTGAGAAAGACGCAAATAACCGCTGCAATAGAGCGAAGGTTTGGATCAACGACTAATTACGCGAATTTTTAACGATACAATAATTCACTGTTGACCGAAAATTCTATTTTTAACAGCCTCGAAATTTTTCGAGGGAAGATTCGCCCGGAATTGCAGTCACGTAGATCAGTTCAGAATCGCGTTGTTCGAAGATCAACGAGATTCTAATTTCCCGATATCGAAAGAAATTGAAACAGATTTATAAAGAGAATAAAAAACGAACGCTTTTCTTGATAAACTTTCAGGCCCATAATGCAGGCAGCCGACATCAGATTCACCTTGTACCCCGTGGGCTTCATCATTAGCGCAGTATTCCTGGCAGCCACGTTGGCCGCCGGTTGGTTGCTGCCAGCCTCTCATCACGTTCTGCACTGGCGTTGCCAGACTCATCATGTCACCTGCCTGATGCTCGGTGATCTCCTCATGGCCATCATTCAGCTTGCCAGTGACTCCCTGCACGGCGCATTCTGCAAGGCGCTCGGTGAGTCACTGCGCTTTATGTTTATCCCGTCCTTTTACACATATCGGATTGCGATCTTACACGATTAGAACATCGCGATTAATCGATCGTTTCCTGGATAATTTAGATCAAGCGTTACGTATTGTATGGAACCAAAAATATCCTGTTACGTACTTACGAAGAGGAGTGTATATCGGAGAGGAGTTCTGTATACTTTATTACAAGAAGATACACTATGTTGTTTTCCATATAAAAGCATCGTGCAACTCTTTAGATACTCGATTCTTGAGATCCCCCTAGAATCAAAGACACCCTGGAGCCATCGTTATTAATCGTTCGACGTTCGATCATGCGGAACATGCGATTTCTCGCGAAATTAATCAACGATCAGCTTGTCGAACCGACGTTACGAGTGGAACGCGTTCCGCGGCTCGTTTTGATCTCTCCCTGCGTAGCGAATTTTTGCTCGTTTCATAGGGAACAATCGGCGGTGCTCACTCGTAACGCGCGCCAGCTATGCGAGCAAATATACACCGATGGAATTCGAATCGGCCAGGGCGAAGCTTTATTTGCTGTGCGCCATCCCACGAACTCCAGGCTAATTATTCGGATAATCGTGCTAATCCCTCGGCAAAGCTTCGCTTCTCCGTTTCGCTCGTTTCGATCGCGAGAATCGATTACAGCGTACACCTGCGAGCTATCCAACGGATGGTCTCGTCTGTGTCCACGAGTAACAGCGACTCTCATTTGCATCTCCGCTCGTTTCCGGCATTATCGCTTTGTAGTCGGCCTTTTTCGCGTCTCTCTCTCTCTCTCTCTCTCTTTCCCCTCTACGTCCCTCGTCGCGGCCAGATTTAACCCGACCCATTCCGCGGGGTAATTATGTTGCGACCAGGGAAACCGGTGAATTTGCATCGAGCGTATTTCTTTCCGCGCGCAACGCGCGATCCCTTTGCGCGCCGGATCCACCAAGTCTCGCGGCTATTTCCGTTCCCCAGCCACCGGTAAATTTTCACCATAGGATCGCTCGTCCGTTTGACAGAGCACGGCGATTGCGCCCTTTGCGTCCTTTCACCTGATACCGCTCCGTTTCGCGTTCATCGATCGACCAAATGGTCTTTGGACTTTTTTGTGTTTTCTACCGTGATATATTCTTCGGTAAATATATTCTTAAACAACAGATAAGAGAGCGAAGGATCTCTCTTGTTCGCGTAGACTCGTGTGCGTCCAAGTAACACGGAAAGAGGAGAAAGTAGGACATCGACTGACCTACAATCGGACTCTCCACGGGTTGCTCTTCTTGCTCTTTTTTCCTCCTTTTTCTTTACGTCCCTTCTTTCACCAAAGTTTTCCTTCCCTAAGGTCTTATCGCCCTGTTCTCGAACCTTTTACGGACAAAGTTTATTGTATTGACACAGTTTGGTGATGAATTTGTTTGGTTGGCTAGAAACAACTGGGCGCAACGTGTTGTAGGTTTGTTAGGGGAGACTAATGGTCCGAGTGACGACAGCGATTGTTTAGGAGATTACGCTTCCTAATAATGACATCACGAGTAATTTTTGTTTTCCGGGTTTTTACGCTTCTGATTTCGTTATGGCATGTTTTAAGCGAGATCGTGGAATTAGTTGGAAGTTCTCTTTTGTTCGAAATACTTGGTCTGCTTTGTACGAGGAGATTGCATAAGCGTGTCACGTTATACTTCCTCAGACATCTTACGCGTGGAGAGATAAAACGAGCAAACAGACGCATTTTCAAGGAGAGTCGAACTCGATGGAAGCCAATCTACTGTTCTATTTCTTACAATTACAACCGCTAACACGACGAGCCTCTCAGAATTCAAACTCGTCTACTACGCCTGTACGTTAATTTTTCAATTTCTCGTTACTTGATCACGGCATTTTAAACTTTGTTTCGTGGATAACATATCCGTACTTGAATATGTGAGTCTCTCTCCGAGCTCTACTTTACGGTAATTTCTTCGTTTCATTGCATAGGTACACGATGCACATCCAGTTTCGAAGAAACGATTTATTTACTTCCGTAAGTTCGTCCGTTCGTCGCAAGATACGACACGAATAACAGTAAATTCTAAGGTAAATTCAAAAACCGATGATCGTAACATCCTCGTATTTTTGTATTTTTCGATTTGCGGAATCGATCGAACGTGGCTTCGCGACTTCTTGACGGTTCGTGTGTACGGATATCGTCTAAAAGAAGAAGAAAAGCGTCAGCTGTTATGACGCAACAAACAAATATAAAAGTACGCGGTCGATTAACTTTGCTGAAATTTACAACCGTCACGATTACATATCGCTAAATTCGTGTTCCGTCATCTGGCTAAATTATTAGTATTCGACTTTCTAAAACGTAACTGGCATAGTTCCATAAATGCGCAGAAATAATCGTAAATCGCAAAGTGAAGGTTATAAAAATATTTTGCAATATCCTCGTCCCTTCTTACTTCTTAATTTATGGATCAGTATATAGTTTCTATGAGTTTATATCTAAGAGATACCAAGAACTACGAAGAAAAAAGACTAGACACGGTATTGGAATCGAACAGTTGCACAAGCAATCGAAAATTCAGCTGACTCGTCGGCGATCGAGCCGGGAAAACGAATTGGATTCGACTCTGTACTCGTTTCATCGTGGCGGAAGTATTAAAATTCATGAGCGTTTTTAATTCGATTAGTTCGGTCGTCTTTCAGGAACCGACTACGACGGTGGCAACAGTAGCCGGTTAAAAATTCAACTCGATTATGTTCGCTCGGTGAAATCTAGTTTCCCCGAACTGTTAACTTCTTCTCCCTGAGGCCTCTCGCAGTGCTTCGCGGCCAGAATAATTTGTAGCCGGGGAAATCTCGTCGGTTCTTAAACCGTAGATCGTGCTCGGACTTCTGTTTCCAAATCGATCGGTGATTCCGTTTAGAATCAGCTACGTACACGCTATCCATGTCCATTTCGTCGAAAGCTATTAGCGAAACCGACGTATTTGAGAAAGCACCAGGACCACCGGTTCTATCTGTTGACTCGATCGAAAGTTGAAATTTATTTTTCCATTGCCTCAAGTTCGCGGAAGCCCTCCGTTTCCTGTTACCTGTTTTCTCGCTGAAAATTCTACGCACTACTCCGCTGCTCGTTTTATACTGTCCGATACAATATTTGCGTAACGGAAACCTTGAAGAATGATCGGAACGATAAAAAATAAATTTTTACTCGTCACTGGAGATCGTTGTGTGTTTATCCTGGTTGGTACGTGCGGTTTCTTCAGGTAGCCACCACGTTCGAGTTCCAACGCGAGCACGATATCTTCGATTACGCGCCGCGCAAACGGCGTACAATTTTACGCTAGCGTGACGCCACTTCGATCGACCAAAGAATTTCTCCGCGACGTTTAACACGTTCCGTAGCGGACCGATGTTTGGTTACTTTTTCGCTCAATCACGTTGTTACGATTAATAGTTTTGCTTGTGCCTTACAATTTTTTTTTTTTTCTTTTTTTTTTTTTAGTAGTTCAAACAACACGATTATAAAGAAAAGGGTGTATTGTTTAAGACGCGTTAAACGTCAAAGCAATAAATTTAATTTTTACGGGATTGTTTTAACAAACACACGGTTGAACATTTACTCTGTCAAAATTCCGAATGGCTTAAATGGAAAGTTCAGCGTGCGGCGTATACGCACGGGACGTGTTAACGGTATCGCGATTGTCTCCCTTCTTTTCTCGTTGTTCTCGAACCGTAGGAAAATGTCGACGCGGAGACGTTATTGTTTCGTAGAAGTAGATTGTTACGTATCGATGGCCTTGCAACGTCATGGCATCGAAAAACGGGTTAAACGCTCATTGCCGCAATTACGGGACTTTTTCAGCGTTTTAGACGACAGTCGACCGGTGCCGGTATGCGGTCAAAGCGATTACACGGACGGGTTATGCCGTTTTTTTTCGTTCAGGTTGCATTGCGATTTACGAACGCGTGGCGTAACGCGCGTATGCTCTGACGCGCGTGTGTTGCGTGCAAGGTTTACGCTGCTCGGTTCTTCGATCCTGTTAGATGGAAATAGGAGGCATCGCGTGGAACAGGTTGATCGCCATAGGTGTCCGTGATGTTACAGTAGCTTCCAGGACTTTATTCTTGATTTATAACGCTGTTGGGATTTGGAATGTTTCAAAGTCGTTACAATTTTAACTTAAAAAATCTCCTTCTATTTTTTTCTTGTTTTTTTTTCTTTTTTTTTTTATATCGCAGTTGATAAATGGAAATGATCTTCTGTGCTGTTTATACAACCTCGTTCAGATTAATCAAGTTGTACGTTAGCATCCAAGTAAATTGAAAATCAAGTACTTTTCAAGCAAGTTGTATCGTAGCTTGGCTAACGCGAAACTGCTATTTTCACTTAAAATACACTTATTCTTCCAAGTTTCAAGCGAAGCTCAGATTCTCTCGACGATTCTTTGACTTTAAAAGAGCGGCAGTTCCTTTCCAAGTAACTCGAAGTTATTTCCAGTTTCGTATCTGGTAATATCGGTTTACCAAGTGGTGACCAAGTCGACTGTCTCTATTTTCTTCATACTCGATGTACATGATATTTTTATTATATTTACGCTTAATGTCTCGCATACTTAATCGCTTCCTTCAACGCTATGTTCCATTGTATATCCACTTACAACTCCTACATATCTTTCAGCACGTTTAGATCGTTCAGTGAATTTTATCCGCAACTGAACCAAAGGCGTTTATACTCGACTTTACGTTACAAATTTCCTCCTCGTAAAGGAGTTAATTCGGTTGATACACCCGGTATATAAGGGAATGCCTTCATCTCGTAACGCTTTAATTGCGCTCGTTCGCAAGTACCCACGTTCCCGTGGCTCGACTCTCTCCGCAATGGCTCGTAGCTCGATTCACTTTTAATTACTTTCGACCTTGCAAATATCTGTCGTGTCTGGAGCCGGATGACTTCATGGAAACTCTCTTCTTCCGGCGCGTACCATCGAGGCGTGACTTGACCTTCGCCAACGATCTGCGTTGCGTTGTATCGCAGTTCTTTTCTATCCACTTACGTATCTAGCTTCGATATCCGTGGAATAATTGCGCGTTGCGTGTCGTCCTTTCTCGTTCCACGACGCCCAAGAAAACTATGCGATCCTACGTCATCGTTGCTTTTCTTTCCAGAAAGAATCATCGTGAAGGTAAGAAACGTTACTCGACTTGTTGATCTTTCTCGTGTTACCTTATTTCCTAAGAAAACACCGTGACCCGACATCGTTTCGCCGTGACTTTGGCCGAGAGGCAACGTACACCCTTTTATGGGCAACCCTCGTCGATAGCGTATTCCGAGCGAGAAACTGCAGGAGATCGAGAACGCTACGCCGGTTTCCATTCCTGCCTTTCGATTAGTTCCATATTTTGCTGTGATGCGTGTGCAAGCTTCGAACCAATAGCGTATTGTGAATAGCAGGGTTATCGGAGTACAGAAACGGGCAGTTTGTAATTTTTCATTGAAATTTTGTAGATTCGATGCGTAAATGCAGCGGAATAGTTTTCGAAATTTCAATGATTTTAAAGTACAGGTCTGGCTAGAAGCTTGGAGTCGCGTTATCTATTCCATGGAATTTTAGAATAAATTAGATTGGAATTTTATTCCCTTAGGAAACTAATAGAACATCCGTTGAATGTATATTGACTTGGCGACTAAGTGATTGGGAATTTTGTCATTAGGTGGTAATGACAAAATTAGCGAAGCGTAAGACTAGTGCCAAAAAGTTCAAGATAGAAACTACACGAAACAAATACATGTTGCAAATATTTTTCAATGTACACAACCGGCTATAAATTTGGAATCATTTTCTCAAACGTATCTCCATCGAACGAAGACTGATCTATTGGGTTGGCAACTAAGTGATTACGGATTTTGTCATTAGGTGGCAATGTCGGTAATTCCTGTTAATTTTGCCACCCAATATATGTAGAAAGGACAATTTGTTCAAACTTCTTGGGAGAATTAATAAAATACCGTTGAAGAAATTAAAGCTGAATTATTGATCAATGTAGATACGTTTGAGAAAACGATTTCCAAATTTTAGCCGGTTGTGTACGTGGAAAAATATTTGCAACATGTATTTGTTTCGTGTAGTTTCTATCTTGAACTTTTTGATACTAGTTTTACGCATCTCTCATCTGTACTTGTAGATGTGAATTTCTTAAGAACGATGCGTTCCAATTGGTTTCAGTCGTTATTTCCTCGTTCTATTTAATCTTGTTAGAAGATTCAATTTTATTTTCTAGTAATTTCGATCGTAGTCGTCTTCAAAGTCTCCTCCTTAGTCAAATGGAACCTACTTTCGTTTCATATAGGATGCAGGGATTCGTCGAAAGTTTGGTTCAGTCCAGTTCTCCGATGCAAGTTCTCATTTACGAAAGGGTTCCCTGTTCCGTGATTCTCTGGACCGTCGAGTAAGCCTCAAAAAAACGTACAGCAGCCTGGGTATCTTTCCTTTTTTTCTCTTTTTTTTTTTTTAACCAACTCGTCCGCCGAGAAGACGATCTATAATCTCTTTTCGTGCAAGGGTAGAAAGTCACCCTTGCCGTGACGCCAGCGATATCCCGAAATTAATGACGGTAAAAAGCACGCTTCCCCGACGAAAAGTCACGGATTTTTGTCCGTACGCCGCCACCCATATTTGTTCTTCAGTTCGTTCCGAGACCGTTCGATATTTTATTTCGGTATTTATACGTTCCAGATGATGACTTCTTGCAAACTCTTTTTACGTCTTCGTTTTTTCCCCAGAATCCTCGCGTTTAGAAAGAACGCCAGTGGTAGAATCGTCTTAATATTATTCGCAGAAACCAAGTTACCTTTTACGTAATTGAGGCAATTCCACGTAATAAATAATTAACCAAGTAGAAAGAAGCAAATAGAAATCTTTCACTGACACGAAAAGATATCGATGCAAAGTCATAATGTTCCCTTGCTCCCTGCGTAATAATTTCGATAATTCGAAGCGTGGTTCTGTGGCCGTATTGTACCTTCTGCCATCAACAACGAATCGTTTCATAACTATAACTGCTTTACCGAAATCATAGCAGCCTAAACGGCACGCAAAAACGACATTGTTTCCAAGAATTAATTTCGACCGTCTGAATCTTTTTACAGCTACAATTTTAGTTCCAAGAGAACTGTCAAACCTCCCCGTTTCATCTATTTCTTTTAGCCCGTGATCGTGGTTAATTGAAAGATTAGATACACCGGCAGTGTAGCGACACTCGAGGAAACCCGTTATCGTAGGTCGCTTTCTTTCGATGTCAAGTTCGTTTCTCCTCGGGTTGATTAATGACACGGTTAATTAGCCTAAAATAACGTGGCACGAGCGAACGCAATGGATTCCGTGTTTCCTGACGACAACGCTCTTTTTCATTCGAACGCGTTGGCTCGCTATGCTCAGCCTGTACGGTGTACAACACGGTTAGCGTTCGCTTATCGTTGCTTGTTCCCTCTTTGTGGGGTAGCAGAGGGAAACCCTTTCCGTGTTCGCTTGTCTCGAACACTGGTTACGTTTCAAAGTCGCCAGGGAGAGATAATCGAAGTAATTGTTTCGCTGCAGATTTATAGGGTAAGATGCGTGAAGATCGGTGTCAAGAGCAAGGGGTAGATAATTGTTGGTATAACGACAAAGCCAAATTACCCTGCGGGGAGACTAGAATTTACCGTTAATCAGAATCGGTAGGCCGAGGAGTTTTAACTATTTATGGAAAATTGAAATAATTGAATATAAAATGTTCAAAGTAGAATGCTTACACTAATATTTAGAAAGTGGAACAAGTTTCTCGACGTGTTCCATTTCTTTTCAGCCCCGGTTATAAAGATATAAATTCGTATAAAAAGACACGCGCGGCGATGCGAAACTTCTCGAACGTGACGAACAATTTTCTCAAATATAATCAGAGTTTCGATTGATACATCTCCTGACGATATCATCATTTTTCAGAGAGACTGTATTGTTAGAATTTAATCTTAAAATTAAGATAAATAATCTGTGGAAGACACAATGTTTATGTTGAAATAATATTCGGTGATATTTATTAAACAGAACTACAGAACCAAATGTATTTAACATATAAGTGAGTGATTAACAAAGTATGCAGATAAAGAATTTATGGATTGTTGACAGTTGGCTAGTTACTCTCAGACTGACCGTAGTTAGTGACCCATGATCCCTTGAAGATTTTTGAACCCCCTCTCTCTATACAGTAACGAGTATGACCTGTGTAAGTGTCCTGTTCAAATGCCTGTGTAGGTGTCTGTATAAGGGTGTTTGTATCGTTGTATTCCAACATGTATATTTCAAACAGTTGCATAAGAAATTGCAGAGTAATTCTTAAAACTTCCAACCCCATCCCCCTCTCACATAAAGCGTACGATTATGATTTTTAAATTGCCCTGCATTCGAACTCCGCGTGAGTTGTAGGCAGAGGAATGGGCTATCCATCTTCTAGGCCGGAAATTACACAGTCCTTAAGAAGTTGCGAAACTCGGTTGTTCCGATTGCTTAAGAAACTTTTCTCCCTGTGAATATTGCTTTCCCCGAGAGAACGCGAACTTTCGATTCGCTGGTTTTAATACACTTTTTACGAGTCCGTGGAAAATTGTCACGCTTTCGCGATTTTATTATCTACGTATACACGGTGTACGCTCCGTTTGTTCGACAACGCGAAATCAGAAGCACGAGCAAAGTTTACAGGAGATTGAAACATAGGGAAAACAAGATCTGGACGTCGCGAGATTACACGTTATAAAAGGAATAATTCGTAATATTTATTCGTTTGTCATACGGTCAGTGAACGCTGGTAATTTGAAGCAATTTTAAGAAAATCCTGAAGCTTGGAACTTCGGTGATAAAGTTACGGTAATTTGGTGCATATATCGGAGAACAAGTTAGAACGTAGAGAGAAGAAAGAATTCCTCAGTTTCGTGAAAGAGAAATAAACGAGACTATTCCTTTATGCCAACAGCTATCATATTTTGGCTCGAGCATGGCACTCGGCATAGAATGTAACGTTACAGTCCTTGGTTCTGCCAAGCCATATGCATCGGTACGATCAAGATATCGTTTTAAACAGAGGAAAGAAATATTCGTTGTTTAATAGAACAATATACGAGATGCAAAGTTTCAATAGATTATTACGACTAATACGGAATAAGGCGATGTTCGCGTCACTCGATCTGTCCAACGAATAAACGTGTCTTTTCATCGATGAGCATTTTTATAACAAACGATAAATTGTAATTCCTATTTAAAAAGCTCGTATAGACACCGACGTAACGTGTTTTATATTGCTCAGTTAACGAATATTTGTCCCTGTGAAATAACACGTAAAATACGCGTGTCTGGTCACGAATGATCTTCGTTTCTTTTGGCACCCGCTAAGATTCGGTTAAAATTCTTCCTCCAATTTAATTCAATTACAAAAAGAAGTTTCGATAAAGAGCGCTCAACTGTTCTAATCCTGTGAACGTCCAAACGTTGTTCTCTGCGTCGTTCTTTAACACTCCATAAAAAACTAGATCGTAAATTCTTGTCTTGCCTGTTTATTACGTACTTCTGCCACCTCTCTATGAGTTCCACTTATCCAATTAGCCATTCGCCGTACAGTCAGATCCTCGACCAGGGTTTACAACGACACCTGGAAAAATAGCTCGTAAAAGGTGTATGCAACGACGAAAAGCTGACGAGAAGGATTTTCTCGAAAGTCCTCGACGGGTTTCGTGCGCGGCGCGGCATTTTATCCGGCGGCAAATCGCGGTGTGCCATTTTTATGTTTGCAAGCCCCGGCGGCGCGGAGGGTGGAAAAGGGTGATTAAAGAGCGCCACGGCGCTCTCGCAAGAAACAAGCCCGCGAGCAAAAAAGTAGCGAATCGTATGTCATACGTGGGCGGGGTGCGAGAATCGCGCAGAGGGTGGCGCAATTGGAAACACATGGGCGCGCTGTCGTTTCCTTTTTTCCCTGTTTTCCTCCTTTTTCTTCCTTTCTTTCTCTCGCTATTTCACCGTTACGCGGCCGTTCCTGCCAGCGGAATCGAGATTTTTACGTAATACCCCCGTGTTGGTACGCTTTGGATTTCGTCTACAAAGGGATTTTTCCTTAGCCTTTGACTCGTGCAAAGTCAGAATTCAGCCGACGCCGACGTCTCGGTGTTTTCGAGTTTCTTTTAAGATAATTTAATGCAACGACGGCTGTTCCTAAACTCTTTTTATTAAAAAAATATACCATCGTTGCGAGGTAGGTACATATTTTTAATTCGATGTAACGCAATACGATGCACGCTAAATTTTGTAAATCCCTTAATTTTAGTATTAAGGTAGACGATTAGTAAATGGCGCGTATTTATGCATTTATCGGAAATCGAAATGAATTAACATAAATTTAAATAAATGCACGATCTATGGAAAATTTCGCACGCGAAAAAAGGTAGCGTATTTTTTGTAATGCCTCGAGGCTGATTAGATTCTGTTTCTTTGATTACGATCGTAGGAATATTTTGTATTGAGATTCAACGTCTAACAGCTTACGTCCAATTCTTTAGAAAGCAAACGACCGACTACAATAAAATTACAAAATTTACGTTTCATATTTCTCGTATATCGTCGAAGTTTATCAACACCGAAATGAAAAATTCACGCCGATTCCCGGAAAAATTTCATCGCGGATCAAGCAGCAGCTCGTAAAACTTGTCGCGAACACGTTAAGCGAGATACACCCTGTCGGTTCGATAACTTCAATAAACATCTCACGTGCGATTCGATTTGCTCTAGACGTCTCTCGTACTGCTTCCGCCTTCTGAATTTCTCGAATCAACAGTCGACGCTAGCTTTTCATCCTTCCAAGCCCTCGTCGTTTCTTAGTCAATCCAGGAAGCAACGTTGAATATTTCTGGATAACGTGATGGCCTTTATCGGGGAAGACACCGCGATTGTCTGGCACGGATAGTCGCGGTGCCTCTTTGGATTGCGAACGTCGGCGGTTGGGACACGACGATTGCCAAATAATTGACCAATTTAAGGTTACGTGACTGGGACGTGTCTCGTCGAGGCGAGACGTAATGTGACGAAGCAGGGGAAAAAGTCGAGGGGAGAGAGTACGCTAGTCGTGGTCCCCTGGCGCCATCATCTCTCTCTTTCTCTCTTCGCGTCGTCCCTTCGTATGCTCGTCTCTCCCTCTTTTCTGGCTCCTCGATTCGGCTTCGCTCGGCCGATTCTTGTCGACAAGCAGATTACGTTTCTGTCGCACAGTAAATATGATCGATAGGTTTCGTTCGGACCACCGTGAAAGGGTTGCGAAACGGAGGCGTTCGAATCGCGCCTTTGCTCTGTCGAACGATTGTATCGAAAATAGTCGCGGGCTTGATCGAAACAGCGTGGAAGAGCGAGTAGAAAGATTGTGAGGCGTTTCATAGCGTGGGACGAACCGTACGATTTTTGTTAGTTGTTTGTTGCGCGTATATGGAAGGATTGATAGAGCCAAATGTTTTCCTTTCGAGTCTTAGATTTGTGGATTTTGATACAAAGATAAAGAATAGTGACCAATCGAAGAATAAATTAGGAGTTGGAAAACGTAAAACGGAGCTTTTAAGTTTCATCTGCTACTCACTCGAACATGGTAATATTAATTACACGTGTGTAATGTTTTACGGTATATTTAGAGCTCTATGAAAATTGTTTCTTATACAGTATTATAGGGAATGATACTTTGGGTAGAAGAAAATTTACGGATTACTGTCGAAAATTACCAAAAATCTTGTCGCTAAATATTATGTCTTGTCGAACGTGTCGAAATACGAAGCAAAGGGAAACATCCCATGGAGAAAAATTCGCGATACCATAGAGCGTAGAGCGTAACCAAATTAATATAACAAATGCAGCTCGGAAGCGGCGCGGAACGGTTTTCAGACAGATCGTCTCCCGGCATTGGTTCGAGGGCTCGTTGTAAATATGATAGATGGAGCTCGTTCATTTGCTCGTAAGGACTGGAAAATATGTTACGCGGCCGACTATAGGCAGAGACAGGGAGATCTCGATATGAAATATTGGTCGGGCTTCCATCGGCATGGAAATTTCATCTGTGACGGAGCCGGCGATCATAAATCTGGGTAAACAGCGTGCAGAGACGAAGAAATTTCTTTTTTTTTTTTCTCTCCTTTTCTTTTCTGTCCCTGAAGCGTGTTCGAATGCACCGCGAGAGGGTGAAACTTCGAACCAGGCGCGCGTCCACGTCCAAAGAGCAAAATACGATCCCTCTCTTTCTCCTCTCTTCTCCTCTTTGTTTCCCTCTACCTCGGCCGAGCTTTCGTTCGAGCTCCCAGCTAGAGCTTTGTTCCATGGTGCATAAAAGCGAACCTCGGCGTCCGGAACTGTGCGAAATCCGCGATAAATAAACCGTCCTCCTATGCGAGCGATACGGTTCACGCGTAGGACAATTTACTTTTTACGGCAGACGCGGAGAAGCTGCAATCCCCCCGGAAAAAAGGGCTTTGAGATTCCTCGGGACAATTGGCCCGTAGAGGTTCTGCCGGTTGCGGACGATCGTCCACAGAGACGCGATAAGTCGCACTGGACACGTGAAACGAGAATCGAGAGAGCGCTAGAACGTTAAATATTTTTTTTTTTTTTTTTTTTTTTTTGATACGAGGGTTGATTAACCCTATAACAGTGGTAGGGTATACGTATCTGGAACCTTTGAAGTATGTTTTCGAAAGCAGGCAATTTTTCCTGGGATAATCAGGTTTCGCGGGAATATGGGCGACTCGTGCGAAGAGCGAAAAATGTTTTTTCTGGGAATGAAGTTTGTTAGGACTCGTTCCTAAAATGTACGTGTGCGCCCTTTGAAGGGTGGTTCTTGAAAAAATATTTTCAAGAGGTAATCAAGGGCTCGCGTTGTAGTAATATTCAAACATCCGGAGAGCGTGTTTATGCTAAGAGAATATTAACGCGTAAAATCTGTCCGATATAATTTATGCATTAACAACGAAAAAATGCGATTTTTCGTAATATAGGGGAACGTTTCGGAAACACTCACGGAGAAAAAGGAACAGCGGTTAAGAGGTGGTTCTTCCCTCGATCAAGAAGATGTTACTCGGTGCTCGAGGGAGGGAAAACTGTCAGGGGATAAAGAAATCGCTCTCTGATTACGTTTCGCCCGTTCCGCACACACGCGGACCCGTTGGAAATCCCAAAGGGAAGCTCCTTTTTCCGTGTCCCGGAAGGTGTCTGCAGCTGGTGGATCTGAAAAGTCGCGGTTGCTCTCGAACCACCCTCTTTAATGCCGCCACTTTATCGCGAGGACGGCTCTCTTTTAAAGTTTCTCGAATTTACGCCCGGTTGCTGCTCCACGTTCACCTGACTACCCTCGCTGCTGTGCAGAATCCCACTTCTTTTTTTTTTTTTCTTACGACGATAAATACACTCCAGCGGTCGATGATTTAGCGAAACGCATCAAGGAAAATATCGCGTCGTAGATCGTGGCTTGTAAGAGCTTTTCGCGATACGTTAGCGCGCAACAAAAATAAATAACACCGCGATTTCGCGAAAAGCCGGGGCAATCAGTTTCCTCGTCGAGCTTTTCCAGCCCAAGGGAAAGAGAATCCCGTTAGAAAAGTAACCACCAGCCAACGAGGAAGGGTGAGAGGCGACGCGCCCCTCGAGCTTCGCGTTGGTCGCGGCGAAGAATTATTTCCGTCGGTTCCAACGGTTCCTAACCTCGTTACTAGATGAAAAGGATGCTTCCCCCGCGTCTACTCGCGACGATGCATACCAGAGTGTCGGCGAAAGTCGCATGGAAAACCGCGAGCTCGCGATCGAGCACACTTTTTCCACTGGTAGGGGCACGATATTCAACGAGTATGGCTCCAGAGGGATGAGACTCTCCGAGAAAATGTAGTTACACGCCCTATTCCACACGGTTTACCCCTAGACGCGTCCCCTTGCGGTTCTGTGTGCCGCGACACACCGAGCCACATTGGCCGACGTTCGGTTAGAACATGAGTTTTATCTCAACGAGTAATTTTGTTATTTGTTTCTGCAGGAAAGAAACGACTTTCCGCCAATTTGACAGACGATGTATTTTTTTCATTTTTTTTACGTTGCTACCACTACCGGTATTCGCCGATTTGTGACGATTGTTCGTCTCGCGAGAACGTTGACTCGACCGCGACGCTTCCTTCGTTCCTTCGAAATAACATTTTCTAGTATTTATTCGCAAGGACCACGATTTCGACAATGGGAAAACGTTACGTTTCCTAGGGTTTCCGAAAACAATCTCATTAAGAAGATCTTGACCTGGCTCCTATACTATCTTAGTTCTTGGATATAGTAATAGTATAGGATTGTACTAGTATAGTACTATAGTAATATTAGATATAGTAATTTGTATCGTTCGTTCCAAAGAACCACGTTCCTGATAGGTAAACAAGGCCTTTTTAAAAGTTTGGTAACTTCTTCAAGCTTCGCTTGGTGCTTCGCTCTTCCGATCGAGCGAGATCGTTTGTTTCGCAAAAATCTTGCCTCGACTAGAAGAAAACGAATGCTTCTTTCGTCCGTTCGGAACGCAACAAGGGAGCGGAGAGAACAATTGGCCGGGGGGTGGGGTAAAAACACGGAGCGCAAATTGAAAGCAAGAGGACGGGAGGAGTAGCGAAAACGAGAATGGATGCCCTCTTCCGATTGCCCGGCTCGTTCCTGAGCGACTGTGGCGTCGCGATGCTGCCTCTACTCGTTGTTTTACCGTCGCTTTCTGGGAAACTCGGCGGCGAGACTGTTTCCTTCCGGAAAATGGACGCGTTCCAAGCGGCCAAACTGCCGTGTATACGCGATCTTCGTGTTTTCTGGACCAGGCTCGCGACCCATTCCACCAGAGCATATTCGCAAGTCGAAATGTCGGTAGAAAGAGAAGCGCGATGATCTTTCACGGTTTTCCGCTTGAATTCGTCGCGACGTCTCGGTTGACCGAAGCAGACTAGCTGACTCCGGCAGACAAAAGATCGATTTATTGTAAAAATCCTTTGTTTTTGAGCGTCTTCGATTTTGATTCTTATTGTTTCGAAGTTATACTCTTTTTCAGGAACTGGTTTGTCTTTTCTTTACTATTTTCTTTACTAGTTTATCGGGGTAGCTGCTCGGAAATACATTTCCAATTGTGCAGTTAATATATGTTTACTACAGGTCGTTGCAAGCTCGTTGCAATGATTTACCGCGTAAGTGTTGGTAAGGCCAGAAGAAGATTATTATTTTTAGTCTTCCTGAGAGAAATAATCATTTATTTACAATAACGTTCACTGAAAACCATGCTGGCATCTCTCGAGATAATAATTGGCCTTAACTTTTCCTATGTTCCAAATGAAATATATGTACGATCCCTGATTGGATCATCTCGTGGAATATTTCAATTCACTACCGACACGAAGATTTTTGGTCGAAGCGAACGCAGCTTAACCTACAGCGAGGAAAGCTGACTTTTAAAAAAATAATCGCCAAATATTTGTCCCGCTGTGCCAAGCACCGGCAGTTCATCGCGAAGCTCTGAGATTAGACAATGCACAGAGTATCATCAGAACGGTACCCTCTTGCTTCGTCGTCGTTCATCCTCCAGTTTTTCCTGCTCGGCAGGCCTACGTTCATCCGGCCGTAGCTCGCGGCGTATCTTCTTTGTTCGCCGACCTACTGTTTCAAATCCCGAATCTGCCTGTTTTTCGACGGACGTGAAAGCCCGATGAGCAGCGGAAAGCCGGATGTAACTCGCTTCACGTCGAGATTTCCGCGTGTCTTGCTCAATTTTTTAACATCCTCTTCGACGACGAGCTCCTAACCTTCCCGTACTCTTTTTTCTATCCTGTTGCGATTTTTCCTCATAGTCGTATCACCGTTAACCGATCGATGGGTTCTATGTTTAGAAAACGTCTGAAACCTTTATCCCTTTTCTCGGAAACGAATAATAGCGTTCCCTGAAAGAAGTAACTTTCAGTGTTCCTGGAACGACGAAATTATGGTTGTTAACACACCGAGACAACGAGACTTTTTAAAGATTTTTTCTACATGATGTCTCTGGGCTTCTTGGCGCTCGCGATCGACCAGAGGACGAGCGTAACGATGATTATGGGAATACGGCCAGCACCGGTGCATGCATATATCTCTGGAGTCGCGATAATAACGATAGTAGTAATAAATTGTCGTTGGCTGCGACAGCGCCGACCATATTCATGATTATGACTATAATAAATTGGTGGACGACCGCTCGGAGGACCGATCGCTTATTATTATTAGAGCGAATATAACAGCTTCACCGTCGATTATGCCCTGCCTACTCCCTCTCCCTTAAGTGAATTAACAGAGACCAGCGTGTTATACATAGCTGGTGCGACCATTTACTTGCTGACGATCATTTTATAGCCTAAAATTAAACAAATCCCTTCAGAGTTTCCATTATTCATCCTGCTGCCGGGTAGTTTTAATATCCGTAATATCAATTATTACCGTATTAAAAAAAAAATCGAGGAAATTCATTTTCCTCTCGATCCACCCCTCCGACGACTTTCGGTCTCCGTTATTTTATTTCCTAACGAATCGAGCAACCGTCTACCTTTTATCATCGCGATAAAACTTCTTTCATCCACCGCGAAGGAGACGCGTTAACGTCATTAGAATTAGCGGGGACGAAGGCGTTCAAGAGGATTTTCCCCACGGTAGTCTCGATGAAATATTTTTCGGTGCAGCGTGGCGCGCGTCCGATTAAATTCGCGCGGCCGCGTCGCGCAATAATTCACGAGAACCGAGCGCAGTCGGAGCCTTTTCCCCGTTTTTCCGGTCCCCCTTTTTTGGCAACGTTTTTAAGGTTCCATGCGCGGCTAATAGGAAAAGATTGTGTCTCGCTAGGGTGACCGCGCGACGCACCCCAACCTCGTGCTTCTCGCGCTCGATTTATCATCGTGACGTGTACTCTGTGCTGGCTGCCGCGTCTCCCTTTCTCCGTTTTAGGATGGTTTCCTCTGGATCCTCTTATTCCCCCCGATCTACTAGCTCTACATCGCAACCCCCGATCCCGTGAAATTAAGGCGAATCGCGGAGTTTCGTATTTCAGCGACCTCGTACGCGATTAACTTTCTTCGATAGTCCTCGACCCTCGATAAATCCTTCGCGATTGGTGGGAGATTCTCCCGAGGGATCTGATCGATAGCATGTTACTTCCTCCCCGAGTCTTTTTCAAATTTTGTTGATGCGAACGGTTACAATTTCTTTTTATCGACGAAGAAAGGAAATTAATAATTGAAATATGGGGCTCGCGTTATTTTTGCAAAAGTTTGCGCGTTCTTTTTTTTTTTTACTAAGAATATGAAATCTTTAGCGCAAATAACGTGTGTTATAAATAATATATTTATATATCCATCTTTTGCTTGAGAAAGAGCTATTTCCGAGAGAAACTTGCCATTGAGAAGAGGCGCGAATTCGCAAACTCGCAGCTCCAAATACCTCGGTGAAGTTTAGCGTTATGCTAAACAAGCGAGCCGTCTTCGAGAGCTAAAGAAAGAATTAACATAACATTAACAATTTTCTGTCGTTCGATCGGAATCCCTTGGAATTATCTCGGATAGTCGAGTGGGACGATGAAATTCGAGTTCGACGAAATTCGGCGCGTTGCGGTGACCGTCGAGCGATTCGTGTGTTCCCCTCGAGTGGGCGGGAAATTCGAAATAAAAGGAGCGCAGAGACCGCGACCAAGCCGGCTGCCGGACCTTCGGAAATTTATTCACCGCGACCAGGCGAAGTTAGCAGAGAAATGGAGAGGGGGAACCGGTCGTGAACGGTCGATGGTCTCGCGGCGGGTTGCCCTATGCGAAACACTCTGGCCACCGTGATCCGCCTGTATTCCGTTTCGATAACATATTCAGTCGAGAGCGAAAACTGGCTCGCGAACATCTTCGTGTTTCTGTCTCCTTCGAGCTTCCATAACCCCGTCCTACCTCACTTTCTCGTCTCGGTCCCAGTAGGTTGTTGCTCGCAGGATATCCAACGAAATGGGACAGGTTTTACGTAGAATTTGTGCGATCGATCAAACCCGGATCTATCTTGGAAGAGATGCATCCGTACGTGGATGAAGAGCTACGAATAAGGAAATTGGAAAATTTGTTAAAGAAATAACTACAGCTACATATAGAAGCATTCATGAAGTATATCTTCCGTAATAAGACGGTCGAAGGGGTCGACGAAATAAAGATACAGCTCCATTTTCTAATAATTTGAGCGAACTAAGAAAAATCAGCGAAAATTAAATTGCTATTTATAACAACTATTGTTAGTATATAGTAATAAACTTTTGAAGACACGACCGACAAGCGAAAGAAAGGAATGTTTGCCGGGTACAGCGACGCAAAGTTGTAATTGATAAAAATCAGTTGTGCATTCAATTTCTAAGAATTTTCACGCCTCTGCGGTATCGTGTAAGAATCTTGGATAAAAGTTGTTCGAACGCGCGATACTCCGAAGCGCGAGTATATACCTACCATCCTCGTATCGGATACACGAGGACAGAAAATTGCGAGTACGGTCGCACAATACACGGAGTATTTCATCATCGAGTCCCGTTTCTCGTTACCTCGGAACTACTCGGAAGCGAAGCGGTTCCTTTCAACAGCGCCGGCAGCAGCAACCTGATTTCATTGTAGCGGCCAGTGGAAAGGCAATAGCGCCAGATAGAGAAAGTTTCTCCCTGTTCACCGAAAAATTTACCGAGAGAGACGGGCTCTTCTTCCGTCAACGCTCAACTCTCTCTCTCTCTCTTTCTCTTTCTCTCTCGCGTGGTTCTCTCTCGTAAAAAAGCCACCTTTATTCGATGTAGAAAAGTCGCGTGCTAGCAGCTTCTCACCGTTGAAAAGCGCGTCGAGATTTTTCTTAGCATAGGATCTTCTCCCTGGTTCACGCTCGTTCTTCCTTTTTCCGATGTCCGTCACACGGATAACTCTACGAGTTTTCCCTCCTTTCTTCCTTCCTTCCTTCCTTCCTTCCTTCCTTCCTTCTTCTCGTTCTTCGCCTTCGTCGTTTCAGTCGTCCTCCATGAATTTCCTCTCTCTTCGCCCATCCACCCCCTGCGTCTCAGCTTTATTTACGTGTTTTCGGACCGAGTACAAGTGTCCCCGACTTAGCGTGGCAAGTTCGCCGGCAGTTTACAACGAGAATCATTGCTCCCTTGCCCGATCCCGTGGGTGTGTCTAGGCCTGCGTGGAAAGTAACGGAATCGCGGCAGATTTTTCTCCCGTTTTCCGAGAAGAAAGGAAGAGAGTCCTTTCTTCGTCTCGCGGTGGGGAAAAAAAAAAAGGGACGTTGGTTCGGCAGCCTCTTTGGAGTCGCGGATTCTTTCATTCGTAGAGAGTGCTGCTTTGAGCCATCGGCTTTTCGCTGAGTTCACTGGAATGCGGCTAGAAGTTGTTCCATTCGAATATTCTTTGGTTTAGATCCGAGGGATGCACAGGATTTTAGCTCGTTGGAGAGTTTACGACCAACAGCTGGTTAGAGATTTAGATACTTGGAGAGATGCGTTTTGTAAACTAAAGATCCTAATTCGAGTCTCGAGAGACAAAGAGAGAGAGAGAGAGAGTCCCATGTTATATACAGTAACTCACGAAAGTGTTCTAATACATGTAAAACTCTTCATGAATATACTATGTTTATTATACGAAACGTTTCGAGATTTCTCTAAAAACAACAAGTTTCTTTCGACTTACGGGAATAAACGGAAGAATTTAGACGAACAGCCTCGATTCGATTAGAATATCACACGTAACGGATGTATCTCCATTATGCAAGAGGGAAATGTCAATTTACACGAAGTTGAGAAATCTATGTTTCTATCCTGAACAATGATATAAAGGGAAACCGAGTGATCGAGGGGTCGTTTCGTGTTGGAGTTCAGTGGAGCATAGTAATTAAAATTGATGCCCAACACGACTGAAAGAGAGAGAGAGAGAGAGAGAGAGAGAGACGTATGAAATATGGGAAAGGATGGGTCACTAGCCGCCAAATTTCAAGTCGGGACACGGGCCAAAGGTGGAAATCGCGCGTCGGCCTCGAGGAAATTGAAACCCATAAAACATAATGGTGAGCGACATTCAGAAGGATTTACGGGCATCGCCATTTCCCATGACCACCTCATTATTTCTCAGTCGTGTCATTTCGCATTCGTGGAACTAGCTACGTGCTTGGAATGTCTCGGACGTTGTAGACGACATACGATCGTCGTACGCGAAGAGCAGAGCTCGTACCAGGTGTTGCTGGCCCACCATAGACTCGCTGTTCCATGGCTACCTATAGTGGATATAGTGCCATATGGTCGTACTCAGGGCTGTATCGATGTCATCAGAATCCCGATCCTACAAACTGTTAACACGTGTTTCCTTCCATTTTCACTCCAGTGACGAAATAATGGTAGAGTTCTAACGGTCGACTCTGACCGTGATTTACGGTACTGCAGCTGGAATTTATTACGAGATCGTGTTACGAATGATTCTAGACGGTTGGGGGAAGCTCTTCGTGCTCCAATTAGCTTTTATTGTTCGTCTTATTTACGAATTAACAGTTGTTCTATCGATGACTAAAATATAAAACTTCTATTAAAAGAATCTTTTTTCAACCGTATGAATCGGAAAGTAAAGAGAAGCGATCGTGTTACTGATATTTGTTACAATTTATCTTAGAATAAAGAATTGCCTATACGATTTGTTCGCGACAAGTTCGCGAAAGTAAGTTACTTACTGTTCTGCAAAAACAATAATTGTGTATCAAAAGGTAATTTAAAAATTTTTAAAATACAATTGCTTTAAGTAACTTACGTGAAAACACCAGTATACTTAAAATCTCGACAAAACGATCCGAGATTTTCTTTGTTAACTATCAACGGCAACACGCTTTTAATGCGAACCCATGCAGAATTGCGATTCTTGCACCGTCGAACGATGCGTATCCTATGTTGATTTGCATAGAAGCTCACCGGACGAGTCGTCGTCGCGCCATTGTTTCCTCGATCGATCGATCAAGCGAATACACCGCAGAAGGAGCTCGCGTACTTTCAAAAGGAACGCGAGGAGACGCGTATTTACGACTCGATCCACCGCGTAATGGCTCTCTGCGTGCGCTGGAAATCCGTGAAACGCGAAAACAGACGCGTTTCGCCGGTGGTCAAAGGATGCTGTGGACTCAACGATGCAGAAGGGAAGGGGGAAATAAAGGCGCGACCTTCTACACGCGGGAGGTTAATCGCCGTGGCGAAAGTACACGCCTGTGTGTTGCCTTGTGGTGCACTTATCTTCAGTCGAGAATCACCTTCAGAGGTGTGCATTATACACGTATAATACACACGGGCACGCGAAAGTATTCCAACATTAGTAGACACTTTTTATCGTATGTTATGCGAAATATTTTAAAATTTCATTAGCGCTGTTATGGAAATATATATGTAGCAATAATATGTAGAAAATGTACTTGTAACAAGACAGAAATGACAAGACATTTAGTACAAGTATATATTTCTCAGAAATGAGAAAAGTATTTGACCAGTCAGTTATCTACTATATCGTTGTAACGAGTGTCTGTGTTTAGCGGGACCATCTTCGACACTCGTGTATTTAAGATGACTATTTACGACGTATACTAATTTTTTCGTCTAAAAAAAAAAAACTGGAAACTTCAAAATGTTTTATGGAATAGGCACATACGATATGGACATGAAACTTTTTTGTGGGAAATGTTCAAACACTTTTGCGAACCGATGTGCGTCTATGTGTTCGTCTCCACTTGACGCTTACGTGAGCTGACCGACATACAAAGGAGCACAGCGGTGCTCAACTGAAACGATAGCATATGAAAATTGGTTGAAATGTCGCGAATGGATGGATGGACGCACGTAGAACGTGCGTGACTGAAACTTCGTCACGGTAACGGAGCTGCTGTCGCATTGTCGAAGATACAATTGGTGTCATTATGTCCATCTCGAAGACACGAAAACAGTGGCTCTCCTGTTCAATGCCATCCCATTCCTCTATGAATATTCTCTTGAGATTCTAATTTTCTTCTTGGCTCGTTTCTTTCCATCAAAGAGCCACTCGCAGCAGATTTATTCTTGCGAATTACCAAGTCGAGCGACAGAGATTTTGCGCTATTCCTTTCAACCGCGTTTACGTAGATACGCTTGTTTAAAATATCTTTCGCCGTGTCATAGCGAGCTACATTTTTATTTAAAAAAAAAGAAAAACCAAAGAACTTATATCTTAAAGTGATGGTAGGAACAATCGGAAACGACCTCTTCTTCGGCAACGGTGTTCCGAGAACGATCGCGTTGAGGGCTCTTCAAAAGTATCGCGTTCGAGTCTTTTCGTCGGCGTTTCGCACGGGGAGCGAGCATAAAAAAAAAAAAGAGAAGAAATGACGAACCACACAGAATCATCCCCTCGGTCGCGTTACGGTTAGCCGATAAATTGGTGCCGCTTCTGAAGCACTTTCGAGTGGCGCGTTCCGCGAATCGCTATATAAAAACGAGCGAAATTGCGTTTGCACGCTATTTTCGGTAGCCGATAATGCCGGAACGCGGTTTGATCGCGTAAAACGGGTAGCCAGAAGGGGTCTGCTTCGGCGTGTGTTTTTCGATCGTCCGTAATACGTCGATTTTTTCCCTACGCGCGTGCTATTGACGGCTCCTGCGAACAATGCGGCGAGCAAAGTGGCTAATACGCGAGAAAAAACGCTGGTTTCGCCCTTTTCTCCTCCCTGACAAATCTGTTAGTTAAAGACCGTGGAATAAAAGAGCGTGATCGTAGGACGAGAAAGAAAAAGAGTACTCGTTAGGGAATAAATCATGAAAATGTAGGAAACCGCGGAAAGGAGACGAAGGATCTAAATGAAGGAAGGTCGTGAAGAATGTCGTGTCGCTGGTCGTGATAACGAAACGAATTAAATGTAGCCGCTGTGAGCAACGAATTTTTTTGATAAATTCCATGGGACGATAAAATCGTCGATCTTGTCCTCTCGGTCTCTGGTCCTCCTCGAATTCCTGTGCATAATTCCACGACGGAGCGAGGTCGACGGGTAGCGCTGGGATTGCGCGGATTCCTCGCGTAACTGGCTCCGATCGAACCGAAGGAGATATTTTAATAATCGTGCTCCAATTAAACGTCTTGGCGACCGTGTACCATCCGCTTTATTGATTTCAAGCTACACACACTGATTATCCGTGTTCTCGTCGTGTTCCGATCTCTTAATTCTCATGTTAATTTCAACGTGGCTAATTGAGTACTCGTTCCTCTATTAACGTTTCAATCGCTTTCTAACGTTTAAAATATCGAATCCTTACATTTACTTAGATATATACTATAAAGCTTTTTAGTACCTACATAAAGATTCAACGTGCCTTACGAAATATTCTTCGAAATATACCGCACAAAATTTTATTGCAAACGATCGAAATATACGAGGAACGGATGTAACAGTGATAGAAGGATTCGGTAAGCATCGAAGATTTAGAATAGAAAGTAATAGATTATGCATTAAAACGGTAGTCGAAGCGGATGAAATACCGTCTTATTCGCACGAGCGCCAGCGATTGTTGGAATTCGGTGTTCCTCCTACACCGATTCGATCGCCCTTGAGTGTTGTTACAAGTGATTGGAACGCACCAAAGTTGCTTCGCTCTATCGTAGAATGGAGTAGTTAGTAAATTTAGTCTATCACTGTCTGGAGGGTAGTTACAGTCTGCCGAAGCTGCTAAAATTATCCAGCGCACTTAGCAAACGCTCGAAAAAGAGAAACTGTCAGGAGATTCGGCCATTTGACACTGGAAAAATACAACATCTGCTTATCCAGATCTCGATTTAAAACTGCTGTGTTTTATCCTCGTTCCGCGTAATATGGTTTCGTTCGATCCAGTTCAAACTGCGACCTATTTTCTCGCGTCTAAGAATATCACGATGACGCTGCAGTTGATCTTTGCAAATCATAGAACACCAACGTGAAAGATCTTTATTCGCCGGTGTATTTGCTCTCTGTACCTTCTCTTTGTATAATTACACCTACGAAACTCCCGAACCCCATCAACATTTTATCGACCGAATCAAATCCATTCATTTTGCAATCCTGTTCCTTTCATCCGACGATCTAAGACCATCCCACTTCGTGATCCGCTCCCCTCTCCTCTCAATTAATCCCATGGAGATCGTGCTTGATCTGACAGATACATGCGGACTCTTTTTATAAATATCTTCGAATAGATATATCGTAAAGTCGGCGAAGAATAGCAGCTATACGTTACATTAAATCTGTATATCTTTATTATATAGATATAAATATATATATATACCGTTGGTTACAAAAATATCTGACTATGTTAGCAGAGAAGAGGAAATAACACGAAATCTATTTTCAACAAGCATTTATTATTTTACTTTACCGTGATGGACTAATCCTTTGAAAATTTCAAAACTGAATATGAGATATTCAGCTGGCCGAATATTTTTATGACCAGCCGTATATTATATTTATTTCTGTATATTTCTGTGGACGTGAGAAATTTTTATATTTTCAGCGTACTAACATTATCCGCGATGAATGTTACAGATATTTTGTACATTCGTCAACGAACAATCATCGATTGTTTATTCTTTATTTTCTTTCGAAATCGTGTATAGATATATATACGATACGTCGACACTGACAATTTTAAACTACTCGTTCTATTATTTTTCCAAGAATCAACAGTTTAAAATTGAACATCTTTCGTGCTTAATAAACGACAGCTGTTTCACTAAACTTAACGGACGATTTTCAATCTGAAACGGTCGACTCTCAAGAAAATAGTAAAACCAATAGAAATCATCCTTATCGATACACGTACGGTATATCCTCTTCCGACATCTATCGCGATCTCAGATGCGTCTTCCAAAAACACCACCAAAACGTAAACTCAGCATCCTTCCACGTATGCGCAGCAAAGATCAATCCTTTCACGCTACAAATCTCGTGACTCGCTGGAATCTCGCGTTTCCTCCAACCCATCCTGACAATTACTCGCGTCTCGCCGCCGTCCGTCAGATCTACGTGGCAGGATAATAGGAAGAAAGCGTAACCGCGGTGACATTGCATTAGCGGAGAATACGGAGTAGTCCCTGGTGTAAGGTTAGCGAAGGCAGCGTGGCAATCGCGGTCGTTATTCAGCGGCCACGAAACGATCGCGTTACACGATCGCCGGACTAATAGCGCGAACTGGAACGCGCAACAAAGACTCGCTGGCCGAGCTCAGAGGCAAGAGGGAACTCCGGTTCTCGATAAGTAGAGCATGAAGCATAAGTAAGTGAACGGACTGTAGCCAGTGTGCAGCGGAGAAAAATGAATCGTTGCGGCCTCGCAACGGGCCGTGCACACGCGAAAATACAGGATCGTGGCTTGCGTGCCTCGTGCTTCTGTATACTCGTGTGCCTGTTTAGCCACTTCCGCCGGAAAGCAGGAACGCCGAGCAGCTGGTCGATTGTTCACCGAAGAAGAAGTAAGGTTTCGATCGAACGAATCGTTGCGCCGTACTTCGAACGATTTTGTTCGAATCTCTTCGACAGGAATTTATGGTGATATTGTTCCTTGATGAAAGTGGACCACCTGGGAAAGCGGAACTTTGGGGTTGGGGAAGTCGGAATCGTAGAGGAGTTTGGGAAGAACGAGCTTCTTTGACGACTGAGTCGCCGTCCTTTGGTATATCGAAATGTCGAACAACTGTAGGAATTTCTGCGACGAACGAGTCTTTCACCGTTACGGATCGCAAGAGGTATTCGAAATATCGGAGCCATAGCAATAGGCATCTCTTCTTTGTTCTAACAAAATTTGCCTACTGTATCGATATTTGTTATATTGCGTTTATACGTTTCTTACTATGTGTTATCAATACCTAGGGCACGAAACGAAGCCTTTAGAATGATACGATAATTTTTCTAACACAATGCGGGACGTGGATTCTCCTAAGTAGCTTGAAAATATTACCACCTTCGCTACCGATCCTAACCTGACGTGGTATCTCGGATCATTTAAAAGAACACTGCTTTCGAAACGGACCGATGCTCGTCGTCTTTGCATCTTTTAACCTCGTATTACAGAACCTCGTATTGGTAAAGGCATAGAGGACAATAAAATTTAGTATCGATTATTGCCTGTTTTTCGAATGCGACGGCAACTAATCGACGCCCGCTAACAAGATCACGACACGCTCTCCTACGTACAATAAATCAGAGAAAATGAACGTAGCTTCGACGATTGCGTCACCCTCGTACCATCGGGCGTTTGTTCACGTCATTTGTCAGTTATTAAAATACAAAATTAGATCGAGTGAGGTACACGCGCGCGTGTTGGAAGAGAGGAGCCGAGATCGGCGGCGCGCGTTCGCGCGGATTAAAAGCCGCGGAATCGATAATGCGGCCACGTTGCTGGCGGTATGCTCGCGCTGCGTCCTTTGACGCGATTTAACGTCATACAGATACCTTTTTAATACTAGCGTCGCATGAATAAAATCTCTGGGATGGTTATACGGCCCAGCGAGGATTAAAGCCGGCAAAAAATCAAATGAACGGGCTGCATATTCGCTTTGACATCGTGGCGAGCGCGAGCTCGCGTACCACCGTTCTACTTCACTAACCCGCCGGTTTGTTGCATTAATCTAGCGCATTGGCTATCGAAGATCTGCTCGATGCACCCTTTTCAACCGGCGATGCCATATCGATACCTTTTACTCGCTGAAAAGATACCGCGGTTTTCTTCTTCTTCGTCGTAGATCGAATCCGTTACGTTTGCTGGCGAACCGGATTGCTTGTCGTTCAATGGCGGAATGCGGTCTTCGGGATGTGCTTCTTCATCCTCGTGGACGACGAGCGGATGATGACCTGGTTTCCGGTGTCGCAGTCGATGGAACGACTGGTCGATCATGCGTATATTATGTACAATAGATGGTGGATGGTGATTCGAAGTAAAAGTAGAGAAAATCGAAGAATATTTCGTAGGGTAGACGATAGTGACAATTTAGGATGACATGGATACGCGAACGACCATTCGGTTCGAAAGAAGTATAACAATTCGCTCGATATTTCGAATTTAGTTATTAGGGAAATCGCGACAGAAGAATTAACGATGGAAGCCTGCTCGGCATGCTCGCATCGTACGGAAGCGACGAGTGAATCACAGACCGTCGGTTCGGTTTTTTGCCTGGCTGGTTCATTGGCATTCAGCGACGCTGTCGCTCTCGAAAATTAATATCGAGTCGCGCCGATCGAGGGTTCTCCATTAGCAGTCGGCCGGTCTGCCACTAGAGAACCAGAAGAACCTCGAAAGGTGCTTCATCCGGCTCCTAATTGACTCGCGTCATTCGAGAAATTTCCGGTCGACCGAAACGTATCGCCGTTAAACGTCAACTATCAAGAGGAAATTAAGCGCGTCACAGAATGTTTCGAGATACGTATTCCCCGCTCTTGTCCGTCTTCGAGAATCTCTTGGACTAATTGCACACTGTCGTTATGCGAGTTTCTTGCGCCGAGTCAAGAGCGTTTTTTCCCCAGACACTCGATAACAGAAGTATATAATATGTATTCAACCGGTCTCGTCGCTCGACGAGATTCATATACTTCGATCGTAAAGCAATGCTCGATAAACGACGGTAGAAAGAGGAGAAACGAACGGGGAGAAGGAAAGAGAGTAAAACCGCGAGGAAAACCGTTTCGAAGACACCGGTTAGGCGTTTCGGTTTGACGACGCCCAGGACGCATTAAAATAATAAGCAGTCGCATTAAAGTGATTACGGCGCGAAGCGCCGGCGACCGCAGAAGGCGGAAGTTGAAGTGTCTTCGTTTAAAAGGATCCGCGACGGTGTTGGTGGTCGGTCTGTCGAGTCGCGTCGCTTTCGTCGCCATTGTTTTTCTTGCCGTTCTTTTAACGAGCTCAACGAGCCACCGCGACGTTTTCGCGAGAGAGTTAGAACAGAAAGACAGAGAATGCCTGTGCCTCGCTGCTACGTCCCGATGAACCAGCGCAATTCGTCGTTCCTCGTTGAAATTTCTCTACCTTTTTCTATCTCGTGGGACGCCACGCTTCCCGTCTACCCGCGAGAACTCATCGTCCACCTCTTTCTTTCTCTTTTCTCCTCGTCGTGGTCTCCTTTTTCCACCATTCTTCCGGCCAAACTCGTGGGCTTTCGCTCGGGCTTTGCCTCGACCTTACCCTTTGTATTTTCCAACTAAAGTTTAAGACGAGTTTAAGACCTCGGCTAGCCGCGTTCCCCGAGGGAAGTTCGGATAGTCGACGCTGCAAGTCGGTAGTTTTTCGAGATGCTCTCGGACAAGCCGTCGACCAGAATCGCGGGCAAAGGAAAACCATGGAGGAGGATTTCGATTTTCATTCTCGAGTTACATTGCTACGCTCTTGTGTAACGGTATCGACGTAGATCGAGGGTCAAGGACGCGTTTCGCATCGAAAACGGCGGATATTCGAATCGAAACACATGTCGAACACACCTTCGTAAAACAGATGGTCCGCAGACTTTCGAACGGGAAGGGCTGGCGCGCACGCAAGCAAAACTGGAACGAGAGAAACGCGCTGGCACTGATTTGGCAGCTGTCGAACACGTTCGCCGCTCGTCCAGCTGCCGCGTTAATTTTCCCCGCCACCCTCGCGCTGCGGGGCTGCAATTACGTCCGCCTCGGTCCACGAGCAAACTAATCGGTATACAATCTGGAAAGCGAATTTACAAGGACTCGCTGGGAACTTTGGAGGACCTGGCCGGATAATTGAAACGTCGGCTATACGGTCTCGGAGGATCGTTGCTTTTAACGATACTTAATTTCCTTGTTTATCTGTTTCTATCCAAAAATAAATTATCGTCTCGCGTCGAATCATTTCTGTTTGCTTTCTCTAAACGTTGAAACTTTTAATTTCCATTTCACGCGAATTAAATAGTTGCTTTCTGTATGCTCGTTTTACATTTATTTCGAAGACGTAGATAGAGAAATCTCGACGAGAGACGAATCCTCGCGTCGACAAGATAGAAGATCGAAGAAGAAGAAGGATAAATATATCGAATCTTCCTGGAAGGATCGCAAATTTGCCGAAATGCTTTACTCCGATCCGTTCGAATCTACTCAAATTTCCGCGGAACGACCACTCGATCGTGCACGGTCGCCTGAGCCCCGAGAATCGCAGGCGAAAGTAGTTTCAACCCTGCGAAGGGTGCGTTTATCGCCGCGCGGAATCCTCACGCGACGAGCCAAGGAGTTTATTCGATATTCCGTACGCGAACCAACCAGTCGGTCCTCCCTCGCTTTCTCACGAATCGGCTGGCTTGGCTTCTTCACCCCTTTACCTCTTGCCCGCGTTATCCGAACCGTCCCGATCGGTCGCGCGCACAGATCCACACGACCCTGACTCGAATTTTTTATTAAATCCTTGCCACTTGATAATAGCAACTTCTCGTGTGTATCGAGATGAAATGCAATTTTCATCGGCCGCGATTCGCAAACCCCTCGAGCGCCTACGAGGGTTTATTTAGCCCCACCTCCTACCCCATCCAATTGGATGCTCACCGTTCGCTCTCCTACCAGCTTCTCCCTTTCGTTTCTCTCTCTCTCTCTCTCTCCCTCTCTCTTTATATATACCTTGCTCTCCTACTCTGTCTACGAGGCAGAAACAAAATTATTTCGCTTCTTTCGCGCATTTCCCGCTTCTTTCTGTGTGCACAGGTGTATCCTGTGCCAGCGTTTGCACGGAACGATATAATAACTCGTTGGTTCGCAGGATCTTTTGAGTCGAAACGCGCGCCCAGCTCGCCGGTTAATTAATGCGCCGTATTAAAGGCGAGCAAGCGAATCTTGTGAAATCTCGTTTGGTTTATTAGCCCGTGGTACGTAAGTAGTCTTGTATCTAAAGAGTGGTAGTCTCGTAAAAATGTTGGACGAGTCTGCCGGAGGTATTCGCCCGACTTTGAAGTCCCGGTGACCGCCGATCGAAAAGCAATTTAACCGAGAGCGTGACCAGGGAAATTGGTACCTTCGCGAGGGAAACGCAAGGAAAATTACACGGCCGATTTCTACGAGCATAGTCCGAAGGCGTTCACACCAGACGATTACACGCTTTTGCAACTTTCTCTGTATCAAATAGCTACATTCTACCCGTCATGCGGAGGTTAATCCGCCGAGACATTAAAATCCATTCCTCGTGGCGAATACGAAACTTCATCGATCCCCTGTAATAAGCGGCTGTAACTAGCACGTTGCGTATCACGGAAAGGAAAATGCATGGCCTCCGACTGTCGAGCGCAACGTCGAAGCACGCTCTTAATGCACAGCTCATTTCATAGCCGTATCGTTTCAATGTTTGCACAGAAACACGTGCATATATTTCTTCTTTCATGCTTTCCACTCTTTCCAATTCCACAAATTAATTAAAGTTGTCCTATACTGCACGGTTATATAAAATGGTAGAAACGAAGATTTATAACGGCAATGCATCATAGCGATGCAAATTTTATAACGAGCGAATTTAACTCTTGGTTCTTAATTTCATTCAGCTTCTAAATTATCGAGGATTCTTAAATGCAATGTCACTTATCAATGAGAATTCTTAAGTTAATTTCAAACAACTCCGTTTAACCTTCGATGCTTCTTCTTCCCTTGAAAGGTGATACTTTTAATCAATTAATTTCCGTATTATGAATTTTGCAAAGGATTAAATCGTAGACGATATTAATCCGCGCGACTTTCATCGTCAGACAACTGCTTCGAAACGCGAAACATCGTAGCCTTCGCATTTTCATAAATTACACGGAGATGGTCTGCAACAAAAATGATCGCCGCTGCGTGTGATCAGACGATAGATGTATTTTTAAGGGGTTATCATTGACGAAATAACAGGATGGTGGAGGAACACGGCAATTCCAGGGAGAGCAGACCAGCCATCCACGGTCGCACGAATTCGACCACGATCCTCCGTTGTGTACATCGCGCGGCTCTCACCTTGATTACTCACCTGGGGTTCAGGGCAGCAGGTATGCATACCCGCATGTTTGCTCGAATAATTGGGAGGCTATACGTGTACCCCGGTATAACCCCCCAGCGTAGCGCGATCCGATCGAAATTCAATCTACCTCTCGGCGAACCGATCGCTTCGATAAAGATCTGCGCCGCCTATTTGTAACTCGCGATCGAAATCGTTTTGCGATCGCGTGCCGAATTCTGTTAACGTTATCGTTGCTATTCGATTCCATGGGAAGTTTTTTTTTTCTCTTTGCATCCTTTGCTCGTTCCGTGCCTTTTCGAGGTTTCCATTTGCGAACGCGATGGTGAAATTAGGGTGAAATTACTTCATGGTGTAATGACAGGGATGGAGTCGTGGAAAAACATCTCTTTAACAGCAATTCGTTGATTTCGTTGATTTCGTTGATCTATCGATGGCTCGCCTGTTTCAATGCATCTTTGTTTGCACGAACTATCATCTTTTCTCAAACCGTGGAAATTTTCTTGCATTTCTAATTTGTATAATGGACTCCTGTAAATATCTACTCTTGTGATATATTTTAGGATAGTTTTATAGTTATAACCTAAGAAGATACGGTTGGGTAAAATAACATGTAGTTTATTTGCGATTTTTAGCGTGCAAACTCTTACACACTATCTCTCTGCTTGATTCTTAATGGATTAAAAATTACTCGAGGATCAAGGGATATTAAGTGGCGAACATTTTTTAAGAAATCTTCGCAGTTAAATAGAGAACGGACAAAATACATATTTAATCCTTGTCCGACGATTTCCGTAGGCGGCCGGTGGTTTACGGGATACTCGACAATAAAGATCCT
The DNA here is from genome assembly GCA_014737525.1 of Bombus difficillimus. Taxonomy (NCBI): domain Eukaryota; kingdom Metazoa; phylum Arthropoda; class Insecta; order Hymenoptera; family Apidae; genus Bombus; species Bombus difficillimus. The sequence continues at coordinate 3,938,288 of JACXIT010000099.1, forward strand.
GTTTCACGCACGAAGACATAAAGTATCCGTGACTTTAATGTGTTTTCGAGCGAGGTAATAGCCCGGCGGATGCAACCTCGGGTTCGTAGTCGCGTTAATCGATTAACCTCGAATTCAGTTTACTTCATTGAAGGCGCAATTTAACGTTATAAAGCTGTAACGAAAAATATTTACTAATAAAAAATCACGATGCATGCGTAGCTTCCAAGTACGAGTTTATTCGATCTTGGTGAATGGATTCATAGTGCAAAATATTGGCATCATAAATAACTGCATACCCAACATTCTTCGTGCACCTTATAATAAAAGAGCTATCTTTATGAAAATAAATATTTGTACCGTGAAAAATTGTTATTGTCGCATCAAGCAATAATAGAGCTATTTCATAACAAATTTTCTTATTTTACAAAACTGCTCGAACCGTTATAAATAGAATAACTTGTACCGTTTTATTTGTCCGGTTTATAGATTATGTCAATAATTTACGAGAGCTCTGTATTTCTTTTTCAAGTAACTATCAATTGGTCTACTTAATATCTAGTACACCAACTAAATCAATATTCTTCGATATCTAGATTCTGCACATACAAATATATCTCGACGATGTTTCCCAAAGTCTGTAAAGCTTTTTTCACGAATTATAATCCCAGTTAAAGAGTAAATTGAATCGCGGCCACGGAATACCATCGTTCGTTCAAAAAGTCACGGTAAAAAACGAACAATTTTCGATCGCCGTTGATGAAAATTGTTTTCGGACTGCGCGAAGCGACTAGCCAGCGTGCTAGCTATTGCATCTCGATCGCGCGCGCCAGTTAATGAGCAAAGTTCCGAATTAATATCGGGTCCCCGTTGAAATTCGTAGTGGACGACGCGACGGGGAGTCTAGCAGTAGACGACAAAGTGACGGACGATCATTGCGGCGTAATTAATGACCGAGTCGCGTTGCGCGCGACGCTAATTTCGATCGCTGTCATAATTAAATAGGCGCGTGTACGGGTGACAATGTCTCCGACAGACAGATACACGAGAGTGGAACCAACTGGCGAAGCTGTAATTTCGCGGCGAGACTAATAATCGATTCGCAAAAGCGACGGCGCAAAGCTGGCCGGAAAATATTTCGAATAACGGGGACGTTGGAAAATTTCGATTAATTTTAAAAGAGGATTCGTTTCGACGCGCGCGCGCAAATATGTATCGCATACGTATATTGCGTGCAGGAAAAGGCCGACAGAGATGCTCGCCGTCACACCAGTTTACGGAGTGAAAATCAGCGACATCGAGGGCCATGGATTTCGCTCCTTTCCGGTGAACTCGTAAAAGAGTTTTAAAACTCGAGCGACGATGAAACGAACGGGGCGAGGATTGGTTTTCGCGGTAAAGCCCTGCAGAGAAACGCATTCGCGAACCTCTCTCTCTCTCTCTCTCTCTCTCTCTCTCTCTCTCTCTCTCTCTCTCTCTCTCGCTACTCGGCCTTAGACGCTGAGTAGTTAGAAAAGGGAGCAAAAGAAACAGAAGAGGAAGGAGCGCTTCTGAAGAGACTCTCCTCGAGCGTATCTTTTCTCGGTATTACGACCGCTTATTTTCTTCCGTTCGCGCCCTTACTTTTTCCTTCTTCTTCTCTTCCTTTTCACTCAACGTCTCGCACCATTTTCTCCTTCTCTGTCTATCTTGCTCTTGAGAAAATATCTCGCTGCAAGAAGATAGAAGAAGAGCCGCTCGAATGCGGAACACGCTCGAGAGAATGGCTCAATTCCCGGTGGTAAATTAATTTCCGCCGATGAAGAGAAGAAAATTAAAATTTCCTCGGCGAGTGTGTTTTCTCGTCGAGCAACCAACGACCACGAGTGGCTACCCTAGTCGAGGATAATCGTTACGACGCAATTTCGCGGCGGGTTAATCGAACCCTCCCACCTGGTCTACCTCTTGGATCGTCTTGATTCTCCAACGATTCACGAGGAAATTCCGCGCGGTCCACGCAACGAAACAGAGAACGAATTGTGTAAAGCGTAACGAGAGAGAGAGAGAGAGAGAGAGAGAGAGAGAGAGAGAGAGAGAGTAATAGATCGGAAGAAGAGGAAGGAAATGGCGTTTCTGTAAACGCGTTTCATGAGATATCGTCGGAAACGAGGGAGCGTGGCCGACAATTTAGTCGCGATAATACGAAACGACGATCGGTTTCGGGGGTGGACCGCGAACGTTCTGAACTTTCCGTGTAGGCTGTGTAAACACGTGGACGTGACGCGTGCACCACCGTTTCCAATGTACACGAGCATTGTGCGTGCATCGGAAGCGGCTTTTCAGCCGTTGCCAAAAGCCGAACAATGCCAAAGAAACGGCGGCTGTGCATTGGTACGTGCCAGTCGATCCTGCATACAGGGTGCTCCAGAAGAACTTTGTATCTGTTAATGCAACGCTACTTAAGACGTCGATCTTCCAATATCTTCACCGATTACGACCATTTTGATCATTAAATTAAAAATATCGTTTATAACGACATCGTGTCCAACTAATAAAGCCGAATATTTGAATACAATCGAACTTGTCATTCTATTAAATCGCGCCTCACTCACGTTTTACTGTTAACGCATTGCGGATAGGTCACGATAGTCTTCTGTCTTCCGTAGCCACGTCGTGCAATCCGGTCACGCCTCCACTCACGTCCAAAACTTGGCGTACCTTCCGGCAACTCATTCACTCAGTCGAAACTGGCACTCCACGCTCCAAACAATTATCCCAACTACCTACAACCTATCGGTTTATTCGCGTCGAACGCCCGCTTGCCGTGACTCGAGAAAAATGTGAAAAATCTCGAGTTCCACGAGCCAATGGGTCAGGATCGAATCGTTCGGGATGATGGAAAAAAAGTCTGCCATTAGAAGGTGCCATTTCAGAGTGAAGAATCGATTACGTGCAGGAAACGCGTCGTTTATCGAACACCCTGTGCGGTTCTGGCAAAAAATACGCCGCCAGAGAGAGATTCCGTATATGTACGCGATAGAACCTATGTTCTCTCTTTCTCGCTTTGCGACGTCTGCCATACGAGGCCGGCTGTAAACCGTGCAAAACCAAACGCTGTTCTACCAATAGCCGCATACCAAAGCGACTCCGCAAAAATGCGAGACGCGAAATCGATCGGCTCGGTATAAAAATACAACCGAGTTTTCGCCGGGGGTAGCTTTTTCGGCTGTTCAAAGGAAAACCACCGACAGACTAGTAATTTTGGAGTATTTCCATGGCACGTGTGTACATAGCTCCTACTTCCCCGTTTATTATTCTTCGTACTCTTTTCACACCATTTACATAGATCTTCGCGTTTTCAGACAGCGTAAAATATCCTCTGTTGTACGAAAAGGATGATCATATCAGTATAGGAAGAAGAGTGTAATGATTGGTCAGTGACTTTAGAATAGGTACGTGCGATCATAGATGGAATGCGTAAACGCGTGAGTAATAGTTTACCGACGAACACGAGCGAGTAGTCTTTTAGAGGTTCCGCGTGCGTCTTATTCATGAACGTAGATATACGATAACCTCGTTTATTATTTTCCGGTCATTTGATAGCACGTCGTAGAATTACATTCGACATTCCCTTGATTCAACGTCGATTATTCCATTGCAAAATTATTTCTAACTGATTCGCGTAAAATAAGGAATTCGATTCGTGTTTGAATCTCAGTTTTTTCTTTTTTTTTTTTTGTTTCGCTGATCAATTTTTTCGAACGTCGTTCCGTACAATTTACCATAAAGATTTTCTATTTAAAAACAATCTTGAAGATCTTAATTTTTAATTAACGATCTTAATTTTTTATTTCTTCGTTCGATGTATCCTGTCCATAATATACGGATTGAAAATAAACGCAACGCGATTAATTTAGTCCCCCGTAATTCCTATTAAGATACAAGTACGAGTGATTCTTAAACACGAAAAATAACGCCTGGAAATTTATCTATCGCGATTATCGATGGAGCATACAAACACGGATCACACTGAGATTCACTGTATCCATATTTACACAGTTCCTAACAGAACCTTACAGCAAAGAGGTGATTATTTCCAGACGCCAGCGGAACGTTATATTGCAGAAAATAACGTTCGATGGAAGATTAAAAAACACGTGGATAAAGTCGAGCGGCATCATGGATAACGTATCGTGGATATTTTTCAGCCGGCCCGTGCTCGACACAAGCATCGAGTTAAAGCTCGTTCGAGTTTTGACGAATGACAGGACTCGCGAAATTCGAGCGTTCGCGTTGTCAGGGCTGACTCGTCGCGCGTGTTACCCCGCGAATAAAACAAATCGGCAAGGATCGTGGCTCGAGCGATAGATGGCCGCTGCTATTCAACGTCACTCTTGTTAATTATAGCGGCCAATTAACCGCGGTTTTCACCGTCCTCTCGCTCTGCCACACGCGTCCATCAGGAACAAAGCTAATCTCGCAGTTTGTCCCGCGCTAAGGTCTATCCGGATCGCTTGTATTCCAATCGACACATACATTTTTCAGCTCTATCGATGTGAACGAAACTCGAAAACCGACGCGATGCGGTCTTTCAATTAATCGTGCCATTCGCGCTCCATTTCGTATAACGGTGCGCGCCGATTCGACGATTCGCCGCGCTACGATCGATTAATTGTTTGCTTTCCATTTTTATACTTTGCTATGCGAACAATGGTAATCGACAGAGAACAAAAAATGTGAACGAAGCGCTTGAATAACGTCGAACGTTAATATTCCGCGAGATAGAGATCAAACGAATAGCTCAAACAATTAAACAGTTTCGTGCGATTCGTATTGCTAATGCTAGTAGGATCTTTCGTCTTTTATATTTCACTGGCTACGACGATAACGATAATCGTGGCAACTTTTATTCGATCTCTTTCCATCTGTAAAAAAGTAGAAACGGAGAAAAGGCTATACAGATATATTTTTTAATGCAATTTTTAATGAAAAAAAAAAAATGTAATATGTACTGCACTTCAGTTACCAGTCGATTACATAGTAGAAATTAAATTTGACTTTTTCAAGCAAAAAATAAAAAATTTTTTGTTTCTACATTTTCACGCACGAAAGTTTAATTTTGCAAGGTAATAAAAATGGAAACGCATCGTCCATCGGTAAACTGAGAAAGCCAATTTAGTTGGAATTTCGAGCTCTTATATTAAACGAGGTTCGATCAATGAACAGAAAGAGTTGGAATCTGAACGAGATACGGTAGACGGAGTTGAGTCGAGGATGATTTCGGATACTCACACGTCCATCAGGACGTGAAGCGAACAGGCTGCCGGCCGAGCAATTGGCTGGCGGCGCGTTGTAACGGAGTTTCGGGCGTCGCGCGTGTCAAGGCGCATCCGCATGTCGGTCGCATCCTTTGGCACGCGTAAATGCACAACGCGGTGCACATGCAGCTAACACACGTGACACGTTCCATCGACAGATAATCGATACTCGGCTAAGCATCGATGATTCCTGTCATTAGGCCGACCGAGCCTTCGATCAGAAATTTCCCGCAATTTGCCAGCACCGCTTTCCTTCGTGTAATTAATTTCTCTCGCGTCGTTAAACTATTTACCTTTTTGTGTTCTGTAAAATGCGTTCTTGCGTTAGTGAAAGAGAACTACCGGTAGAAAGCGTAGTTTCTAGTCTCGAAGATTATATTCCATCTTCCAAACGCGTTTTCCCTGAGAAGAGGTCACGATGTCGAGCCACAAAAAAAAAAAAAAAAGAAGAAGAAAAGAGAAACTCTATATTCGTTTTCCAATATACGTATTACCCGGTTGATTATCCTGGGATAAATTGATTCTCGAGTCGGTCATCCTGTTTTCTTTAAATCAAAATTACCATCTAGTAGAAATAATATAAGAACAAATAATATCGAATTAGTTTATCTTATTTATTTTTATGCGGTATATCTGTATGTTAAATTACGAACAAACTTTTTATCGTAAAAAGTATAAACAAGCTAGCATACGCGAAAGGGACAAATCGTAATTGTTGTAGCACTCTGACTTTATACGAAATAAAAACTATTCGTCCTAGTATTCATTTGTTATAACATGCGTTACTATTTGCATCGTTATTCCGGCAGAAAACAGTCCACGGTTAGTTCAACTTGAACAATGCCCGGTCCAGCGCACCCTCGTTGGGTACAAATCGCCATAATCATCGCAGAATTCGACCTCATATATCAAGGAGCCCTTAACAAGCTGTCAGAAACTAATTGCACCGGATCTTCAGAATTCTTTCTTCCCCGTGGAAAATCTATTCCCAGTAGTAAAACCCACATTCCCTAATTATCCCATAGAGAGCCAGGAAAAAAGAGAAGGAACCCGATGCCAAGCAAAAACTCGGAGCCAGAAGTCTGGAACATCTGCTAGGAAATCGAACGATTTCGAAAATTGAATCAAACCAAAGCGGAAATTGCGTAATCGCGCGAGTTCCCGGGGGAAACGGGGAGAGTGTGACCGGACAGGTCTGCGGACGAATATACACAACCTCTGGACGAAAAGCTCCATCGGGAACGTCCGATCTGTTCTCCTACCCTCTCGTCGCTCTTCTGGCTGGTAGAACCGGATTCGGTTTGCATTCGAAGCGTGTCCTCCGCACGAACGCGACTCGAATTCGCCGATAGGACGCGCGTTCGAGCATCGGAACTCGTCGTTGGAGGACGACGAGGACCATCGTACCTCTTTCCGGAATTGAAACGTCGCGGTTATTAGAAATCGTTGGCGGCTGAATAGCGAACTCCTTGTTTGCTTAGGACTTCGCTGACATTATGGGTATACACTGCCGGTCACGAGTATTGGGACAGCTATTCGTTATGCTTATTGAAAAAGTCGAACAAATTTTACTTTGTTCAGTATTTGATACTTGTTTCATCTCGAAACCGAAGAAAGTTTAAGTTTGATCGTCTTCTTTGTGTGTCATCGTTGATATAAAATGCTTGTTCGTTATTTTATAGCACCTTGTACGTATTATATTATAATATTAACTTGAAAGACGATCACGTAGAACTTGGAATGTTACGACGTATTTCGAAAAATGTAAAAGTACTAGATGGAAGATTTAAATTAGGCGGGTCATGTTTCGTTAAATTCAAAGATTGAGCGATTTATTACGATAATACAGGTTGCCTCGTAGATTGATTAGGATAATGCATGGATCGAGATTCGCGTCATTATATTTCCATAGAAAAATTTTCTACCGACTCGTAAAAAGCTGGCTGTGGCAGTAGCATCGATGTCAATAATAACGTTCGAGTCAGAGCCTCTTAGCGTGTATATCCCGGTCCAATCACGGCAAGGAAAACACAGCTTTATAAATACCGACAAAACGACATTTCCCTTTTTCCGTTCTGTTCCACGATTTTAACGAGTCGAATCAGCGTGTGTTCCGAGCGACGTACGCGAGAGTTTTTCACGAGTCCGTCGGTTTAATAGCCCCGCTGTGTACTGCGTGCTCGAGCAACATTGGAAAGCGGCTTAACCCTCGAGGACCCTCGACTAGGTACGATCGACCGGTGTTCGACGTGTGCGCGGCCGCACACGCGTGCCACCACGTGGATCAGGAATACGTTACGTTACGGCTTCGTAAACGCGCGTACGTACAACGTACAGAGGGCGAGTCTAAAGTCTAAAGCCTCTCTCGTGTCTCTGCTCGTCTCGTTCTTCTTCTCTCCGTTATCTCTCTCTCTCTCACGAGGGACTCTGGAGTGGCTGCAGAATTCCTAAGGCAGGCGAGCGTTATTATATCGCGACGCAACAAAAATTCGAACTTCGCCCCGCTTTCTGGCCGCTTGCCAGAACGACAATCTTCGGGGCTGGCCTCGTCCCTCCGCGTAAGCCGTTGTGCAATCGTGCGTGCTCCGCGATACATATTTTCCCTGGCAACCCTTTGTCTCCTGACTTTTTCCACCGTTTCTCTCCTGTTCCAAATCCCCCATCCCCATTAATCGTTCCTCTCCACCACGTTTTCATCTCGCGTCAGAGATTTCTCTGCCTGTAGTCCTCCGCGTGTCACCTACGCGTTGTAGCTTCTTTCTCCAACCAAGTGTCCCTGTCTTGCTCTCGATCGTTCGCCTGACTGGTCGAAAAATCCCTGGCCTCGCTAATTCCGTACAGCCACGACTCGTTTATTTTCGCTTTACAACGGACCGATCGTCGTTCTTAATTTACGAGACGACAGGCCGTACGTCTGGACCGTAGGTCATCGTACCCTTTATTTCCCGAATAAAACGCGTCTCACGGGCGATCCGCGAAATTTTTCGCCGATTTATGCGACCATTATCTCCGGCCTATCGAGTCTCCAGGCCTTTGATGATTCGTGGCAGACGTACGTTCCCTGACACCGCTTCTTTGTCTCGATCTGCCGTCGACTCGACGTTTGGGAAAGAAAAATAGCGGGGCGAAAGAAGAGAAAGGGCGAAGCGCCGCTCGGTCAAGAGCCGTTTGGGTAACAAGCAACCGGAAACGATGTTTCCTCGCGCGAAGATACAACGCGATACACCTCCCCTGGTTGCCAGGTTTCCTCGTAACGCTTTCCATATTCTTCTGTGCACGAGGCTTCTCGTATTTTTGGAAGCTCCTCGTCCATTATTCAACGCGGTGTACGACGCGAAGAAGCGATCCTGGAGACACAGGGCCTCTTCGTACGAACTACGCCACAGAGAAAGGAAACCGAGGAAAGAAAGACGAAAAACGGCCGAAGAACCCTGCTAATTGACGTCCCACGAGAGACCACGTTGTTACTCTTTGGCAACAAACGATGGAGAAGGGAGAGAAAAGCGTTCCTGGCCCAGCCTAGCCGCCGAGGTTCGTTCGTTAATTATCCGGGCGCAAAAAGGAGGCCCGGTGTGTTGTAGTTTCGAGCGGAAAAAGGAGAAAGCGTCAAAGTTGCTCTCGACGAGCGGGAAATTAATTAGGCGGGGAAAGGGGTGGAAGATGGTTTTCAGCGACGTTGGAAGAAGAAGCCGCTTGTTCTCCAGGTAATTCGTCACGTGGACGTTTAGACTGGTAGCAGAGGGTCGAAGCAGAGACACTATGAAGGTTCTGGTTGACGAGCTCCTCCAGGAACTCCGACGACGTCATCCGTCGGCAATTTCAGCTACACTCGAGACGCAGACGTACACACACTACCTATGGTGGCCCGTGTTCCGCTAGCGTCGCTCTGGTGGTTTCGCCGAGCAACCATAAGTGGAGATCTCGAGTGGAGTACAGAGCGTGTACCGTGTTTCTCCGTCGTTCGACCGATTTCTACTCCCGTTCTCTTCCTTGCTATATTCTACACGCTGACGCTGGTCCTCGCTGGATTCCATTCGATCGGCTCGTTACGTCTAAATATAACGGAATTTCGTCGGCATGGATCGCTGATTGCCTCCTCGAGAATCATGCGTCGATTAGAGTCGCGATGAGTGGCGCGACGAATCCGTTCGAAGAAAATTTGCCGTGATTTTCCAGGCTAATCGGAAGCAGTCGAGACACGCGACGGTCCTCGTTGGTCGCTGGTCGTGTAGTTGGGATCTCGAGTCGCCTGGTAGCTCGTTTGCATATTGCTCGTCCACTTATGGCTCAGGAACAATGGGAAAGTTGAAATTTATTAGCCGGAGTTCGCATTGTCCGGATTACCAGGGTGCAGACCGGCAGACTTTCGGATGGACGCTTAATCCTCTCTCTCCGTTCTCCTGCAAATGTTTCCCACCGGTTTTCGTTAATCTCGATTAGAAATTATTTCTTTTTTTTTTTTTTTTCTTCGTATAACAAATGTCTGGTAGATTTGTAGTAATTTGCCGCTACAAAACGACGAACACGCCGTGTTTGTTGGAATAACAAGGATACACCTGTAGGATATTGTTCGACGAGTCGACGCGTCGATTATATCAGAATCCATATCGCGCTCCCAACTTTACAGTTCCAAACGTATACCATCTGCAAGAGTGGAAAATAATCGTTGATTACGCGTGTTTTCCTCAATAACAGAGAGATGACCGCGGTATAATTTACAAGCTCGTCAAAGTTTCTTTTAAATAGCGCGAACAATCGAGTTACGAAATATCGTTGTTGTTTTTGGCAACGAGAAACTGGCCATTCCTGTTGAGTAGATGATTTACAACTATTATACGACAACGTGACGATTACGTCAAGTATTTACATCGGACCGTAGCATTATTCACCAGTCGTAGACACTTACTCGCTCTTTGTGGAAGCACGTAAGACGGATAAATTATGCTCGGTGGATGGTCTCTTCGACGACGATTGTGCCGTGGATTCGCATTGGGCGGTCTCGAGTGCGGCCTGTGTTCCGCGGAAACCACGCGAAGGGATAGTCCGGGTGTATTTATACACCCGGTACGCTGATTCACCGTGCTTTTCATTAGAACTCCGTCTCCGTCGCGTAAACCTGCGTCGGCCGAAAGTGGCCAGAATATGGGCCACCTCCGCGGTTCTCAACGCCATCGGCCAGTATTCTCGTGACCTCGATTAAATTCGATCTCGCGTGAACGATGAAGTGTGAAATCTGTAAGACAAGGTTTATTAAAATTTACTTTAGTGGATGTTAAAGTAAAAGTTAAGTTATACTATGCTTATATAGAATAGTATTACGATGACTCCACTGAGTGGAGTTACGGTAACGTCATGCGAATGTCAGTTATCAGTGGATTCCTATTTGTTGTTAAATTTTGTCAAAACTGTCGAAACTAAAATTTAATGTTTTACGATGTTTCTTCGATATCCGAAATTATCGAATATCCAATTTGTAAAATCCTAATTTAGTATAAAACGTCAAATTATAAATTTGAAATTTGAAGGATTCGAGGGTTCTTCGGTGTCATGAAGTCGCGTGCCACACCACGAAATAAATGTCAGCCACTTGTAAATTAGGACAATTCGGGGTGGGTAAATGCAGGAACGATGTAACCGTAGGTTTGTTTTCTTTGGACTTGCATCGAAGGGGCCGCGTGTGCACGGTATACACTGCGTAATGCATTCTTTCAACGAGTCACATTACCCGGCACACCTTCCTCCAAACAATAAACTCTCCGCTTATTTATCTCAATTTCGCTGTACGCGTGCATCGAGATTGGAAACTCCAATTCGTTAATCGCTGCAACGAGAAAAAAATCAAAAACCTCGCCAGACGTGACCGCGTTTTGTCAAACGAGCTCGCGGCTATCGAGATAGACCTTTTCCCCCCGAGCATGGTGCCGGTGAAACGCGTTGTAAATTCCCTGCGCAGCTTCGATAGCGAACGATTATAGTCGGGATACTTTTTCTCTCTCTGCCATCTTTTATTTTTTCGTTTCGCGTTTCACACTCCATAGGTTGCCTCGCGTTGCTGGCCTCTCGCATTCGTATTTCACGCGGGATTTATACTAGCAATCCATTTCGGAATCTAATATTCGTCGCATCAGTTTTATCGCGGGCTTGATTAAATTGGTTTACAGGCATGCGCAGGTGCGTTGTTTGTCGGCGGTGCGCGGCAGTGGCCCGTTTGTAAACGGGTCGAAGCGGAAGTGGAATGGAAAGAGCCGCTTCGAATGGGCCGGTACACGAGCCGACGATAATTATTAATATTGTAGCGGATATATCGTTGTCGGCGTCGGATTTCCGCGAATAACCAACTTCGTCTACCTTCCTCTCCTCCCTCGTTCCTCTTTTTCTCTCGTTTTACCTCGACTTCTGTTTCTTCTTCCACCGTCCGATAACTTGGATTCGCAAAATTTGAAACGTCTAAATGTTTAGACCGATTCATTTCCTGAAATCATCAATCTCCGCATTTCCGTTACATAAATTTTTCCCGGGTCGCGCTCGACGCTCCCCTAGTAGCTAGGCGTTCCGTTTATTTATTCACGTTAATCGTTTACACGGCCGGCGTATCGTATCTCCTCGTCGCGAAATGATTTTCGACGTCGAGGGCTGCGTGGCACCAATTAATTCCAGCCGGAATTATGGATGTAAAGTACGCACCGGCGAAACGCTGCTCGGTTCTCGAAATAACGCGAACGTTGCCGTAAAATCCCTGAACACGTTCTCTCTCTCTCTCTCTCTCTCTCTCTCTCTCTCATCCTGCCCGCGACCGATAACTCGTAAAAATGGTCGATCGTAATTCCATGGGGAAAGCGTACGACTTTTATTAATCCTGGCGAATTTATCCGTTTACTTGCGCCTGTAATACGCCAAGACGACCGAGTATTTTTGTTTCTCTTGTCAATGCCGCTTTCGATCCTCGAACCCGTTCCTTTTTGCCTGGATGGTCGAGCGAAAACGCCGTGTCAATGTGTCAACATCGTGCGATTAGAATATCCGTTGTACTAGCGTTAGAGACAAATTGGGTCGACTTATCCATTAGAAGAGCTTTAATCTCTTATTGACGTTTTCTCAAGGTTTCATTTATACTTTGTCGAAATTAGAACAGGATTCTATCGATATCTCTACGATTAGGAAATACATCCATTCGTACGCAGAAGTTCGCGTAATTCAGTAGAACGATTCTGCTACCAGGTTACTTTGCTAACCCTCGTCGATTTGCAGAATTAACAAATCTGAAAAATGAACGTGTAATTCCACGGCAGGTGGCCTGGTGGTCGATAACTTTTGCAAGTAAACGACATCGACAGAATCAAAGAATCATAAATCGGTCAGTAGAACGATTCTGCTATCAGGTTACTTTGCTAACCCTCGTCGATTTGCAGAATTAACAAATCTGAAAAATGAACGTGTAATTCCACGGCAGGTGGCCTGGTGGTTGATAACTTTTGCAAGTAAACGACATCGACAGAATCAAAGAATCATAAATCGGTCAGTAGAACGATTCTGCTATCAGGTTACTTTGCTAACCCTCGTCGATTTGCAGAATTAACAAATCTGAAAAATGAACGTGTAATTCCACGGCAGGTGGTCTGGTGGTCGATAACTTTTGCAAGTAAACGACATCGACAGAATCAAANGAATCATAAATCGGTGCAAGAGTCATGAAGTGACCTAAAATATTCTGCCCTATATACTACTATCATATAGTCATTATTAATGCGTAAATAATATGGAAAAAAGAAGAGATTTGCGTTTTATCGGTCGAAAAGAATGCTTTTATCCTCACCTCTGTAAGTATACATTACCTTAATTAAACTCTAACACGGTTCAGTGGACAGACTACTTCACTTTTTCGGCAAAAGTTAAGGTAGTTGGTGTTCGGGGAATCAAGTTGGTCCTGGTACGCGTCCACAGTGGCTGCGCGTGTCGTTCTTTTCGAGCTTAATATTTCAACTGACCGATAGAGGGTCCCCGAGGGCCTGTCGCTAACTTTCATAACTCATCGCCGCGTACCAACCCCTTCCGGGGGAACGAGAGCAAGAGAGGCAGCACGACACGGCGCGGCGCGGCGAAGGGTTGCGACGCGAGGCGCGTTGAATCAAACTCTAATCCCATCTAAATCGGGACTACGCGATAAATCCGGTATGATTTAATTACGAGTCGTCGCGGTGCTATTCCCAAGTATTTAATTTAATCACCGATGTTAATGCACCGACATTAATCTCCGAAGTTGTTGCTGTCGGCTCACCCTCTCCATTCAGCCATGCTGAGGTTCTAATGAGGTTTCTTCCGTCGAAGACGCGAGACCACCGATAAGTTTCGCGGCTAAATTGACCGGGAATGAAGTTAACCGTTTGAGAACGGTACGCGCTTCTTGTGGTATTCGTGACCAGAACGCGGCACTTGACTAATTCCGTGTTTGGATTCGGAGGATCGTTGAAATACAGATCGTAGAGATTGCCGGAGGCCAAGTCTGTAGAATCGGTAATTTGCCACGCTGGCAAGAAACAGATGTTGAATGGGCGATTCGTGATTAGAAGGCAGATCGGGAAGTCGATGGACTTTATCTAAGGACTTGATCGAATTCCTAAAGGTAGATGGAATTAGTGAATGAACGCTCTCAACGGGACTGTAATTGGAATCTCAGTAACGTACGACTTTTATAATAAAATAATGCTCGTTATTGTAATACGGAATCGCGTTAACAGTAGCGGCAGTGGCCATTATAATTTAGATTTTGTAGTAGAAGGGGATAAGAGATGAAGGATAAAATCTATTAAATCAAGAATCAACTGCTACTTCTTTCTTGTAATGATAACCCATCGACATCGTGGCAACGATCCACGAGGGTCTCAACAAGATCGAGTAATCCATGGAAGGAGAAAAATAAAAATTTGGAATCATTTATAGATATCGAATTGAAACACAAACAGATGGTATAATTTCCCTTACACGTACGGTACTCGTGAATCGGTAGATAGGCTAGAATTATGCAACGATTAAAAAATGATAAGGCGACGCGTTAAGAAGGAAATCGCAGTAAGCGGGCTCATCCGAGACATAATTCAACCCTATGATTCTGGTCGCCTGAATAACCAAGAGCAATCAACCACGGGCAGATCATAAATCAAGCAGCGATTCTACGAGCAGCAGTCGGGTAGTCTTAAGCTGCATTATTCATGCAGCGTGCAGAAACAAACTTCGAGCCAAGTTTCACGTTCAAAAGCTTGATCCGACAGATCAAACAGCATCACGCGAGCAACCCTTTCTCCGCATTAGCCCCCGCGAATCTCGCTAATGTCTCGAAACGAAAACGTTTCTGCTTGGAACTGAATCGAAGAGCCAACGAGGAGGTAGTAGCTAGAAATCGATAGTGTTTACAACGATCCAAGGGGTGCGTGCATCGCATCCCCTGGCAATTAAACGATCGCGCGAACGAAGAAAAGGATAAACGACGGGTCAAGGCGGCGCGATCTAATTCCAACCCCCCCATGCAAATCGAGGCCCTTAACTAGCTGACGTTTCAACCCTTGACACTCGCCCTCGCGGCGCCATGGGGTCGTAACGCAGCAACACGGCCCGGTTCCTTCGGTTCTCCTGACTTAAATTAACCCTCGACCGCTTTCCGAGCCCTCTTTCTTTCTCGCGTCACTCGTTATTTCCCCGTTTCCTGGTCCCGGTGTTGCCCGCCGCTGCGCCTGGGTCGATTTCAACGACCGGCGCGAAATTACTCGCCACGATAATGGAAGACATTGCAACAGCAGAGTGAATGTCGATGGTGGACATTTTTCGAAATTTTATCGCGCTTCTGTTAGCTCGCTAGCTAATTAGACTGTGGATATTTATGCACCTATGGGAAATTTAAATAGATGAAACTGTACAGAATGCGTATAATATCTAAAAAAAAAAAGAAAAGAAAAAAAAATGTACGAAATATCCAACATAGAGTACTCGTTGTAATATATCTAGTAAAAATAATCTTCTACGTAGATACAATTTGCGTAGTTGCATTTATAAAGGTATAAATTTGCATAAACATCCTTATTCGAACCATAATTAGTAAAACGAGGAAAGTGTTTACGTAGATCGCTTCGTAGATAAATTTTACGTTCGACCTGGAAAACATCGGATCCGAAAAATTTCATTCAGTGGATACGAATGGAAACCGTGTCAGGTTGTTAATCAGAGCCTGACGGAGCAGCGGCGTCACGGTGTTCGCAAACAGCGATTCAATCGGATTCCTCTCTGGGAGGCGTTCGACAATCCCACTCGGAAATGCGAAGTTGCCGCGAAGAAAGGAAAAGCTCGATCGCGTCGCGGGTCGCGGTGCAACTGCATTACCATATCAAAGGGTTTTCGCGATATCGCGAAACTCTCGAGCACTCTCGATCCAACTACCGCGCCGTTTCTTCCGAGCGTTGTCACTTTCCTCTCTGTTCTCCTTCCCCTTTCCCCGTCCTAATTCCGACAAAGAAACTTGCACGATTGCTTCGAGGCGGGAATCGCTCGTCGTCCTTGTCGTTCGAAATGGGAAACAGGAATGGAAACGCAGAACAAACAACGAGACGCGGCCTGCCGTCTGTTCAAACGGCGAAACAATTGCCGTAAATTTCGAAAGAAGAGCGAAAAGGGTGGCGTTGCGTCGGCACCGGTTGGGAACGGTTTCGGGTTAAGCCGACCGGACCCACGCGCGCCAGGGTGTGTCGTTGCCTGTTCACGAATAAATGTCGTCGGAGTTGTAATTGCAACGAGGCGTAATTAGTTTTGGAAATTTAATTATTTCCGGGCGGGGTACGCGCGCGATAAACGCCGCCGGCGGAAGCCTTTCGACGAAGAATTATCGGAGGACTTTCCCACGTAGCAGCCGTTAATCCTGCTTCGAGCAACCTCGAACCAATGGAAAATCGTCGAGTTTCGAAACCTCCGCTCCTCGACGCGCTTTCATCTCGCCTCGCTGCCTCTACTCCTGGCTTTTCTACATCGCGTAATCCGTCGACAAGCGTCATTCGTTGCTTTGTTAATCAACCTCGAACGCCTTAGGACACGTCTAATTTGCGGGCTGGCGGCGAACCGCGTAGACGAATGCGTGCGTACAATTTTATAGAGAATCGATTTCCAGTCGGTGAAGAAATTGCCAACGAAAGTCAGCGGAATACGCGATGAGGCTATTACTCGTGTTTAAGAAAATTGCCTTTAAACGTCGTATTATCGCATGAATTCTTCAGACGGTTTTAATCTATCCTACATAGGTACAACGTGCAACTTAATGTACTTTAAGCGTCGAAAAGTGTTCTTCTAAACGATACGAGAAAAAAAAAAAATAATATTGCCAACGTCGCTTGTTAGATTATGGTTCTTAGACTCTCTTGTAACACGGTAAAGTCTCTAAATCATGCAGAAACGTACGTACGTACACTTTGTCCGGAACAGTGTTTGCATAGCTCGTAAAAAGGTCACTTTGTTTGCACCATACGATGTATTTATTTTTTTAACACGTAGGACAAGAATGAAACGTAATCGCTAAATGCGCGGTAAAATTTTCCACCGCTTTATTGCAATAGAAGTAACCTTTTGTACGAGTCAAGATATATTTAAAAAGATCTGTTTCGTCTGTTATCAAAATTAATTCTCTCGTGCGTTAAACGCTGGCTTTTCCGTATACGAACCTGCAAAGTCTGTGCTCACGTAAGCGAAACCAATTGTTCAAGGCCATCCTTGAAGGTGTTCGCTCTCGTAACATCGATTTCTCACATTTTTACGCCGAATGGAACGATCTCGCGTTAACGCTTGTTAATTGCCCCTGCCACCGTACACTTATCCACGTAGTTGCACACGAGAAAAAAAAAAAAGACCGCAATCGTAAACATTCGCGATTGACGGTGCATAACGGGTGAATGCAAATCGCGAAGCGGTTACAAAACTTTCTCATGCGTCACCGGCATTCCTTGAACACACGTTTCCGCGCTTTGTCGGTGTGACATGTGTACAGAGCGAGATACATAACCGTGGTCCGACGCGAGCAAATATACCGTTAGTATTGCGAACGGGACTATTGCTTTTCTCCTACGGACTTGTGTTTCCATTCGAGATGATGAAGCATATTCGAACGATTCTTTCCTATATCCTGTCGAGATATGCGAGAGACGTTGATAAAACAGGTAACGAAATATATGAACTTATCGAAAAATTTAAGGCACACTACTGGGAGCAATCGGAGGATCGTTCAGCGTGTTACTGTGATTTCTATATCTGTTCCCTGTGTCTGCATCTCTTTCCGGTGACTGTCTTAAAGTCGATATACGTCAATCGCGGCTTTATACAGAATTTTCTCGCTTCTCAATATTTTAGTAACATCTCGTATTCACGCGTATCATAATATCGATGATTTTTCATTCTTCCTTCGAACTTGACAAATTTAATAAAGGATCAAAGGCTACGATTGAATGGAAAGACGCAGCAAGGTTAATATAACAGAAGCTTTCGTAGAAGCTGCGATAACTCTGATAATCTTTAATTGTTTTCATGCCTTTAAATAGTCACGTAGTATAATACGATTTATCGAGACGCGAAAGATGTTGGAAATGGTAGAAAGCAAGGTATAATTGCGCAAAAGGACGTTTTTACAATACTTTTTGTATATTCATAGCGCGCGAACTGATTGCTTTGCACAGCGGCCGACTGTCGCGTTACAACCTCCGTTTATTGGAAAACACCGGTGAACCAATATTGATCCTGCGAATAGTGGAAAACAGTCGATGTAACGTGCGTAACAATACCGTGATACGATTAAATATGTACCTACGGCAATTCAATTCTATTAATTTAGACGTACAAGCAGCCCCGTATTTATCCAACCATTCTCCCCTGATCAGCCTATTACATCGAACAAACAAGCGCGCCAACCTTTTTGTCCACGCCGTAGGTATTATGTAAACGCGCGTCGATTGAGTTTTCGGATATTCATGCACGGCTCGTGGCTACGTTTCACAAACGGACCAACCTCGAGACGTTTCGATCCACGACTAGCAGCTTAACCTTTAGTGGGAACAAACTGTAAAGTTTCTTTGCTCGCCATCGACTATTCTTTTGACGAAGGGTGACAGGCACCCTACTCTTCGTAAGCGAAGGGTGTGCTCGATCGAAAGGATCCCCGTGCGTGTGTGTTTTCAGTAGACGCGTGGTTGGCGATTGCGTTTTCAGAAATTAATGGCCAGCCGCGGTCTGAATTTCCGCGCTCGTTGTATCCGCTGCCGTGATTTCTAAGAACGAATGCGCACGACAGCTTGAAAAATTTATCCAGTCCAACCGGTGTTACCCCGGTGTGCGCTAAACCGTTCCCAGTCAACCGGCCGTCTTTTCAAACGGATCTTTACAAAAGCTGTCTTTCTCCCCCGAAGCTTTGTCTGAAGCCCCCCGACATACCACAGACTGGAACCTCTCTCCGCCCCTTTCCCGTTCATGAATCTTTGAGAGTTCATCGCGGAACCTGGGAATCAGCTCTGTCTTCTTTTGTTTCGACGGTTTTGGCGTTCCGTCAGCTGGGAACAGCGTCGAAAGGACGGAAGAGCGATCAATGAGATCTTTTGTACTTATACCGGACTCGTTGATTAGAGAGATCTCCGTGTTTCCTGAGAATTTGTAGGTGGCACGATTTTAAATATGGCAATTTGGAATGTCGTTCATTGAGATGTAAATTTCTGATCGTGAAAGAATTTAAACGGTAAGATTATAAAGGGAAAAACGATTTCGTATATCAACGCGTTAAATCATAGCTTTGTCCACCGAAATACGTAGTCAAGAGAGGCCGAGCGTGGTCGATTAATCAGAGTGATTAAGTTTCAACGAATTGATCGTTATTATGCGACTGTAGTTCGTTCTATAGCGAATAAAATTGCGTTGAAACTGAGAAACAGCAGGAATACTACAAAAACTGTATTTGCATTTTCTTATTTCTATGATGGCGGAACATCAACGAGTCGATCAATTTTCTTTTTACATCTCGTGTCCATTAAATTCTCCGTCCATTATCCGTGGGAAAAATAATTCTCTCAGGAGCGAGAAAAGCAACAGCTTTAAGCTCCTTACCCATTGGTAAAGAGGTTTGTAACGAAGTCCATTTTTCTCGTTCTGTTTCAGCAATCATGGCGCATTTCTTTTTCCTGGCTGCGTTCTTCTGGCTGAACACGATGTGCTTCAACATTTGGTGGACGTTCAGGTGAGTCTTGCTCCCTTTTGTCTGATCAGCTATAGGGTGCAAAGAAAGAAAACGTGTATAGAGATCTGTGGCGGAAGATTTCGCCGCGTGTGTACTCTTCCGTGCGACTGCTCTCGAATCAAACGATTGTACCGCATTAAGATTTATTTGATCGAACCTTCTTCCTATTTTTTCTTTTTTAATTTTTCTCCGCTCGAAAAACTCCTCGTCTTTACACACGCGACGCAAACGTTTCAGATATACTTCTGAAAAATAAAATACACGAGCAGCCGTCACGTAGCAATTAAGCGTCCGTTTGGTGGACGAGTCCCGTGAACAGGGTGATGAGGTAAAAATTATGAAAATTCGCGAAGCGTAATTGGCAGAGAATTTCAGAAGCGAAACGAGGTTGGTAACGGGAATGTCGAGGCCCCTGTCCCGAAGAGAGAGAGTAACTCTGGTGGTTTGTGCGTACGCCGTTAATTAACACCGGGTTGCAGGTTATCGACCTGGCCGAGTTTCGCGTTAGCCGCGTTGCCTCGTGTCGCATCTTCGATCAGAAGGCCACCACTCGTTACCTCGCAATTATGCAATTGCCACGTAATTACACAACCTATAGCGCGCTCTTGGCAAATAATTCATCGCGTTCGCGGCGAAATCGCTCGCCAAGCTATCGAACAATGAGAATCATTCCATTACAAAACTATATGCTTGATACGATAACGAATTCAGTTTCTGGAGCCGTTACTTTTTTCTCGCGACTATACCGAAGCAAATTCTCGCGGGAAATAATTGTTACGAGATATTAGTCCGAACGGTCGATGAACCGTAACTTTGTACGTTCTCATGATCTCTTCGTCCAATATGCGTTGCATTAAACAACGCTAATGTCGCCTATCGAATTATCATAATTCATTATTATCCGGTAATAACGGTCGCTAACAGACTATGGAACTCGCGGTTGACCTTTACCCGCGAGAAACGGATAGAACGCGCGCAGCACCTGCGAGAAATTACTTCTGGCGGTATGTTTCGCGGTGAGAACGCGTTACAGCGAACGTGTACGCGGGTGCGAACGTTGAGGTGGTTAGAACGATGATCTTCGCCGGAGTAGCAGCAGAAGATCGTTAGTGGCCGGATCACGTTTGACTCGAAGGATCGAAAGGGGACGAAGCAGGCCGTCGCGTCGTCGCGGTGAGAGATGGGATCAAGATCACTCGGTCGACTGGTTAATGCGATGCAACACGGTCGCTATAACGGGCCCTCCATCTCTTCTACTTCTTCTTCTTCTTCTTCTTCTTCTTCTTCTTCTTCTTCCTCCTCCTCCTCTTCTTCTTCTTCTTGTTCGTCGATTTTGTCGACTTCTTTTTCTTCCGATACTGCCGAGTGGCTCATTTCTCACCTTTTTCTCTCGACAGCCTTCAACTTCTTTTGTCTCTTCGTTCGTCTTCCAAGCCTTGCTGCTCGTGTGCCATTGTTTCTCACCGTTTTTATCTCTCCTTTGGTTCTTCTTTCTCTCTTGTTGAGTTGTAACACGTAAAATATTTCGCTTCAATAGCGAAATCTGTTCGATCGATCGCGTATTTCTCGATCAGGTTTCGGCGATATCGTTTACTAATTTTGCAATACGTCGAGGTTTCTCGCAATGATGATAATAATTAAAAATGATTCGGTTTTGGACCGGTTTTACTTCGGTTTTAAAGTTTCAAGGATTCGAAGGTTAAGAAATTCGAAAGTTGAAATATTCGGAGAATGTTTTATTTTATTTGTAATTTACGTTAATAGCTACGTTTCACTACGGGCTTATCTCCGATCTATCATCGCGGTGTTACACGGTACACTGCGTTCGCGAAACGATTCAAAAAATAGCTGCTCCGACTGGATGCATCCGCATCAATGACTCCGACTTTTCTCTGTTCCCCGAGCGTTGTACTTTTATCAGCGATTTTCGCGTGGGATGCACACGGCCGAAACGTGTCAGCGACACGTGCGCAACCCGTTGTATCCACTTGTTGAAGTGTCACCGACACGTTGCGTTCACGCTAGCTGCTCAGCTCCGTGATTTTCCAGCCGGAAAATTAGCCCGGTGTCATTTACCGCTGTGCAGCCGCGTTTAGCGCGATGCATCCTGTCGGATAACTCGTTTCATTCACAGTTTTCCTCCCGCTGCAAGGTCATTGCTTTCATGCCGCTACTTGGTTGCTTCGTTCAGGTTTCACAAAGATTCGAAAGGAGCTTTTCACAGAAGAAACAGTGACGCAACCTGGAAATAACTTATCGAATTTAATTAGCAGCATTATGAGAGTCTTCATAATTGGACGCATTGAGCAACGTCGGCAAAAGGTACGACTCTAGGCTGCTTAGAGAACGATTACGTCACTGACTGGTCTATAGATTGGTACCTCCTATAGATTGGCCATCGACTGAATTTCTTTGTTTCTCGACTCATTACCCCTTGAGTGGTTTAAGTCCATTAATCTTTATGTAGGCAACCGAGCATATAAGAAAATCTCAGGCTTCGGTATTTTAAATCTGTGCATAAATTTCCACGTAGAGACATTCACGGAATAACGGTCTAACATAGTTTTTAATAGTTAGATTCGTATCTGCATTTATATTATTAACTGTTCGTAGAACGACTGAGTCAATAGTCTTTGGTCTTGGAACGGTCTTTAATATCGATTACGGTCGAATTTCGTTATTTCTCAACTTACTACAAGCTATTTAAACTATCGCATATGTTTCGCTGCAGAAATATCCAAAGAATGGGAACTCAAAGTTTTATCCTTCTGAAAGACACAGTTGGAGCATTCGATGATAAGTAAATAGCAAGTACAATTAAGTACAATGTACGAGCACGATAACCCCGAGCGAATAGACGATTCCATCGCGTGGAAATTTATACGCTTAATTGCTTACTGAGATAGCTGGTCTGATGAGTCTGAATACGCTCGCTTCTTACACCAAAGGTGAGCTCCTCGAACTTGCTCCTTACGACTAGACGCGCGTACGCCTATTTCCCGAGAAATTCTTCAATTACCTAACATCTAGCAGCTTCCCACGGTCAGTGCAGTCGTTGCACATAGACGCACATGTAAGAGAACATATACGAAGTCTTCTAACAGGGTTGACCTCGTCGCTCGCAATTCCTTGCTACCGCCGATGCTTCTGCTGTTGCTGGTTGCGCTCTCGACTCTCGGCGGTGCGTGCACTCAACGAGAGAACGTTCCTTCTCTAAACGAATTTGCATTCTAGAAGCGAACTGGTTCGTCGAAAGATTCGCCTGCCAGAATCGATGATCCTCGAGAGTGTCTTTTTATGCTTGTTCGCGAGCTTCTCGGAGATTTGGCGAATTTTCAGCAGAAAAATTTCTCCAGGAAAAAAGTCAGAAAATTGTTCGTTGGGAAAATATTTCGGTGCGTCCACGTTGATTTCCTTTCTCGGGGTAGAAATCAAAGAGATTTCTGAAAGAAGCTTTTCTAATCGGTTTCGATCGTTTCGAGAGTTTGGTCACGAAGATCGAAAATATCCTTCGAAGGCTTAATGGAATTCGGTCGAGCGAAAAAGCGAAGACTCGTCTATGAACTGGGACTAAGGCACGATCGGTCATTGTCAGCAACGAAGAAACGCCTAATCTCGATGCCTGCCTGCGAAACAATGCAACGACCAGGCCGCAGGCGCAGGACAGAACGGAGAACAAAGGCGGAATGTGTCGTCTGAGGATCGTGGTCAAGTGTATTAGCCTGTGACGGTGTAAGTACGCGTTCGTGTCGGTCGTTAAGGTCTCCACTGTTCTCGAAGAGTGGCTCATTAACTTCGTTTATCTCGTCCCCGATAGCTGCATCATGGACTCGACTTCTTTGGCTACACAAGATCGTACTCCCCCGCTGCCAAGTTAATAGCATCCACGAAATTCTAGATAGTGAGAAAATTCCTAACAAAATTTGCACGTCGAACGATTTTCGTTTCTATATTTCCTTCGACGATCTTCCTTCGTTCTTTGGATACGTTTAGATTGGAATTTATACAAGAGTTTTGATATCAAAATTTATACCATGTTAACCCCAAATAAGAATTAATTCCACTCCCGCTAAGATTTTTAAGTAGAAATATAGAAATAGGAATAATTTTAGAAACCCCTTTGAGGTTTGCGATAACTCCGCGATCGAATTCCTTGAAATATATTAATCAAATATATTGAATTAGTTCGACAATAGTCTCTCGAATCACAGAAACTAGAACGTTCTGTTCTAAGCATTAAAGACTCTTACGTTTTATATGATAAGATTGGCCCGATACAAAGTCTGGTATACTTCGAAGTTAATATTGCTCGAGGCAATGGAGATCTATATGCATAGATTCATCTTGCGCTAGGTCAAAGATCCGAAGCGTAGTAGTCGGAGCAGATGGTGAATTGATAGAAACGAGCGGAATCTGTAATCGACGAAGTGGTCGTTGCCAAGATTCGTTTTCATAACGAGAAAGTTTACTTGCGTCGGGCGTGTAACACCGTCGCCCGAAGGCGATACCAACGGAGTTGGCAAGCATGGCGGCGAAAAAGAACGAGGAAAAGGGAGTTTCGGAGACGCTTCGGGAACGTGATCAAGAACACCGGCCGGTCTGTCGTGGCGCGCATCCCAACGAAGCTTGATTAAGGTCCCTTCTGTTCTCGAACACAGTAGCTCATTAATTCCGTTATCTCATTTTCTGCAGTCACCGGATCTCTTGACCAGTGGATCGAATCAATTGCCCTCGTGTCATCCCCCTCTGTCGAGGGTCTGAAAAATCCCAAGAAATTTTCATAATATCGTCCGAGAAAGGCTGGTCGAGTCTCTGCTTCGGTAGCGACAGAGAAGCGATCTAGTCGGTCGGTTATAAATAGATTAATTCTCGTTCATCGACAATTTAGGGCGTCAAGTTGATGCCAACAGGAGCGTGACCTACATCCACGCGATGTTGGCTGTACCATGTTTCTAGATGAATTTCGTAACGAATATGTAAGTACGTTCAACCTATATTATGATCAGCTTCTGTATCAATTCGTTGTTTGTACTTACGCCTTTCTTAAGCGTCGTTTTAAAACCAATCTTTGTCGCGTATCGTTCTTGGCAGCTGTCCTCCAACTGTTTCGAACAGAGTGTCTTTTATCGTACGAATCTTCGTCAAATCGATGACGAAGTTTGTAAATGTCTAAACTTCAGAGACCTAATACGGTAGCGTAGCGATTGTTCCGTGTCTTCCAAAGTCCGCGTACTAAAAATTGTCTCTTCGTACGACGAGGTTAACCCCTACAGTCATCGCTCGTAAAAAAAGGATTACTCACACCTACAAAGAAGCTAACTTTCCTGCTTAAAAAGTTCTACAAATCCAATGCAATCGTTTTCCTGAATTGTTCAAACTCTCCGTTTCGAAAATTGTCAGCTCGTTCGGTGAACCGTTTAGGTCAATTCCCTGGGACGTCCGATTAAGTTAATTGAATTAAACGGTCTCCGCGGGTCCCTTTGCGTCTTCATCGGAAGTGCTGCTCGAAACGCCCTCTTCTTTCGTTCGTCCACGTAACACCCATGAACACTACGGATTACCAGAGGGTCTTGAAGAGACTTCCAGTTCGATGGCTTTTCAGCGGAAGAGCAGATTCTACAGCCGCGAACAAATTAGTTTAACCCGGCGAGTAGGTTCGTAGTCTTCCCGGTCCCGATTCGGCAAACTTCTTCGAGGGTTCCTCGGTTCCTCGAGACTGTGGACGTGACGGCAACAAGATATCTCGCTGACCGTCGCGTTTGCGGTTGTCCCTGTCGGTTTACTCGGTCGGAGTCGGTCTCTTTCTCTTTCTCTCGCATCTGCCTACGAGAAGAGAAGAGAAGAGAAGCTTCGTGGCCGTCTTGGAAGCGACGCAAAGTCGTTGATCCAGCGAGTCGAGTTCTCCCAGCAAGTTTCGTATACATACTCCGCTGGTTCGACCACCGGACCGGTCCATTTCCCCTGCTCTGTTGACACTTCTCGACTCGACCGAGTTCAAATATTGCTCCGGACCAGCCGGCGCGGCGGACCGTGTCGAGGACAGCGTCCACGTGGTTCCCGAACGAAGCTCGGTTTTGTCTGTGGGTTGCTTTGAAGCGTAGTATACTGTAGTACGAAATGAAAGATCATCGACCAAGAGAACTCTAGGCGTTTTACTTTGTTCCATCATCTTCGAATAGGATAAGACGCTTGTGGATGAAAATCTAGGGAAATATAGGAATTGAAGCAGGTTTCAGGATAATTCGGGAATGATATCGAAGTTTACTTCGTTCGATTTACCAAATGATCACAGTTGGATCTTATCACACTAGCGTATTTGGTTTTAGTACCGTTATTAAATGAAATTAGATTTCTGCGAGTTCATTCTGTGAGAGATGCTTGCAGTAATCGAACTTAACGATATACGTTGAAGAATGAAATTAAAATTTGAGAATTTTTTATTTCGTTTATTTAGATCACGGTCGTTTATTTGAAATGTAACAATCGGAAGTAGCAAAAGATTAAAGAAAAGCGATGATGTAAAAGCGATTGAAAAATTCCTCTTCCCATCGACGTGTCTATCGAAAGAGCATGATTCGATCGATGTCGGATAAAATTAAAAGTAGGTGAACGAGGGATAAGCCGAGGATCTACGGGGACTCGCGGTGAAAGTGTTTATAATCCATCAGCGTAGCCGGGACCGTGCCTATTTCTGTTCGCCATGGCGATCGTACTAATCCCCGTGGAAAAATTTTCTTGGCACGGACCACGGGATTCGACGGAATCGCGATCGCCGGTCTCGATGGAGTATATCCAAACCGACACCGAGGTATCCGGCAGTTCGTCGAAGATCTTAAATAAAACAGGAACAATTTGCGAAGCGTAAGACACGGTGGAAATAATTTTCTATGAATTTATCGCGATTCTTCACCCTTGCTGAACTTCAGAGGATGAAACGAACCTCGCAGAAGCAAAAGGTAAAGCGGTGAAAGCTCTACGAAGCGAAAATCAAGTCGACTCGGCGAAACTGTCTCGAAATGAAGTTATAATTCGAGGAGCGAAAAGGAAGAAGCAATCGGTGATGTCTGATTGGAGCCCAATCTAAATATAATCTCTCGTTTGATACACAGTAGCCGTGGGTAATAGCATTACCGCAGATTACTCGTTACGGGAGCAATCTACCGACGAAGCCCGAAGAAGATCGTAGCGGATTCGCAGGAAATCGGAGGAAAAGATAATCGAAACGTCGAAGGTGTAACCGGACGTCCGTCGCAACGACTTTGATGGCAACGTTGTTTCTTTGCTATTTCCATCTGTCTTGACTCCCTTTCTCTCTCTTTCTCTATTTCCTTCCCTGTCTCTTGTGGCAGGGATCAGCGAGCTCGCGAGGTTAACGACTTGGTCCGTTGCTTCTTCTTTTCCTTCGTCCATGGGACTACGCTCGTTACGCGTTAGATAATGCATGCAAATTGCATTAAGTCAACGTGACTACCGGTTCTCGGGCACGGACGATGTAACGTCGCGTCGTCCGGCTCTATCTTTTTCTGGCTCTACCCTCCTTCTAGTCAACGACCTGTCCATGTAAAGATAGGACGAATCGTCAGCGCGTTTACCGTTGCAGTTTCCAGGCCAATCTATTACGCCGACTGTCAGCCAGCTCTGGGTGTATTATAGATGTTCCGTGAGCCGGCCAGTGAATCACTCGAGACGTTCAGAAACATCGAAGACGAGATGCGGCGGTGGCTCCCTTTGAACGGAGACTCTCGTTCCGACTCGTTCGCGTGTCGCGAGTCGTATTCGTTGCTCGCAGTTTCGTCGAATCTTGGCTCGCTCTGTTGATCGTGCGGCTTCTTTGCTCGTCGTGCTTCCTCCTCGTCTTCGTGGTCCTTTCACGAGGTCTCGGCGTGCAATGGACGCGCGGGATCTCCTCTCTCTACAGGCTTAATTACTTCGGAGGCAGAGATACCCAGTGTTGGTAGTCGGCTAGTCTTGCTTGAGACTGTAGACGGGAGTTCTCGTTTTAATGTACGGCAATTAGGAATGCCTCGAGCGCGGGGTAGATAAATTGCCAAGTATTAGCGGGTAAATTGCTACATTTCGTTATTGCCGCGTAATAATGATAATCTGCGATAATTGACATTCGCCGGTGGATGAGTTATCCTGCGTCGATGCGTTTACGCCAGTTCTCCAATTATTTCCTCTAATTAAATCGCGAGCAAATGGAGCGACGGTAGGGTTGGTACATCGCGTGTCGATCAGAGAAGGAAATTACGTTGGAAATAAGAATAGTCGAAAGTGGAGATTAACCCTTTGAAGCAGCGTCCTGAAACTGATGGTGAATTATCCTCGAGTGGTCGGTTGGTACTCTACAAACTACTTTCAACAGTTTTTCGTAATTTAAGTATATTTACTATTATTACTAGATATTCTGTGAGAAATTTGACTATGAAACGGATAAGACGTCCACAATATACAGCTTACGATATCCGAAAGATATCTCCGCGTAGGTTCTATTTTGCATAGACGTTTCCAATCTATTTACAACCGACGATATATCTACACAGAAATATTTTTATTAAATCACTACACAATGTCCAAAGCGAAATGAACCGCGTAAAATACAAAATTTCGACCTCGATTCAATATAAAATTGTAAATGATCAAACTTCGATTTCTGTAATTACTGGCGATGCTGGTAAGAAGACTAGCGTAAGAAATGCGAGTTTGTTCATTGACCGAAAGTGTCTCGTACAGAAATAAAACAATATAGCAAAGGAAAGTTAAGTAGACGCAAAAGAACGGTTCTTCGCTGTATCAATGTACACTTTGATCGCTTCCATTTGCGTTCGTACGGTACGCGCAGCAAAATCTACGTTCGTAACTCTGGTGTTTTCTGGTGGAACTCGGCGACCTATTCGTTGTTACGCACGGCCATTAACTGGCAACCGTGTGCTCGGAATTACTCGAGTGAATCACGCACGCCAGTCCGGATGTCGATGAAACCGGCTTCCTTTAGCCCGCGTTACGTCTGTGCCGATCGTGCGGATTATTCTATCGATGGGATTTCAATCCCCGCCGTGTTAATACGATACGACGTGTACGCTCGACGATACGATCTTTGTATCCAGGGTTATTTGCATTTTACCTGACCCGCGATCCGCCACTTATAGATCTTTAATAGCCACCGTGGGCGTTGATTAAAATACTCGCACGACGCTAAAAGGAGCTGCAACGTTGTCGAAATAGACGGACGATGATCCACGTTTAGCGCAGAAAAAACAGCTTTAGGTATTTCGAGCGGTTGCCTGTCTGAGAATGATGCAGGAAATTGGACTCTAATCCGTCAATTCGTTGCTCGTTTGAAGCTTCTTCGATAATCTTAACGAATAAGAATGGCAGTTTGGAGATCGTAGATAGAATTAGAGCTAGTAGATCAAGTTAATAAGTTTTTCCGATCTATACAAGATACGATAGAAAAATAATGAAATTAAATCCGTCGTACTCATATCTACCGTACGGATATGTATCAAGAACTACAAGTATCTGCTAACAAGAATTTCGACAACGAAGAAACGTTAAACTATAATTAATCGCGATTAAATTATACGTTATATTCGTGTCCAGAATTAAAATTGAAATTGAAAATTCAACATCAAAATAATCTGCTAACAAGAATTTTGACAACGAAGAAACGTTAAACTATAATTAATCGCGATTAAATTATACGTTATATTCGTGTCCAGAATTAAAATTGAAATTGAAAATTCAACATGAAAATAATCTGCTAACAAGAATTTCGACAACGAAGAAACGTTAAACTATAATTAACCGCGATTAAATTATACGTTATATTCGTGTCCAGAATTAAAATTGAAATTGAAAATTCAACATCAAAACAATGTTCAAAGTATTCTAAACGCATGTATGAATTTCAGAAACGCTGTATCAAGTATCTTGGAGATTATTTCAAAACCGTCGTCTTGAACATTAATGTCTTACTTCTTGCTAGTCTTGTTGCTTTCTTATCTCACCATACATCGAGACAGTCTACGGTCAGAAATCGACTGCCTAAATTAGGAGTATTACACGGACGCAAAAGTTTCACAAGAAGTAGAGGTAAAACCTATCAAGAAAGAACCGGAGACGGGCAAACCAATTACTTTGAAACTTCCATTTGTCCAAACGCAGGGCAACGCCTTTAATTGACACGGCGTCACGCACGGCACTCTCCTCACGAGGATCTGGTAACCATCGGCTGCTAACCACATCCCGTACGAACGAAAAAAGCACCATAAAAAACCCCATCCCCTGAACAACCCCAGCTTAACCTAACCCAGACCCGGGTCTGTTAGGCAGATACGGTTCTTCCTCAAACAGAATCTC
This sequence comes from Bombus difficillimus, assembly GCA_014737525.1. Taxonomy (NCBI): domain Eukaryota; kingdom Metazoa; phylum Arthropoda; class Insecta; order Hymenoptera; family Apidae; genus Bombus; species Bombus difficillimus. Next base: position 3,968,168 of record JACXIT010000099.1, read on the forward strand.
TATTTGACCGAGTCGTAGATACTACGCTGGCGACTGCAAACGTCGTTTATAGATAAGAGAAATTACCAAACGGCCAAAGAAATTGCTTAGGGCCAACACAGAGTTGTTGTATCGCGTACGTCGTGGTTGTTAACACCGTTCGAGTAAATCATGAATGGTCGTTAGGATTTGGACTATGGTTCCCTAGAGACTAAGGTTCGAATTTCTCGGGGAGCAATGCCAAGGAATTGCGCCCAAGTTCGACCATCCCCTAGATCTTTCCCTCTCTCTTCCTCCGACCTTTGGATATACGCGATACATCTTTGTTCTTGCTCGACGACTACGTAATGCTAGACGTTCATCCGTATTTTTGGTCGCCAAGACTTCTTGCTGTGTACACGTCGTTGGCATTTTTATTGGCCATCGTTGAGTCTCGTTTGGACCTGTTTGTACGTGTTTTAACTCGACGCTAGAATTTTATTAACCCGTTATTGCGCCACTCGTTCTCCCGGAACTGGTTTCACGTCACTTTTACCAGCGAATAAAATATACAATTTGTGTCAAAGAAATGTAGGAGTGTGTATCGAAAAATATATAAGCGAAAAGATACGCTTGAGTGAAAAAAAAGCTCGTTCCAATCCTCAAATATATATCGCTGTAAATCTAAAAATATTCTTCGGAAAAATTACGATAATATTGATTGCACTCTGCCAGTTTCAGCGTTACAGCTGACGGACTTGTGCTTGATCGTTTCATCGGTACGCTAACACGTGCAACTACATTCGTAAAAGTTTCCTTCTTACCTGTCCGGTTAGATTGCGTGCTCCTAACAATTTAACTTCTGCTTTCTCCAAGCAGACTTAATGAGACGTCTCTATCGTACCTGAATCTTAAAACGCTCTTTTCAAGCGAGCGTTTTATATCGCCGAGAAAGGACATCTGTTAGCCATTCCGTTACTTCGTTCCATTCGAATCCATACAACTTTCGCGAATGTCATCGGTTAATACAATAATCTACGAATAGAACTTCTACGTATGCTCGACCGCATGTAATCAAAGGATTAAGCCCCTGTTAGCACACTTCCATTTGGCATCCGATTAGCCGGCTTTCCCCTGATATCGCTTTATATCTAATACTTATGCGTACAGGCGAACCAGGAACAATAGTACTGAAAGTAGTACCACCGTGTGAACTCGTAACTCGTGACCACGTCGTTGTCGTTTTAACAGAGTGACTAAGTGTTAATACGTTTAGACGATCGTGGCTTCTCGTACGCCGTTAATCTCCAATTCCTCCCTTCGTTTCGTTTGCATACGTCGACCTACGGCTAATTAACTGTTCACGGTTACACAGTTTCGCCATTTCGGTATTGAAGCCGACCGAATGACCGTCCTAAATTTCTCCTCGTTATCTCTTTCGCGCTGTTCACATCGTTATCCCTGGTCGATCTGGACGAGGATGGCCCCCGACTCGCTCGTGCATGGTGGCGAGACTCTCTCGTTACACGCATGATTTGCGCGCCAAGTGAACACGCGTAGGAGAGCACCAGCGAGGAGTTGCACATCCTTTGCATCAACCTTCGTCGAGTTTTTCTATGTCCTCGAAACGGTGTCTCGACAAGGGTTCGACAGCGATGTACTTACGCGCAGAATTCCTCTAGTCGTTTCTTTGCCGATGTCGAGAAAATGAAGTGGAAATTTAACGAAGATGTTACGAATCAAGGCTATCGTGTTTGAAAGTTACGAAATTTCCACGCGACATAGGCAAAATTGTAGTTCAACTTGATCGTGAATCATATGTACACTACTGGCTAAGAATCATTACGACTTATATATCAAAATATTATCATCTACATATATTTTATATCGTTCATCGAAAATTGAAATCATCTCGGTCGCTTAGACACTTTTGGATAATGTCAAATACGTTACAATTCTAATTATTGTATGACTGCGTTACTAAAATATAAATATTCATATCGTTCAATGAGATTATTTTTCAAGTAGAAACAAATTTTGTATCTTTCGTCTTCTGATTTAGAGAATGCCCAAACAAATGGTCACAGTCATCTTGTCCGCCAAAGTATTAATACCAAGATTAGTAAAATTGCAATGCTATAAAGCGAAGCGAGGAGGATTCAGAAACTAAGAAAAATGATTCCCAACTTCTGAAAGATCGAACGAACTAAACGAAAATTGCGGTAAGACCGGTTCAGAGAGATTTAACCTTTAATTGCCTGGAATAAATCGCGAAAGATCGCGGGATAATCGGACTAATTATTGTTTCATGCCCGGCAATTTCGAGCACGCTGTGCGTGAAATGAATCAGGTCTGAGGTCTGGTTCGATAAGTCGGTACGGGGACGAGTTTCGGTGATGGGGGAAAAGATAGGCGAGCGGATCAAGACTCGTACCACACGCCACCGTACCGCGAAAAAGGCCAGTCGATGGAATTACGAGAGTTCTTCGTTTATAAGTCTCTCTCTGTGACAGTGAACTCTTGGAGCGTGACATTGTCACGGATCGTGTTGCACGATACGCTCATCTTCCGTAACCGTGGCTCGTGATTGCGCGCTTAACCAGTCAGCCGAGGCTGAATTTCAACCGGTGCGAAACGCTTCGCGATACCGCTACCAGTTTTCTACGACTGGCCATTAGATGGTTTTCACGGAACTTGATTGAAACTGATTGCAAAGTCGTTGCACGATCGTCTTTGCTAATGACGTTTCTTCTTTCTGGTATTAGATACTTGGAGATATAGAGACATCGTCGCCATATATCGATCCAGCGCCGAAGATTACGCGTTAGAAGTTGCTGAACGAAGTCCGCTCCAATTGCTACAGTTTCTTCCCGTTTTGATTTAGGATCTAACTTTCTATTAATTGCACGCATGAATCTTTATTAGTAAGAAACTAAACTTTCTTATAAATGCTACGTTACATGCCTTTATCGACTGGGAATCAGAAACCGTATCACAAATTCATATTACAAAACAAGAAATTGAAGAACCTACGTAATTTATCAGGAAGAAAGTAGGAGAATGTTGGTCTCAACGTTAACACGCTTCTTCGACCAAGTTTTCGCTTAATTTTACTTGCTAACACAACGGTTACTCGAATATGCATTCCCCTTTGGTAACCCTCGCATTTTTCACGTACCGCGGCTCTTGCGTCGAAACTATTCGCACTCAAGAAACTTGAGAGACCGTGGACGATCCTTTGACAAGATTTTGGAAACAGGTCGAGCGACTCTCGGCCGGCACAAACGCGAATCTTCCTCAGGCTGGTAGGCTCGTTTCTTACCGGTCGCAAACTCGGTAACACGGTAACGTGAGGGCACGAGGAAGCAGAAAGTGGGATGAAAGAGCGGCAAAACGGTAGGAGAAGAGAGGGGCATGTCGATGACCCCGGCCTCAGGCTGCACCTGCATCACCTGCGGCCAGAGGCAACCCGTCGACGGAACTCTGACGATCGTCGCCGTTCGACCGTGCGGTGAACTTGATCTTAACCGTGAAAAAAGTTGCCCGGCCATCTGTGCCGCGGAGAGGAGGAATTCCAAGTGGCGAAGCGAGCGCGTGGAACTGCGAAGGACACGCGATCGCATCGAAGAACAGAATGCAACGCGGAATTCGCGGATTTAAGCCAAGCGTTTCCTCCTTCGTTCGTAAACATCACCACCCATATCTTCGTTCGTATTTCCGATATGGCTCATTAAGCTGCTTGCTCTCTGGCATTCTAAGAATTATTTACCATACGTGGCTTACGAATTGATTGCTTCCGGTGATTTCTATGCGATACTTGGATACTGTGGAAAATTACAGGCTCGGTTATGACTGGTAATTTGTTGGAATTTTTATAAATAAATCTCGGCATCGTGGGTAAGCTATTTCGCGACCATTCTCTACTGGATATTTCGTGAATTTTAGATTACGTTATACATAATTGGTAAATTGTTGGAACTCTTGCAAATGCATCGTGGGATAGAGAGTAAAGTGCGGATATGAATTATGACATTTTTTTTTTATACCATGGGAGATTTCGTACTTCAGGTTCAGGAATTAATGCATCATTCTAAACGAAGAAGTAGACGATTAATAGAGTCCTCGAGCTCTCCAGCGAATGCTATAGACGTTCTCTCAAAGATGATTAATGCCATGCGATGGTAGGCCATTTAAAATACCATATATACAATCTGTCGATACTTGTAGGTAGATGAATAGTGTAGAAAATCACTATGCAGAGAAGCGAAGGAGGTGTAGAGTATTCTGGTGTGTATAAGATCGAGGCCAAGTTACCACTAAATTAACATGTTCGCAGTTCCGTGACCCATACGCGCCTCTCGGAAATCAAACTGATCAAGTGCATCGAGGTTAATGTCGTGTACTCTAGCACTAAAATGAAGACATTTCCGAGAAACAGAATCGATCAGTTTGCTTTCATTCGTAATCAAAAATCATATACTCTTTTCACATAAAAAATACGAATATTCTTCTATACGAATATTAAGCTTCATAGAGTATCGTACAACATGTTTTTCGAAATATTATTCAATATACATGATACTATACGATACCTGATAATACATTGCATAATCGTATCCTTGGTTACCATTAAGTGATTATTATATCACAATGGAAAGAATTCATTCTTCTAGTAGAATCATCCAACTGCCTTACTTTTCCATATTAAATATAACAAGATAAATTTATTACACCATTGATAGACACTGTAGCTCCATCGAGGCACGTGTATGATTTTCCTGAATGTATAAGAAATAAGAGCTGAATATGTGTTATTGAACACGTGTTGAGAAACACTGTGTGAATCGAAAGATAAAGTCTCTGCCTTTGAATAATAAAAGTTTCCACTTCTGTTCCACTTACACCTCCATATTTTATATTCTTTTATATTCCACATCTCATTTATTCCAACGGATGAAAGCGGCTAGCAGTTCCTCCGGTTGATATTGCGTCGTTTCCTGTTCAGGCTAACGGTAACACCGTACACAATTCTCGTGGTGCAACCTGTGCCTAAGCACGCAGATCTTATCGAGGCGAACGAGTCGTACACAAGCGCTCTCGTCCCGATCTCAGCTCGATTTTCATTGTTCTCCGCGAAAAATGCGCGTAGCCGAATGCTACGCAGCAAGAACGCTTGCTACTTTTCGTACCGTTACGCCGCGTGCTCTCGAAACTTCGATAAAGCTCCGGTAACGCGAGCATCATTGTCTCCTTCCTGGGACTAGGCGCGAGACAGGAACGTGGAAAACCGCATCCCGTTGCAAATCGAATACAAAACTTTCGTACGAAAACGTACGGAGAACAAGTACAAACGTAGCGTCTTTGCTTGCCGTCCGTATAATAAGTTTTACAAAATAAAGATTCAAATATTTATTGAACTAGTTGTTACGCCTCGAGGCTCGGTATAAGCCGTGTTCCTAACCGTTCTCCCTCGGTGTTGCAGTGCCCTGGACGGATCGTCTTATATGACCGTCGAGATATATACAAAGTAGCATAGTTGTCGTCAAGCAGCGAATTCTAAAAACATCGATTCGCCTTCGGTCCGTTATTTTATCTACATAAAAAACGTGGTCTCCAGACAAAGGACAAAATCGAAGGGCAGTCAGTGGCAAATGAGGATTCAAAGCGAATGCATCGGAAGGTTCGGAGGAATAAAATCGTAAAGTCGGGTCGAATTACAATAACAAACTGATCGTCTCGTCGTTAACTGACTTGTAATGTGTTAATTCTAATTTTAAATATTGTTAAAAATACAAGCTTATTTTAATTCAGTGTTATAATCATGTGAACTACCTCTGTTATCCTAATCGAAACGGGGGAACGACCGATTCGCGGCGTCGATTATCAGAATCGTAGCGAGAATTTACGCCTCCCGCTGATGCGTTTTCCTCGCGATCGCGTCTCTCCGCGAAGGGTTGTAAAACTTCTTCGACAGAAGTAGGTTCGTCATTTTGTATAAAGAATTTTTAGCTCCATCGAATAATGTGTTAAAAGATACACAATTTCATTTTAAAAATCAAAGTTGACGTACATAGGTCCTTGATGCATCCACCCAGAGAACAAACTAACATCGATTATATGCACTCCTCGAAATCATTCAACTTTCATACAAAGCTTCCTTGCTGTGAATAATAATAATGACAAAAATCGAGGTGGTAATTTCAAGCGAGGCACTGTATGAAAATAGAACGAATCTATATTACGGTCCAGCGCTGTACTAACAACACCGTATATGCAATTGGTAGCATTTTGAATTCAACGAAAGTGTTCGCACGCTTAGCACGATAGTCGAAAAAGAAAGCATAGCACGCACGCGATCGTGGGCACGTTTACGAGGGAACCAGTAGCTTTACGGGAAGTTGTACAAGTGGCGTAGAAATTGCGCTCTACCTAATTGTTCGTCTAGTAGAACTCGGGATTATTGCGATCCCGCCTTCGTTCCCTGTATCCACGTAGAGTCCACGAATTTTCGCGCGGAAATGGGCAAAGGTGGTTACCGCGTTCCACGAGCCGGCAACCACCATCGGACCATCCTCTCGATTTGTTTACGCACTCCGTTAATTAACCTCGATAATTGGGTACGTGCCAAGCATGCGTTACCGTGTCGATCGCTTCCGTTCTTTCCTATAAAAGAGATATTCAAACGAGTGGTAACTTCTCTCAGGTTCTCGCTATCTCGATAGCTTTTAAAATTCAGAGAATTCCATTTTTATTAATTTTCTAGAGATTTTAAAAAATTTAGCTTCTAAATCACGCGTCCTTTAGATATTACCTTTCAAATCACGAATGAGCAGTTCTCTCGCTATTTCGATAAGGAAATGGGCTGAATGTTTTTCTCTGCTCTTGTTAATTTCGTAAATACAAACGGTAACCAATTTGTCTCTATGTCGAATTCCTTACTCTGAACGTACTCTGAATTTCTACAACCTATCGAATCTATAAGAAGAACATTATCGCCCCATATAATCCACTAAAAATTCTTGTATCCTCAAACCTCGAAAACAAGACGTTTCAAGAACAGAAAGTTCGTTTCGCGTCATAAAAATGCATCCCACCTGCCAACGGTACTACGCTCGTACGTTCCTCGTATCCTCTACCTTTCAGCCACTCTCGTTCAACCCTCATTTCAACGAAGAACATCGAATTCCTGTGAAATTGTACTAAAAGCCATTTGACGGCCAGTGCATATTCCATACACGTAAATGCACTTCGTATGCAAGTATCGTGCGAGATGCAGCGGCCCCGTGGGCTTCTTTATTTCGAAAATTCCACATTCCTCGGCCGGAATAATAGCTGGCTGTCGTTCCGACGATTCATCCGCGAGCAATCTCGCGTTCGTCGCGTCGTGACACCCGCGCACGAGCCGATGAAACGACGCAAAGAATGCCTCTTTCTCTCCGGAGTCCGGCCAACGTTTTAATAAACCCACGCCGGTCTTACCCCTTGGTGAACGCCCTTTGACCTCCTCTCTGTTTTCTATGAGAAACACGAAGTCACGAAAGGGACGGAAGCTCTTCCGTGGAGAAACGTCCCGGTCCAGAGCGCTGTGAGAATCGATCAAAGGATAAGATTGAACGTTAATTGGCGACAGGAGACACGGACCGTCCGGACTGATTGCTGTAATCGCTGACCCATTGTCGTTCTTTATTAAATTAAAGGGAGTAGAATGATACGTCGTCGACAGTGATTCTCAGAACGATATTAGTTTCGTATCAAACTGGCCTCTTCGGGTTTAATTCGATTTTTTGGTTTCTGATTCCGTTTGATTAAACATATTGGTTAAGTGGCTATTGCTGTCCTCGTCGGTTCTTCAAAGTTTTAATTTATAAATTCGCTAACATTATTAATTGGGAAATTATTTAAAAAAAAAAAAGTCCTGATATTACTTGCGTTTTTATTATTAACGCGTACGATTCGTTATGAGAATAACGAACATCGTGTCGACTATATTACTGTTTAGAAAAGTCCCTTAAATTTCGATTAATATCCGTGGAATATCGATGTCGTTTAAATAAACACGAACGATGGTGCGTTTAAAATTAACGAATGCGTCGAGTATCAGTAACGAGAAATATTTGGAATTTCTTGTCAATATACTATCTCGATAATTGATCATTGACCATTGAGTAACTCGTGGCCAGTTGCCAAGACATTGGTATATATGAAATTGGAGGAAGAGATCCAAGTGGAATAAGTCGGATCAGTTGACAGAGCAATCTCTTAGCCGGAATATACGATTTGATTTCTAGTGTCGCTAAACCTTTTTCCCCTCGCGGAATCACGGTTTCTCGTTAGACACGACACGTTTTCGGAGAGAGGAGAGAAATACGCGTCGTCGCGTCTCCCCGCGGATCATGGTTGCCAGCTCGCGCGAACCCTCCAACGAAATAATTGAATAATTCAGGCAGAGTCGCGTAGTGCGCCAGTTTGCGAAGTGTCAGGCTCAGCTCGTGGCCACGCACGGGGATATTCCGGCTAACCTAACCGGCTGTTTCGGTGTCGCTTTTCGCGTCCGCTTGATACCGAAACCTTTCTTCCTGCCAGCCAACGAATGGGACAGGTTTTCGTGCTAAAAGGACACCCGATACATGGAAGCTTGTTTAAGAGGACACTTAATACCCTGTGCAGATGATGGCCGGAATTTCGGGGCTGTTCTTTTCAATTTTTCTCTTTTTTGTAATCCTCCTCCGTACTATATTTCAACACTCGGAGTTCCACGAACTCTCTTTCTCTCTTTCTCTCTATATATATACCAATTTGTTTTCACGTATGGTGATTTTCGGTCGTAAAAATGTGATTAACGTTGTTTAAAGACTCGTAGCATACCGGTATCGTTATTAATTCCCGGCTTATCTCTCTTCCTCTCTTTTTTACGCGTTCGTCTAACTATCATTTACGTTCTAATAAGCTCCTAATTAAATACGCGATAATCAATGTGCATTTCTTTTACGATCGTCAAAGTAACGTGTAGTAAAAGCATTGAGAAGAAAGAACCATTCTGTACGAACGCAGACAATTTCTTTCGGCCGTAGAGGGATTCGTCGGAGGATAATAAATGATCGTTGGACGTGAAAACCGTTTGAAGAATCGATTCGATAAGGATCGCGAAACGGATAAGAGAGAACGACGTCAGGCTGCCAATTAGACCGGCGAGTGCAAATCCCTTCGTTAACCGGCTATAGAGCGAATATAAACGCGGTGTACGGTTCGCGATGATAAAATTTGAATTGTCACGGTATCCGGTACGGTTCTCTATCGCCTGTATTAATTTACAGAGCTGAACCGGAGGAGTGCTCACGATGGCAGAATCGTTGAACGATAGCGACGCGTTCGTGATTACGGGCGAGAAACGACGACGATCCACGAGTTGTTGAATCCACGGAGCCGTGTGGCACTTATCAAAGAGGAGGGTGGTCCTCCCGGAGGATGTGTCACTCGCGGCACCACTCAAATCAGATTTTCTTCGCTTAACGCCCTGTCAGTTCTCGCTTTGCAAGCGCGTTGCTCGCTTCAGGAATCACGTCGGCGTCCGTCAGGCCGGTTTATTGCATTTCCAGCGGGTTTCGTCTCGTTTTCACGGTTTGTTTCGCCCTTCATTTCCCGCCAGCCGCCTCGTCGCGCGAGTACCCCACCAAAGACGAGATAGAACGCCGACGACGTTTCTTCAGCGTCTCTGCCTCCGCGAAGACGCCGTTCTTGCAGCTTCTGACACTTTTCGTTGGGTCGCGTCACCCTTGTATCTTTCTTCGCGCGTGTCTCCCCCGCCCCCTTCTGCCTCTCTCCTTTCTTACCTTCTCCTCTCCGTTTTTCCTTCCTTCCTTCCTTCCGCCGCGTCAACTTCGATACAAAGAATTCCTCTCCTTTAACCCGTCAAACACTCAACCCTCGTTCCATATTCAGCCGGCAATCGGATGAATCCGCGGTGGTAGAAAATTTATAAACGCTCGAAAGGTGTATGGTAGAAACGCGTATCGTCATCCGATCATATGGAACAAGAAACGCCGAAGACAATCGAGTACGATCTATAGGAATGAAATACCCGTTACTGTATCTGAATTTCATCGTGGATACTCGATTCTATCAAGATAATACCAGAGAATCGATCAAATTTTAACTTTCCATGGAAAGAACGTAGATATAAAAATGGTGCCATTCTCGTCGCTTTCAAATACGTTTCGATACGAATTCTTCTCGTCCGTGTTCCCTCTATTCAACGCGAGAGAATAGCTCCTCATCGAGCTGACTTGATCGAATCGAGCACGAAAGAAAATAGAATCAATCGTTAACGTCGGGTGACGAAAAAAACGCTACGGTTATTTTTATTCCGTGGAATACATTTTCATTCGCGATCGACAAGCGTCTGAAATACAGCGTCTTTCCTCGCTCTCTTTTCATGCCACGAACCGAGTATATTCGTTTCACGATCTCTCGAGTATCCGTCTGTTCTCGAGCGCGTCTTTTACGAATCGAATCAGCCTGCCCGTGTACGCACGCCGAGCGAACGATCCGCTTTTCCGTGGCCACGAAACTCGCGACGCCAACGAAACGCGTCTCCAACTGTGTCTCTGTACGCGCGAGTAACCGTATGAAATTCTCGCGCGGCCGAGCTTAGAACGCGCGGCTCGCCAACCACTTTGCTTTATTTCCCTTTCGTGTCGTTCTTGTGTTAGAATTTAATCTTAAAATTAAGATAAATAATCTGTGGAAGACACAATGTTTGCGTTAAAATAATATTAGGTGATATTTATTAAACAGAACTACAGGACCAAATGTATTTAACATATAAGTGAGTGTGATTAATTAATTTATGAATTGTTGACAGTTGGCTAATTACTCTCAGAATGACTGTAGGTAGTGACCCATGATCCCTTGAAGATTTTGAACCCCCCTCTCTATACAGTAATTGTTGAAGCGGTCAGCACTTCTAGGAAAACTCTACATCTGTACTGTTTAGTTTCCTCGGTCACTGAAGCCATCGAGAGTGTATAGACGATAGACAGGCGACGATGGCAGACCATAAACATTAGACAGGCGACGATGGCTTTGGGATTTTTAGTTACAGGGTAACACTGTCAGCGTGCGGATCTAGACCAGTTCAACTGTATTTGAAGGGGATCGGTTGATCACACTTTCACAGTTGTGTTGTTGTCGGCCGATCCTCGTTGGTTCCTAAAGAAGATTCCGCTCGTCGCGTTTCGTCCCGGGACTACCAGCGGACTCGTCAGGCTATGCCCGGAGTCCCTGCCTTAGACGCAGAGGACGTCTCGCTAATCGCGGTATATATTCTAACGCGGATCCAATTCGACCACTAGCGAGAAAATCGTCCAATCGCCGTTGGCCCTCTGGTGGTGATCGCCAGCCTGGTATTGCCGCGGGAGGTTTGTGCCGTCGTCGTTTCGTTCCTCGACCGTTTGGCGACCGAGGCTGCTTGATCCGCCACATATTCATACTTGTATCCACTCATACTTGTGAAATATATTTGCTACTTTTACAATTTATCCACGCGTTCCTCGATCCGTATAACCACAATAACCTCAACAGTAATGAGTATGACCTGTGTAAGTGTCCTGTTCAAATACCTGTGTAGGTGTCTGTATAAGTGCGTTTGTGTCTATGTTTGCAATATCATTGTATTCTTTCATCGAATCTCGAGCGCGCCGTTTCTTCCGTTTGCTTTTTGAAAACAATTGAAATATTTTATTTTAGAAATTTGTTCATCCCCGTCGATGAAAGGTTCTTTGATCTTTGATTTTATTAATTTCTCAAACGAGAGAAACATGTCCTACATCCTTCCGTTGGAATGAAATTTCTCCGTTTTCGTAATAACTTCGTAGGAAAGAAGATTCTCCGTCGCCCTAAATTACGAAATTGAAATTTTATTTCGTCCCATGCCCACTCTGATCATTAATCAATTTTCCCTGCGTTAAGATCCAATACGGAAATTTCGAATTGAAAAAGCAGCGAACGGCAGTGAAAGCGGAGACGAGTTCTCGTTTATTTCGAATTAGAGGGGGGTGCTGTCCCCGCAAGGTCCTTCTTGCGATATGAATGAAGCTCAAAGGCGTTGTTCGAGGATCTCGCGAGGGGTCGGGCCCTTTCGGGGCACGTCGAGCAAACATGCGGGATTATTAAACCGTCTACGCGCGCCGGAGACGTTTCATCTTTGATTGGCCCGGACGTAATGGGAATTCCCGGTCGATCCGAAGTTTACTAAGGGTGATACTATTCGCCTCGACTTCCGACCGTCTATATACATCGTAGCTCGGTTTCGTGGAGAGTTCCTCTCTCTCTCTCTCTCTCTCTCTCTCTCTCTTTCTCTCATACATAGAGTATACAGTGTCACCATTGCTCTCTATACTTCGTTATATTCGAAACCAATGTCGGTTTTAATCGTGTGATTTGAAAGGCTGCGAGCGTGTACAGAAGAGCGCTCGCCGATGGAAAATTAGGGTGGCTCGTGTAACTAACCTTTTTCTTCTTAGGGTATAAATCAATTTCCGTAAAGAGATCCCGGGCGAGGATCGAAACCTTTTGAGATTCAGCTACGCTTTACATTCCCAAAAGTTAGCGCGATGATTAGCGTAGATTAATTTTCGCCATGCTCCAGTTAATTGATCGCGAACCGCGAAACAAGCAACCCTCCGACCACTCGTCACAACCACGAACACGAACTTTCCAAACAACTGCTCTCTCGTACCCGAACAAAGTAACTTCCTTCTACAAACTAACCGGGTAGGTTGGCTAAAAAAAAAATGAACCGTAACCGGCGCCCGATTAGCCGGAGTCCGATTAAAGCAACCGCAATTATCAAGAGTTTGATCCGAGCATTCGGTGTTTGCTTTCACCTCCTGCTCCTCTTCCACTGGCAAATTATCTCGCTGGAATTCGTAATTGACCCAGTGAACGGCCAATAAATCGATAACAGTAGAGTGAAGCGGCGCGGCGGTTCGCCTCTGGAATTTCAATCGTGTGTTCTCTTCTCTCGCTGTCTTAAAGGGGTAGTTTTTCCGCAAGCATGCGCGTATGCAAATCTTCGCGACTTCCGTGCAGAGGACGATGGCGAGTCGATATATCCTCGTTTTTTCTTGTTGTTGAAGCAACTCGCTGGTTTTGGAAGCTGTTCCCAACGGGGGCACCAAAGGAAATTTCGCTACAGAGACGGCAGTACTATACGAGGAGCGAAGAGGAATGTCGAGCGCCGCGGGGGTCGACCGTTTTGCCAGCCAGATTTATGTAGCAAATATTTGCAAGGCGAGCCGCCTTCTGTCCCCTTTTTCTAATGGATTGGACGACTCTTGTCTGCCGTTCCCCGTGACTCGTCGTTTTTCGCGACACCGACCCGTCTACCGATAGGTAGGCACTCCAATTCCCTTGAAAGCATCCCTTGTTCTTTTCGTCGGCTCGACCTCCTTCGCCCGTGGCCCGCGATGATTTACGACGAACCGTCGCCCAGGCCGTAGGTCCACGATGTCCGACGCGAAACAAGGTGTTTCGAACGAGACCTGTCTACGGATTTGGACTGCGCTTGAACAGGTGTCTGAGTGACGACTGCCAGGGGAGATTTTATACGTAGGATATGTTTGACGTGTATCGAGTATGTAAATACCCGGCCCGGGGCTTTGAAAAGCTTCCAGGAATAATCATATGAAAACCTGAAATAAGGGTCCGTGGCACATTTTCAGAAAAATTGAACCAACATCGAACGTATGGTTCTAGAATTACCTAGGATTGATCTTGCATCTTTAAACTATAGCGAAGCGAGTGGATTCCTTGTTATCCACTCCGTTTGGAAAACCTCGTCGAGCAATAGCTTTTGATCGCAAAGGATCATAGCGAGTAACAGATTTCAGGGACATTCGCATGATTTAAACTTATCATAATTCTAACGTTACACCGCTTCGAAACTCATATACGGATTTATCTACCTATTGATAATTTGTATTGCGACAAACTTCGACTTGAGACTGTCTGTTTCTTAAAAATCCATCCCTCGTCTCTCCGAGAATAACAGACTCAAATCACGTTGCATAATTAAAATTTAATTTCCACGTTCCACTGTTCCAACGTAATCCACTATCCAAATAGACTTAGCCGAAATAAACGAACGAATAAATAATTCGGCTCGACTGGAAGAAAAGCGTCCCCTTGACGAGGGAAACACGGGAAAGAGCTAACGAATCCTCACGAAATCAATTAGCAGGCCGTCAGGTATTCGATAACGGGCAGGGAATCGAACAAGAGCAATTAAGTTGGAAATTAATTTAACCTCGGCGGAGCATCGACGAGGTTCGTCCCTGATTCGCGCGCAATTAGCCGACCGTTTTGTAGTTGTTAACAACCGAGGTATCGTTTAGGCAACTCGTGCTGCGTGTATCGTGCAGAGCGAGCTCGCTCGCCGGAAATTGAAGGTCGGCCCTCGTCGTCTACCGTCCCAGACGGGACGGAGGAACGAGGAAGAGGGAAGTCGGTGAAAGAGAACTTTGAGGGGAGACGAATGATTTTCTTTTCTCCTCCTCCCCCCTCCCTCACCTTTTCTTCGTTTCCTTTTCTGTTTCTTCTTCTGCTTCGTTTTTTGTTACGGCTCTAGCCACGCACAATGGCCCATTGAGTTGTTTGGCGTGTAAATTTGGTACCGGGAATTGCTTTCTGTTAAATCGAATTTCGAACATGTATACGTGGTGTCTCGTAATATGTAGCATCCACTTCGGCAACTGATCGTACGTAGATCTGAAAACTATGACGACAGTTCGTATAAACGCGCGTCCTCTTAACGTTCCATTAAAAATAAGAGAGACGTACTCTGAAAACGTAAAAAGAAGGTAGGGATAACGAGGAAACAAGGAACGAGACGAGGAGAAATAATTTCTCGTCGTAAAAAGCGTGACCAGTAAAAAGTAACCAGACATTAACAGAGGAATAAGGTGTAGTAAACGGGGAAAGAAGAGAGGAGCGGACGACGCAAAAATGAAAAGTCCACAGATAGACGAAACTAAACGAGACGATACGAAGAAAGGAAGACACGGAGATGGGAGGAAAAACGAAATGAAAGTGTGGCTACGGGAAGGAGGGAAGAGATAAAAAGGTTTCTCTAGCGAGGAAGAGGGAAAAGAAGAAAGAAAAGAGGGGCGCGCTTGTGCCTGGCAGTACATCGAGGAAGAGGGTCCGGGATAAATGAGTTAAGTTAGAGCGACGGAAAGGGACCAACCTCTGCCAGGCGCCGTGTCCGTTCCGATTGCCCTGCCCGTGGACGGAAGAGGAAGACAGCGAAACGAATCACGGAACAATAATGCTTAGAGCAGCGCGTCTTGTCCCGGCTACGATTAAAGTATTTCCCTCTTTACACCAAGGATAAGTAAGGCGTGCCTTTTTCTCCTCGGCTTGCCGGTAATTCGATTTTGAAAATGAAAAGACTCGACACCGGAGCCAAGGCACTAGCACCGAATCAGACCTAAGCGCAGCGATATTTCATTCGGTCCTTTCACCGATATCCTCCTGGCTAAATCTTGTTTTGCGAATTTGTATCTTTTAGCGGAGAAAGGCCCGCTCTCTTTTTCACCGAGCTATTCCATGTACATTTTCTCTTATTTTTCTTCTCTCTAGCTTCGACCTTGGCCGTAGAAATTAAATAATCCTCCTTCCGCCTCCCGACCGGATCAAAGAACGCGTTTAACTGTAGGATAAGACGCGCTACTCGGAGGCTGACTACGTAATTCCTGGATAAGTAGAACTGCAAGAGGAAACGTTTCGTAGCAATTTCTTACTTACGATCGTTTTACGAGGCTGCTGTGTTGCATCGAGCTTTCTTTGAAACAAGTATCGAGCAACGAGTATTCGTGGAACAAGACGAGAGAACTTCTTTTTCCTTTCTATGCAAAATGTAGCAACGCGAGCCTGTAAAAACGTGTCAGTTACAAGGGAAGAAGTTGCTAGGGACAAGCGACAGCCGGTGGCTTCCGGGGTCGTCGGAAATCTGACTTTAAAATGAAGACGTTTTCAGTTCGTGGCTCGCAACGGAATCGCGAACGAACGCGACATTTTTCGGTGGCTTGTCCCTCGAATAATACGATTCAGAAGCGGCAGCATCAGGCAGTTTCGCCTGACGCATATTGTTTCACGTCGACGCGTTATAAAACCGGAAGGAAATTGCCTTCTCCGGAATCTCTGCTCTCTTCCTCTTCTTTCGACGCTTCTTCGTCAAGGACACCGTTTCTTTTTCGCCTTCTAATCCAATTTCCAGCGAAAACTTTTCCACGGTCAACCTTCCAATTCCTTTGGACTCTTCTATACGCACAGCATTCCTCGCATGCCTTTGGATTCGCATTCTTCATCGCCACCTCGGTCACGCATTCCGCTTGGTCGACCAATTAATTACCCGTCCTCTCGTGACTCGCTGACAAGCGAGAAAAAATTCTATTTATCCTCGTTTCCAGTTCGCCTGCAGTCCGTTTTCGACGCGGTTAATGGATCACGAGAATCGTTTGTTTTTTTCCTGGGTTATTGTATTCTGTGTAACTCTGTGGGCTAATGGCCGCGATTTTCGGTTGCTCGGAATTATTTTTCTTAGGGAACTTCGTTTGAAAGGAACGGCGTGCGACCTGAATCTTCGTAAATTCACGCTAGAAGTAAAGTTAGGAACTAAGCCAAGTGCAATCGAGCTTTAGTATCGCCTAAACTTAGTGCAGATGAGGTAATCTTTGTCCAGCACGATGTCTCGGGCAAACACGGATTTAGCTAAAATCAGTATTATTTCTGGCCATCGTTTCAGCGAGACTCGCTGTATCCAAGTTCAGCGTGACATAGGTCTAGAACGGTAGTAGGTTAAATATCGAGCTGTTTGGATACTACCTATACAGCTTCTATTTCGAATATAATGGAATATCATAATTGGAGCTGTACATGGGCCATGTATAGCGCTATTTGGTTAAGGAGCTTCCGTAAACCCAGAGGCGTTTATCGAATTTAGGGTACTTTAACTTGCGAACTATACTCTAACGTCGATGTAATTCAACTCGTATTGTTATTTAAAGTTGTTGAGAATTGTGCATCTTAATTGCCGAGATACAAGTAAAGGGACACTAAGGTTACGCTTGGAATTCATATTAAAATAGTTTTAGATTTATTTAATGAACGATTTCCAGGATCTTCTTCGATGTACATTTGCACGCGTCTTGGCACTCTTTTTGTCTCACTATCTTTCATACCACACTACCAACGAAACAGTTACATTCGTCTGTTTTTCGCGACGCCGCACACACACACACACATACTTCCACACACTCATATTCACACACGCGTGTCGCTACTACGCGGTCAATCTAGTCTAGCACACAAAATTATACGTATCTCAATAAAAGTTTAAACAAATCGTAGTTGTACTATCATCTACTTCTACAAATATAATACGTTAATATCAATACTCGATAAATTATCGTATAAGAGAGAGAAAAATAGTTGAAGCAAAAGTATCGAATCTAGCGTCTCGAGCTTAACTGAAACGTTCGGAAATCCAAATCTTTCAGTTTAACACAGCTCAGACTTCATCCAACCCCGTTGCCCCTCCCACATTTCGATCGTTCAGAAACTCTCCACCTATAATTAAACTCGTTTCATTGTAATCGAGTCGATGATTAACACAGGCGGCGTTGTCAGTGGCTTCCCCCTTTCGAAAACTCTCCGAAAAGTATAACCGGTAGCTTCGACTTCACCCCTGTCCGCTTCCGCACTTGGGTACGGAGCCGTGACTCACCGTGAAAGGGATACGTTCGCACGTGTGCACGCGCATTTTAATTCGAGCCCGTTGTCGGGGCAGAGCGTTATTACGCGTGCGAGCCAACACCTCTCTCTGGCAAGGTACGATACGCAAAAGTGCGTGGAAGATTGGAGTCCTGGAATAGGAAAAGGGGGGAAAGAGGAATGGAGAACGTGACGATGGCTCGGTCTCACGCGACGCGGGAACGCGGTCGAGAGAAACTTATGAAAAGTTCCCTAACGAACTCATCCAGGACGTGCAACCGCGTAGGCAGCGTTTTCTCGTCGCCAGCTGGCAACGTTTAATACACCGTGGTCCAGAAGCAGCGGGTAATTACCGAGGGTAATTGCAAATAAAACTTCTTCCTCTGGATAGAGAAACTCGATACGCATATTGAATAGCCGCTAATTATTCCGAGACTTTTTCGAAACCTTGATGATGCTGCGTCTTTCTTTTTTTTTTTTTTTTTTTTTTGGACATACTTTTTGGTTGTTTATCGCGTGTAAAATTTTTGAAGTAATAACCGGTGGTGAAGATAGTCGAGTGGAAATGGAATTAAGTAATTGAATAACTTTAATAATGGAGTATTTCAAAATTAGATCTTTTTGCGCGTAGTCTTGGAAATAGATGATAATTACGGAGAACTGAGTGAAATTAATATAGCGTATGAACAAGCCTCGCTGGTTGCTTCCTCTTAAAGATGTTATATATCGGTCGGTATTCATTTCATAAGCAACGTCGTGCTTATGTATGTGACTCTAAAAAAGTGATATACGGCACGAAGCAATCATTCGTATTGTAAATAGAGCTTTCAAAGTTTATTGCACGTTACGTCACGACGATTCGAATAGGATTGACATTTCGCGATTAAGATTGCAGCCGACAGAATCCCGTGAAATCTCGCGTTCCGTGTAAATATTAATGTAAAGCGGTAATAGCGCGCGCCATCTCTATATTGCGATCGATCGATTGCACAACGGGGCAAACATCGGTGTGCAAACACAGACTTTCAGCACGTGTACAGACCGGGTATTAATCCCATAATGGAAAGACATGTAATTAATCTGGTGACTGCGGTTGTCCGTGCGCGGAATGAAATAAGGCGAAAACAACATCATCCAGTTGTCAAAACGATTTACGAAACAATAACTTTGATAACGAATTATGAATCTTTTCCGAAAGATGCCAGAGAATTTTTTGCTGTCCTTGAAAAAGATAAACGCGGATAAGAAATTTGTTAATTCTTCGATAATTTAATGGAACGAATAGCAACGTTATCGCGATCGGCGCAGAGTGAGCGACAACCAGGAAAAATTATCTTCCATCATTGGATATCGATGAGCGAGTGGGTGTCGGTAGCGCGAGGAAAAAGTTGCACGCGTCCCGCTTCCAAGATCGATCACTGTCTAATCTATCTCGAGAAGATTCGCGTCTGCCGTTGATAACTCTCTCTTCTTCAATTTTATATTGCTACTCGACGATCGTTTAACTCCGCTGTCAAGGAAGGGAAAAAAAGAAAAAGAAGAGATAGACGGATCCTCCTGTTAAATTTCCTTCATCTTGCGAATTCTGGTCGGAGAAACGCTAACCTCGAAGTGTACATCGTCGTTTTTCACGTTAAATATTGGTACTGAATTCTAAGCCGGAAACTGGAGTCGAATCTCGGCGTTGATGGAGTAAACGCGCGAAAATCGGCCAGCCAAAATGGAGAACGCGATTTCAATCTCGATCCCCTTCAGTCGTGTACCTTCCCTGGTGAAAATTTCCGTCAAGATTAAAATTATATTTACACGGCGCGAGGAAGACGACGAGGCACGCGATCGATTTTCGTAGAACGTGCGACTTTTCCCTGTCCTGTGTACACACTAGCTCCTGATCGCGTTGTGACGAGTCGTCAACGTTATCCGACAGAGAGATCCCACCGGCTAGAAAACCGTTCGAATCGAATATCAGGAATTTGCGTTCAAAGTGCCTGTCCCTTCCTTTTAAGAACCTCCGAATCCTGCGGAGGATCTCGAAGGGTCCATAAATCATGCGTTTTAGATCCCGAGGGTCTGGCAATTAGACCTGACCCGCCTTATCCGTTCGACCCATCGTCGTCGTCTTTCCGATTTAATCCTCGTGTTCTGGAAACTTTCGGATTTCAAGCAACCTAGATCCCGTTTCGTAAAATTGGAAACGCTATCGATTCCTCGAAACGACTTCATCGATAGAATTTATCGTTAAACCGCGTAACTTGGCGCACCTCCAACGTGCAATTTATCACGTCGAGCGTCACGTCGCTTGAATATAAATGATACGTTGCTCAAAGTAGATCGCGCCATTTGGAAAGTATTCATCCGACAATAGAAATAGAAATCTGCCAATCGTATGGAACAGGCAAACTCCAGTTTCCACGAATTCATTTCGCTGTTCTGTCTAAGCTCCAAACGATCATCCACGATTCGACGATCCACGAACGTGACAAATATCCGAAACCCCGAAACCACCGTACACAAACATCGTACGTACGTATTGCAACGCCCTTCGCAACGATTTCGAGCGTTTAGATTTGCCAGAGGCATCTCGAAAGAAGCCTGGAAAGCTGCAACCCCGTGTGCAGCGGAAACGCGGCGGTTGCGCGGCAGAAAACAACGATTAAGCGAGCGTATCGGATCCTTTTGATGTGGGATAAACAAACAGCGGAGGTAGCTCTATCGACGCAACATATTGGGCTGGGGCTAATAAACAGAGAGACGGAGCCGGCTTCCTTCCTTTCGAGCCGGCCACGTACGGATTAATTAAACGTTATGCGACCGGAGGATCGATCGATCCTCCGACATTAATCGAATTCCGTGGGTGTACCACGGCCTAGCACCAGGTGCCCCTCGCTTACAATGCCATAACCTGCACGTCAGACCTGTATTCGCAAATGTCGCGGGGGGAGGCAAGTGACCTCGTGTCGTTAACCCCTTAACCGGCACGCCGAACGACCGAATGAGACTCGAAGCTGCGTTGATACCTGCGATCGCCTCGACGGAATGCAGCAGATACGTACGTGCATCGCGAGGAGAAGGCTGGATGAAAGGTCGCGGGTTAACTGGCTCCTTGGTCGTTGGCAACGCTTGCACTCTCGTCGCGTTTCATGGTGTATGACTTTTGCTCGTTTCTACGATTCCAGCACGTGGCCACGATGTTCAGACAATATCTCTCGTTGGGAGAGTCTTCCTCTTACGTTTGGTGGATAGATGGAGTATTAAAGATGTGCTGGAACATGGGAATACAAGCACGAAGCTAAAGGAGGGTAACAGTGGAATAAATGGAATGATCGATGGTAAATCGATTGTAAAAGTTTATTTATTGTTTACGGGAGAACACGTAAAAGGGTATAAAGTTTTACGTATAACGGCTACGATCAATATTTACGAAGCATTGTATTTATCATCGAATGTTATACATATTAATTAGTTGAAAGGTTTAACGTTGAGGTTGAGAATCGGTATTCTTGGAAAGTTCGAATAGGTTAATTAGAAAAACTATCGACCCACGAATGAACGATTTTGGAATGCTGAATCAGTTAAGGTTAGTAACCCGTGTTTCGCCTGTAGAATTCCCTCGGATAAGCGCACTGGATCTGTAACGTAGTTATCTTGGTGCCGATCTTCCGTACACTATTCGATCGGATATTCGGAATTTATTCACCCACGGAAAGCGTACTCCGTTCGCTACATATTCACGAGTACCCTAATTCCCGAAAGTGGAACAAGATCAGCCACCGACGTTCAAAAATGTACGACCTTTCGTAAATAATCGCGGTTGTCGGAAAGTCTCTGATCAGTCGGTTCGTTCGCCCCAACTCGGTCCATTAATTAAAAATTATCCGGAATCGTAATTAGCTCGGCACGAAGCGAATCGATCGAGGAAATGCAGTGAATTAATTAAAACGGCGCACACGAAACACAGGCGACTGATCGCTGCTCGTACCACCGTAAACGTATATAATATATGATCCGTGGCCTATTCGACCGATCCAAATTATCTTTCGCTCGTTTCGCGAACGGATTAGAGCCCTTTTCAAGCTCGACGTCTTCGACGAGTCGGCCGTTACTGAACCTCTCTCTCTCTCTCTCTCTCTCTCTGGACGCCAGGTAATTATCCGTTCTTCGTTTTTCCGCTTCGTTCCCTTTCCCACCCCGCACGACGTCGCCGTCTTCCGGCTTTTCATCGTAGATTCCCTCCACCTGCCTCGATGTACCGTAAAAACTCATGACTCACCGATAGATTTTCCTGCTCGATGAAACGTTATCGCTCGGTGAGCCGGCGTCTTAACGGATCGCGGAAACGATCGTTGAAGAAAAAAAAAAAAGAAAAAGAACAAAAAGAAAGACACGATGGTGAGATGGAAGGGTGCGCGGAAAGGTGGCGAGGCGATAGACCATGGAAAAAAATGTACCACGTTGAAACTGAGAGATTTATCGACTTAGGAGACACTTTGACATGTTTCTAGAAAAGTGGGGGTTTGCTTTGGATTCCTCTTCTTATTTCATGGTTTTCTCTTGTAATGTATCGACTCTTGAAGCGTAAGATTATGAGATATCACGACTCACTATCAAACATGGAGTCCGGAACAGCGAGCAGGACCGAACTTGGCCAAGCCAAAATTCTGACCGGAGTCTTTTGGTTGTTGAGCTCGAGCTATTCTAATTGAGCTATTCAGATCGTCGACGGATTCCTCTCCCTCGGCCTAATATTCCAAGTGGCTGCCTACAAGTTAGTTGGCTTGCCTCTTCAACAAGTCTGTTTCCTGATCCCTAAGTCGAAATAATGCTGTATTAAACTCAGCTTTCTCTAAACTTCGATGAATAGAAACAGACGCGTTGTTTGTTCAGAGTTAACGTTACCACTGCTACCATTATAGGAAGAATAAATTAACCGGTATCCTACCTGTGATCAAGCTAGATCGAATTAAGTAGAATCAGACCACTATATCTCGACTTAAAGTTGATATCGCTAATATAGATTACACACGTAGAATAAAATAAAAGAAAGCGAAAGAGGTTACTGCCATCGGTATCTGCCGTGTTCTATTCTCTGTCTTTCAATTCCGAAGATTTTTCACCCCATTGCTATAAATATCAATTTTCAGCATCGTAACCCTAATTACACCGCACCGATGAACAAGGGAATAAGCAATAAACCCGACAAAGCCTGTCCAGGTTAAATTAACCTCGATATTGGAGGTTTTTCGTTGGTATCGCGTAATACAAGTAGAAATTCCTGGACGAGTTACATCGAAGACCACAGGTGGCCAGGCTGTAAATATTCGCGGAGCTTGTACAAAGAGAGCAGGGTCGTATTATAATTACGACGTAATAAGTGCCGTGACACGTAATGAGTCTTTTGACGAGGCGGTAACTACAATTATCCGCGCGAACATCAAAGCGGAGCAAGCGGAGAACCGCTTTTCGGGTTAATGTCCATTTCGCGCGGACATTTGCCGCTGCAATTTGACGCCAACTGTCCTGCCGGAAGTGGATTCGGAAACCGCGTCCGGAGAACAGTTAGCCAAGTACCGTTCGCGTAACGCAGTTCACGGAACTTTCGAGACAAGCTTTCGAGAGAGGAGAAGCGTCGCGACGACCGTGCACCTTCTCCTTCTCGTCGTCGTCGTTACGCTCCAACGACTCTCGCAAGTATCGAAATCGCGTTTAATCGATCCGTCGCAGGTAACGATAACGGTCGAGCGATTGTTCACGAGCGACGAAATCACGTTTAATCGATGTGTCGCGAGCAGCGGGACGCGAACGCTCGAACGATTCTTCGAAGCGTCGAAATCGCACGCCTATCGATCCTTGTCCCACAGATTTATCGTCTCTCTCGCGCCGCTGAACTGACTGCCCCATGCCAATCGAACGCCACTTATGGCTCCACGTTTTTTTCCACCTGGAAGTATTAATCGCTCTTTGAGTTATACCTTGCACACTTGCAGTTTCCATTCTAGCGGTGAAACTTGTTCATTCTGGTTTGTAAAAGTTTCGCCAACGTTTACGCGTTCGTGAAAAATTTCAGGATGCAAAAATACATGGAACGCGTATGATATGAAAAATTGTACGAAATATCTAAAGTTATCTTTATACAAATTTACAAACTTCTACTTAATGAATCTACGCAAACATCCGCGATCTACCGATAATTGGCAAACTATCGCAAGGTAAAATTTTAACTACCGGATCGTAGAAGATACATTTAGTACTATTTCTCCCACTTTAATCGTGGAAGCTATTTTAAGGAAAATGCTGCGCTCCAAATATTTATTCCGAGAAAGTCATCATTAAAGAGCAAACAACTTAAAACTTCCACAAACCTAATCCCATCACCAAATGTACCAGTGAAGGAACGCGAGACCTAAATTAGGATACGATGAATTTCTCTAGTTGCAAATCCTGACAATCCACTTAGCTTAACGTTCGTCTTTTACGATCGACGAGAGGATCGATGTTCAAACAGTGTCGAATTAACGAGGAAAATTACCGTCGCGGTTCACAGATGTCCAGGCTGATATATCGTTCGCCGCTTTGGAAACAAGGCGTCTCGACACTCTCGACAGACGAATTCGTCGCGACGTGCGTGCACACGCTTCCGGGTGTCGGCGAAATGGAAACCGCGGCCAATTGCTTAATTGCAGCCATGATGTGTCGTGTAATCAGGATGCCGTCGTTTAATGCATTTACCGTGCACCTACGCTAATTCGTCGACCGGCTACTCGTCACGCGCACTTTTTAGTCACTTTCGTCTTTACGTGGAAGAAAGAAGAACAGAGAAAGAGAGCAAGCAATGTGCACGTTACCTTGTGTTTCTACTAGGAAAGTTTCTATCAGAGATTCCGCGACACGCTTCCGACTCGTCAATAGAACATGTCAATAGAATTATTCGATATTTGATGGCACAGGTGTGGCGGATCGTTAATCGGTGATAAAAATCGAATTGTACGTATTAGGTTGTCCGAAGAGTGTTTCTCTTTTACACACACCTCTTTTACAACGACGCATCTTTATGCGAACATGAACGTCGTGATCTTTATCTTGATAAAACAAAATGGATCGTACGTAAATTCGATAAAATAATGTAAAACGAAAGAAACATATATTTCATAGAAGTATCTTGGATTACAGGCTGTCAAATAATTTGGAAATTGATATATCTATCAAATTTGTTTACGTAGCAAGTAGCAAGTTGCGTATTTCAAGAATCACTTTCCGATTTATGTGTTATTCGTAACTTTTTAAGTTCGAAATTGACACCATATGTATGTTCCCGCCGTGTGTACGTTTCAAGCTATCGTTTCTGTTCTCGAAACACGTAAACTTTAACACCTGTGCAATTCTATAATGTCGCTATGCGCACGATGAAAATCTCACATTCGTGCTTCCGTTTCTTTCGTTTCTTCTATCGAATTCTTGCTACCGCACCATCTTCTTAAATAACCGAAACCGTCGCCGAGTGTTCGAATTCCGTTCTTAAGCCTGTCTCGTAACAACGACCACTCAACGTCAAGAGATCTCAGAGTGTCGGAGTATAGAAGTGCAGCCAGAAGCATCGTTCCACCATCGAGAACTTGCAACAAGTTCTACCCACAACATTTAAAACGAGAGTTTACGATTCGATGTAGAACGAAGCTCTTCCAATTTCTCGGCCTTTGTCTCCTTTAAAACACAGACAACCGCGAGAGGTCATAAAGTCACGACAGTGTTAGAGAATTCTTGGGAAGCGGAACGAGGCAGACAGTAGGGAGTCTACGATCTTTTCTCAAAGCGCGGATTTATTTCTGGAAGTCCGACGTCCCAAGAATCGACGCGTACGCGTATTCTTAGATCGTATTCGCGCGGCTGCAGTCGTTTCTCTCGCGTTCGACTACCTGAAAAAAGCTCGTTTCCTAGAACGAGCTGGAACGCGGGACTACTTCTGCCGGAAACCGCGTAATCACGCCAGGTAGGACTGGTTCGCGGGAGGATCAAAGGGAAAACAGGACAGAAACGAGCGGTACGATGACGCTTGTACGTGCCGTGGACCGATTAGCAAACCTGACGGGATTAATCGATCGGCTATTTTGCCATTTCCGGCGACATTGCCTACCGTCAGCGGCAATTTGCCAAAATCAGAATGCCACGTCGAGCGATCGACGCGACCAATTCGCCGCTAATGGATTTATGATTTCGATCCTCTGGCAACCGGAATACGGTTACGTCGTCACTTTGGTCTATCCGTTTCTACGCTTTTCTGCGTTTACGATGCAGGAAGATGGAGCGACGATTCGTTTGATAGAAATAACATCACTGATTAATCATAGCAGTCTCGTTTGAAAAGCAATTTTAATTGAAAATACGAAAACGTTATAGACCTATACCGTGGGGAATCGTTATGGGTATATCGTGTCTGTTGTACGAAACTTACTAAGATTTCATGAGCGCCGTGATTAACACTGTAAGTAAAGCCTGGAACAAATCCAGAAATGTATATAGAAACTTACTGTAAACATACATTTTGTAGAAACCACCTGCTGGAAAAGTGTTAATGGAGCCCATTTGCGGTGCAGTACGAGAGATACTCACGAATTTCACGTTTTAAACATCATACGTAACTCGACGATTAACATCCATTTTCTGTAGATAGTAGAAAGGACGCGTTTCATTGTATATAACAGTAGGAATACGAGAAATCTGGAGGATAAAGAGACGACTTTCTTCTACGCCATGCGCTCTGAATTCCTCGTTGCTCCGTTACACCGTGAAAGTGTCAAAAACAGGAAATTTTAGCGACTGAAAGACGTTAAACGCTGCGAAATCTCAACATCTCTTTCCACGCGATCCTTTATAATTTCTCAACAAAGAATCCACCATCCGGACGATAGATTTCAGATTTAATTCTTCGTGGTTCGTCCTGAAGGAATCGCGACCCTTTACGGTCGGGTAGAGCCGCGCCATTAAGAGATAAACCGGAGAAGAGTAAGATCCCCGATGGCGTGGAATTGCACGGCGGATAGGTTACTTAGTTCCGTTGGCACGTGCCGTAACTTCCTGTCGCGGCCAGTCCGAGGAAAACGAGCCAATAGCTTGCCGGTGACAGATGGAACGGCTAGGAGTCAGGACCAATTGGCCGACATCGGAAATCGGAGATTTCTCTCTTGGTTGCGATCTCCTATACCAAAAAAGACTTCGATAACGCGTCGACGCGACACAAAAGGGGCTGGCTACGGGCATGAGTTAGTTGGGAAAATCGGAAAGAGGAGGATACGCTGACGATACTAGTCCCCGACTGACATTTTCTATCCGTGGAAAAACACAAAACAGAAGGGGGACAATCGCGTTAACAATGTGTAATGGACGTTGTTGCGTGTCGCTGGGCAATAGACCCGGCAGGTATAAACGCGTCGCGTGTATGCGCGTTTCGCTAGCGTATTTTTTAAATGCTTCATTGACGCAGCAATGTCGCTAGAATGGTACTTGGTTGACTGGATTTTCTGAAATTGGCGAAGAATATATGGCAACGAGGGTTTGTTCGTTCGTTAATTAAAATATACTGGTTTGTTAAATATATCGTAAGAAAGCAGGAGAAACGAAATACGACTCGTAGCAGACGTTTTACTCCAAACGCGAACATGCTAATACGTTCACAGTGTATGGTGAACAATTTTTTGAAAGCTACATAGAGAGCTGATGAATGTTAGAGCTGAAACGATTAAATCGAATTCATTCTGGCAAACTCGACTAGTTTTCCCTTTCGTTCTAGAAATTTCCATCGATGTATGAATATTCGAAAATCAATTATCACGCGCTTTATTACACACACAGTGATATAAATTGTACCCATGAATCGAAGGGATATTAAAGGACGCAGTCGTGGGAATAAAACAGAACGACAAAATCTTTCACCATCTTCTCGAGAACTTAAACGAGCAATCGAAAACCGAACAGACGGAAGAGACTGAAGTCTTCGCGATCCACCCACCTGATCTTGGTACCTCGTGGTTTATTTACACGAACCAAAGTCTCGTCGCGCGACCGAAGAACCGACGTGGATGCTAGAATTATGCAAACGCGTACGAAACACGCGTAGACAGACCGCGTGACACGCCCACGGGCTTTTGATTTCGCGCGAAAATTACGCAATTCGCATGCGGGCCTCGCGGAAGTGGCTGGCGGAATTGCGGCATCTCTTCGACGCTTCGCGATCGATCTTCGCCCTGGCTGATGGTTACGGTCACGAAACGCCTACGATCCAGAAGATTGCTCTTGTTAATGTCTTGCTCGTGGTTAGATCCGCCTTTCGATCGTTCTTAGTGTAACGACTAATTGCTGCTAACTCTGGTCTAATCTGTTTGCAATGGTTGCCTTAGGAAAGGGGGATAGACCGTTCCAAGTACCATAATTAAGGCTAAAGCTGGAAAGAACGAAAATGTCGGTGCATAAAGATTGGAATTAGAGACGATAACGGTAACTACGTACGCGGCAAGGTCTCTAACATGCAAAGTGTAAATTGCAGCCGCAGCTCTGAGCCATATCGATTCGTTTCACGTCTCCCCACCCCTTTGTTTCCCACTATTTCTCCGCCATTTAAAATTCGCCTCTGTATTGTTTTTCGATTTACACAACTCGCACCCGCAACGGTGTGTCGTCGTCGGCGAACGGTGTAAAGCGAACGCCGCATAAACTGTTGCTGGCTACGTGGTCGGCGCATTTTTATTCGATACAGGCCCAGAGATTTATCGCTAGGCGAACAATCGGTTCGCGATCGATACGCCACGAACCGGTCGAACGCGTCATCGATCGAACGCAACTGAACGGAGCCGGATAGAAAAAACAGACGTAAAAAACAAAAAGCGGAAAAGATAGTAGAAACGAGAGGAAAAACGAGCGTGAAAACGAAACAGAAGTGAAATTCCCACTCTCCGCGGCTTTCTCGTCGCCATTTCACTCGGTCAAGAGTACCTAGTGCCCATAGCGCAATCATAACCGGCTAGCAGCGCTCTGAACCGTAACGCGATACGTTTACGAAACCTCCTGCTTTTCTTCTTCGTTATATCGTTTATTTTCTTGCGAACTTGGACGCAATGCAACGCAACGCAACGCAACGCATGTTGTCTGTTCGCGCGAATCGCGTGTACCGATAGCAGTCGTAAGATGTACGGTGTCGTCCGCTGCGATCCTCGTATCGTGTTCCATAAAACGATGAGTCGAACGGATCGATTTTCTCGCGGACGACGTCTGGCTTAAATTACGCGCCTCTGCTTACGCATATACTTTCGCACGTGTTTGATAACTCATGTGTGCGGAAAACTAGTATTTGTCGCCACCGTATGGTAGATCGGAGGTGATCGTGAATTTTCTAGAAATTTATTTCATAATATTAAAGATGCTGATGTGGATAAGAGAATGAAGTTATTTTCAAATGGAAAAGATTACGAAGCTTTCGCATATTATTATTCTATCGAAACGAAGCGATAAAAATGAGCTTCTGTGTTAACATAACTAGGCCTATTTTATTATCGCTTCGTACCTCGCGAAATAAATACGTTATGCTTTGTTCTATTTAAATGTATCGTCTTCACCTTCTAAGGTGTACGAAGATATCTGTAACAAACATCAAGATTTGATAAAGATCTGTTACTTAATAAGAAATCGTTTAGTATCGCGCAATGCAAAATCTGCATTAAAGCCAGCCGAACGTGAATCGAAACGATCGTAAGTCTATTTGATGTAACGTACGCCTTTATTCGCATTATGCTTATTGTATTCCCAATTAAGAATACGCTCGGTTTATTTCCCGTTAGTCGACAAAGATAAAGATATTAACCTTATGGCTGAGTCAGACGAGTTAGCTGTTTCTCCGTTATGAATAATACACAGGTTCCCATCGGTGACATTGTTAACGCGAACCTTTACGAAAATATCCTACAGTAGATCTTGGTTCATATAAATCTTTCGAAGGACAAGCAACCCACACATAATGAGAGTTCTATCTTCTTCATTCTCTACTTATGATTTTCCGCTCACACGATAGGAGTTCAGGCTCGGATCGGTAGATTGAGTCGGTAAAAGTTCGTTTAATCAGACACTGACTAAAATTCCGCTGAGACAAATGGAATTCGTAGAATTTGACTAACTTCAAAGGATTCTCAAATTCCACTTACATAACCCGAAGGTACTCGATGCCAATTTTTACTTCGCAAAGACCGATGGCAGTACGGTTCTCTGTCTCATAAACGACACGTTTAACAACCTCCTGGACAGGCGACCCTCGTTTCACGCCAAACCGACCAATTCACATTTCGCATAAACGAGAAAGAGTACGTTGCTCCCCGAAGAAAGATACGGACGCTCGTCCGATCTTCACGAAATTGTCTTTTCTTACGAGAGGAAAATTCTCCTTCGGAGGCAAAGGTTTCGCTCTCAAAAGCAAGCGAGGATGCGCAAGCGTAAGAGTGCGAGAAGCGTGCTGGTGGAAGGTGCGAGGCCGTTTATGGCGAAAGTCGCCGTGCATGGCCAGGACCAGTCGACGTGGAGAACGCGTTTTTCCGTTCGATCGAGGGATCGTGATTCACGGCGCGACTGCTCGCCGCCTGATTAGATAAGGAAACTGGCCGACGAGGACGCCTAAGGGCGCGGCAAAGGGGGCATTTATATCGCGAATATTTACGGACCCAGTGCCGCGATCACCGATAAAGCTCTCTTTCTCGCGAGGCTACAGGATAAGATCGATCGTCGGTGCGGCGCGCCGGGTACCTAATCATCGACTGCGGTGAGGCGATTACGTGCGTGGTGCCAGTTTCTGGAGTTTGATTCGCAGGCTGTACGTGTGTATGCAGCGGTTTGTGGTAGAGCATAATTACAAGACAAGTCGGTTTTGTTTATCCGAGGCAGGCAATTTGTTTGTTCTTCGAAAAAGTCCATGTTTGTTAGGAAGATTTAATGTAATTGACGTTCAGTTACAACGCGAGGTAAAGTTTTAATATTAAAAACGCGAGACTGGTTTTCCTGCCTTGATACGATATTTTATTGTCAATAATTTCAGATATCGGTGTACGATCTTCTAAAAATCTTGGATGCATTCTTGCAATACTTTTATTCCATTTTTCATCGCGTTTTATGTCGATTTTGAAGGTACATGAAATATCCGTTCGAAGACTTCGGATATTTCACTTAAATTTACCAAGAATAGTTCGCATAAAATCGAATGGCCATTTATATTCTTTCTACCGTCGTCCGTTTGAAAATAGGTCGAATCGCGTACATGTGCTATCCGACGATTCTGCTCGAATTCCACTTTTCTTCTTTCTCGAAACCCTTATTTGACGGATGTGATGTCATGAAATAATATTTTGACCGTTCGTTACAAGTGACATTTAAAGTTATATTTGCTAGCTTTGAGAGGTTTCCGTGGCAACCACATGACAAATAGCTATCACGGATATAATTGCTTCCCGCGAGAACGTATTGATTTCTCCGTCATCGGATGCTCAGAAGGGGACGAAACCGCGTAAGGACACCACCCGTGGACTCCGTCGATCTAGATAGACCAGTTGGTCAGATTATCTAACCAGAAGACGGAAAATCCGGATTCGAATCTCATTGCGCCGATCCATCGTCTCGCTTCACCCCCGTATATCAATCTCGTCTTATCTATTTCCCTGAAGAAAACTTGAAAAAACATCCCCTACAGGTCAGCCCTTTAACCCATATTAATCCTCGTCCAACTTAATCTTCGATCAGTGTTTTTACGCCTTGAGATTCGCGGAAAAGACTAACGGGAATCGGAGGAACAAGTTCGATATTATCCACGTTGGAGGTAAATAGTTGGAATAATTGCGTGACGATCGGCGCATTTGGCGAAGAAATGATCGCCGGTCGTATTTCTTGTCGCGGAACGATGCACATCGGGTCGTCGACACGCCGAGAGAAAACATTGCACCGAGTAGTGGCTGGAGAATCGCAATTGGCAAGCCAACGTCGACAGAGAAAGAGAGAGAGAGAGAGAGAGAGAGAAGCCTGTAGGACAGCGTTGCTTGATTATGGTCTTCGCGTGGGTCGTGGTTCTTTCGCGATGCCGCTGGTTGTTCGGTCCTGCCATCGCTCGAGAATAATGCTCGACACGAATGACGGCCGCAATGACGACGATGATTGCGACCATCGGCAGGACCTTCGTATCCCAGAGAACGGTGTCTTGATTGTCGGTCAAAGCATCCGCGTCGGTGAGCCACGAACGTGGGCGCCATTTCCTGTCGTACTTGCTTGTACTTACTTGTACTTGCTCGCTCGACCAGTTTTAGCGTTTCTGTCTTTCATCCGTTTCCGTTGAAACAGGGAATATAACGGGTATTAGTCGCGATGATTTTGTTTTCGACGACTGACCGATAGAGGTAATATCTGGATATTAATTGATTGTTTAATTGGTACGAGGGAAAAAAGCTGGATTATACTTGAGTATATGTATATGATTACCGAGGGATTGGGTTAATAAACGTTATAATCAACGGGTTTTTCTTATTCAAAGGATACTCTTAATTATAGACATTGTCGGGAAGTAACTGGCAATTTAATTTTATAGCTGTGTACATATCGTTGACTCGCGATCATCTTACCCGAAGCACTTAGGAGATACGCTGATAAAGTGAAAAATTACACGGTAAAATGTTCTGACTTTATATGAAACAAGTTAATATATTCCTCTGAAAACGGAACTCTGAAAACATCGGAATAAAGTTGACAAATCCCGTTCTTTTCTAATGACGATGTTAAACGTTGTTTCTAGTATCGTTACGAGTATTTCAATTAAAAAAAAAAAAAAAAAAAAAGAACAAAAGGGAGAGAAAAAGACGTAGAACAGTAAGAGAAGCGTTGCTCGTGAATAAATCATCCGACAATTTTCACAAACCGAGACCAACGACGCGTCTGGACCACCGAATTTATCCCATTTTGGCGAATAATCGTATGACGATTAACGCGTCGAAAGTCAGGGTGGAAGAAAAGGCGTGCTTCGTTGAGAGCAGGCCGTGGTCGTGTCGGGAAAACACGCGACGCGTCTGGCGACCACGCGGGGACACCTTTTTCTCGGAGGAGGAGGATCTGGCCATCTGCCGCCAGCTTTGGGAACGGAGAGAGGCGCGGCGCGGCGCGGCGCGGCGTGCAGAAATGCGGGTTACTGATTTGAATATCGGAAGAGAGAGACAGAGGGTGGTCGACGGAGGACGACCACGGCTTTAATTAAAACCGCTGTTTCGCTCGAAGTGCCGCTACGTGTCGTGTCTAAATGAAAATCGAAATATCGTCGAGCGCGTCGAGACTCGCCGTTATGACCGTCTCTCTTTTCTCTATCCGGCCTACGTTTGTTTTCTCTCGTCGTAGACGAGACCACCCCCTTTTCTGTCCTCGTGCACCACCCTCGCCCAGCGACCTCAAACCCTCGTGTCAAAATCGACCTGGCAGATCGGTCCTGATGGAGCCAACCGAGTTATTCGTCATTCGTGAAATTGGAAAGCTCTCTACAAGCGGATATTGGATCAGAGAGAGCGGACTGATTTCGGTCGATCGGCGACAACAGCAGGAGTTTGTACGGGACTTATGTTAGACGAACATTCAGAGATATTCATCGTGGAGTTGTTGTAATGCGCTGGGCTGATCGAGCTGCATCGATGTTTGGTAGGGTGCTCCGTTTCTAATTTCCCTGCTTGCAAATTTCCGTGCTTCGATGGGAGTCTACTTTGATCGCTGTAAGTCTTCAAGATGAGTTTCGTGAATTAGAATTTTCTGGAAACGGGTACACCTCCTGTTTAGAGGAGAGTGTTGTCAAGTAAAAATTCTTCGCAATCTAATTAAAACGATCTTTGCAGCAACGGAAATTCGGTGTGCTCCAATAACGCACGATAGAAATTAAAATATCTTTTCATCGAAGGATCAGTCGTTCGGAATTTGCGTAAGATTGTCTCAAATAAATAAGACATGTAGAATAAAAATTCGTAACAATTCGTACAAAGTTATCGCGAAAGCTCGGAATAAAGTCGCAGGAATTTCAATAACGTCGGAAGAAATGAGACGGACGACGATAGATTACAGAAACTCCGTACGATTGCTCTGCTCCGCTTCGAAGAATCAATCAACGTTCGATAAAGCCAGAAACTATGCAGCCTCTGCGGAGTGTCTCTCCAAGCGCGTTTCTCTTGCGGTAGTTTACGGTTCGTGGTGAAAAGAATTATACGACTGGTTGAACCGGCGGCTTCTTCTCGCCAGCCGGAATATTCATAGAGGACTTAATTACGGCCGAACGAGCCCGCTCGTTCTCTGGTAAGGAAGAGAACACGTCGGGAACGAGAAGAAGAGGGACTAACAGGTACCAAGTCTCGGAGAGGAAGAAGGGACTAATCGGCCGCGAATTCGCGGAACGAAAAGGCAGAACGATCATGGAGAAATTTATTGGCCGTCGTTAATCGCACGGAGCACGACCGAGGCGGGGCTGAAAAATTCGAAGACATCGGTCTGCCGACCGTTATTGACTTCTTCCGTGAATTCCTCGCGTACGTCATACTTTCCCAAGAAACATCTTACCGTGTCTACCTCCATCTGCGACTAACGTCTAATTTACTTGCGCTTCTTCTTGCTCAACGAAACTGTGCATTTTTAATTGCGACCAAGTTCCACGCATCTCGCTACATCGCCAAGTTTCGCTCGAAAGCTATCGAACCATACGCACCACGGAGTCGATGTTTACTCGTTGCTCGTCAAGGAGAAATTCGGTTGCTCGGCAAGTTGCATCGGTTCGTTCTTTTCGCAGCACAAAGCTGGATGAAAAATATTTTGGAAGCGAACGCTGTAAGCAAACAATAATCTCAGTGAGCGAGCGTTGCATCCAGGCCGCCCACGCGATAGATTCATCATCCTAGTTATTCGTTCAGCTCACGTGTCGGCCACATGTTCATTCTCCTATTTCTTCCTTCCTGTTTCCTTTCTTCTGCGGCAGAGACGAAGCTCGTGGGGGCTCGAGCGACGAGCTTTCCAACACGACCAAAAACAGCCTGATGGGACCTCGTTCCTCTTCGATAAATGATCGCGCGCTTCTTCAGCGATTTTCATCCAGCCCAACGAACAGCTTCTCCCCCGTTCTATCCTTCTCTTTGTCTCTCCTCTCGCCAAAAGAATCCTTGATAAATGATGGTGGCTAGCCACCGTGCACTTTCCCCCTTGGTCGATCCGATCCGCGCGAGGCACCGGTTTTACTGCCCTTTGCAAGTAAATTAGTACTCGACTCCGTTTATCGATCGTTCTTTCTCTCTTTCTCCTTACGCCGCTTCTAGCGTGCAGGTGTCGAAACGATTGATTTTCTTCCGTTCGTTCGATTAACGAGATCCGTCACAGACAGATAAATTATCGTTTACATTCGCGAAAGCAGAGCAACGATGAGATATTGCGCTTGCAGAGAAAGTAGCAAAGATATCGCGCGGATCGAATTTTTAATGGACGTTCTTCGAACGAGTTCAACGGCCTGCAACTCTGAAGGTCGTTCTAGGTTCTATAGCAGACGGAGTTCAGCAGGTGTTATATATAGGGCTCCATTTAGATCTTCGAAAAGCTACCTCGCTACCAAATGGACTGTAGAGTGGATTTAAAGTTCGTTCAGGCTGCAAGTTCCTCGCGAGGTCCAAGGTTAATCCCTTCGAATGCACGAGCCTCGTTTTTACGCATAATCTCGAGATTATCAACTTTGAACCTGAAGAAGGTGTACTCGATCCCAGTTACTACGGTACGGCGAGATTGTTCAAATTTACCTTCGTGTAAACCCACGTAGACCAATTAATCATACGGTTTAATACGATTTCTCCCGATTCCTGGAACGTCGAACGCAATGCCAGTGCCGCGGCTTCCGTGAATTCCGTGTTATCTGCGCGAAACGGAAATAGGGTGAGGCATCTCGTCGTGTCGGCGTTCGGTTAAGAATAACCAACGAAGAAAAACCGAATACAGACGAGCCAATCGGCCGATCGAGTTTCGGAAGCTACCGGGTGCAGCCACGTAGAGAAGATTTTTCTGCCAAAGCCAGACATCGAGTTCCATTCTCCTCTTGTTTCGTCTATCTTGGTCTCTCGTTCGATGCTCGCCTTTTTCCCTGGATTCCGCGTTCCTCTGCTCACCCGGCGAGGAGATTCCGTGGGATTTGAAAAAGAAAACGCGCATACGATTCAGACTCTGATCTCGAGGGAAGACGGCTCTCGGCGATGGAGAATTTGCCCAACCATTCTAGGATCTGTCAATTGGAAACTATTCCAAATTAATTGGTCGCTCTTTCTTCATCTTCCTGCCGCGTCTTCCAATCGTGGAAAATCGCGTTATAGATAAAGCATCCTTTCTTCGAGCTGAGAGCAAATTTGCCTCGGTTTTCATTATTTCGCAGACGACACGTAACGAGTCGCGAGTTTCCATGAATACGAGGAGGCGGCGAAAAAATGGACGATCGCACGAGCGAACGGAAAAGGGCGCGGACCGTTGTCAAGAATGGTTTCTTTGTTGACAGTCGCGGGTGACCGAACTTCCGTCACCGGTGGAATAAGAGGCTTCCCTTCTTCTCCCTTCGAGAGGGTCTTTCAGTGGGGCGCGCAACGCGCCGTATCATAATAGGGGGCCGCATGAATGCGTAACGAGGCGGTTCGCGAGCCGGTTCGATTTCGCACGGAATAATTCTCACCGATAAATAATTCTTTCAACGCCGTCGGGTCTCTTCGAGAGGCGTCCTTTCCAACCGTGGCCAGTATGCTACGTCGTCGATGAGACGAAGCGACGAGGAGAGACGAAACGAGAAAAGGAACTTGGCCTTTGGGAGAAGTCGTCGCTTAAGCCGGATTCAGGCCTAATGGGCCGAGCAGCAGTTATATCACCGTCGAACGAGCGCGACCAGCGCCAAGCTTTCATCCATATCAGACGTTTCGCTAATGGCAGCCAAACTACGCCGCGAGTCTTGCATCTGCGAAACGCAGCTGGACGTTAATCTCGTTTCCCGGTGTGCCGGGGATCTCTTCCTTTCTCGGCGACCGATTAGACCAAACGGGGTCGTCTCTCCTCAACCCACCATCCCCCTTTTTTTACCGTGAGACCACCGTGCTCGAATTCCACGTGGAATCTCATCATCGTATCCCGCGATACCATCGCCCGTCGCTAAAATCCTATCGTAAAACGAGGCTTACGCGTACCCTCGTGGATTTGCATTCTTAGTTCTTAACCTGTTCAACGGGACGACTGAAATCTGTTGGTCGGAAAGAAAAGAGATTTTCTTATTGATTGTAATTCGCCTTTGGTAACGTTTGAAATTGGAAATGATTCTGCATAAAACGAAGGCGTAAAAAGTAATTGGAGACAGGAGAGGAACGTGATACGCATCTTTCATTTTTTACAGAAAAGCAACCTTTTAAGATCAAATCTCGTATTATCAAAATTGCGTCTATATGTATCTGATATTGAAGCTAAACGTTGGTTGATCCTCTCGAAAATGTTCAAAGTATCGGCTGACGAAATATTACGGTAACACAGATGTTAAAACATCGTTCAAATGTCTTAATAATTATATACACCTTTGTCTCCCATGCAACTTGGCTAATTTACCATTTAAAAGATTTACATTTCTGTTATCTTCGTTTTCAATTATGTTACATTAACGTAATTCTCCTATTCAATCGTCAAGTGGAAATAGAATCAGAAAATCAACAAAGATCTACTTATCGTGTTTTTATCCTGTAATTTTCATCTTTCTGAATGCGAATAAGAACAACGTGGATTACACGACGTGCAGATCTTCCGTGTATATCCTATTACGAGTCAAAAAATGTCAATGTCCGTCATGAACGATGCTCGAGCAGATAGAAACGCGTTTGTAGCGATAGATCGCAAGAAACGGGCAGGAAGAGTGATTTGCACGCGAGTTTTTTATCGGTAGATCCATTATGGCACATTTGTCAGCGCGCAAACGGCACCCCTTGTGCGTGTCATTCGCCGCGATACAAGGTAAAACGGGTGGAAACGCAACGAGACACAACGAACTGTACATGGACAGCGTGTTGTTATCGTTCGATTTCATTTATCGCGCGGTTAATGCGTTTCTTGCGAACGAGATCTCGCGATGTCTCTGCGAACGCACCGAATACATCGCACCCTTTGTGCAACGAACGTCTGCTACATACTTTGCCAGTCGATCAGAAGGTTGTTTGTAATCGGTTCAATGGCTCGCGCTGTGCTCGCCGTGCGTCTGCCTCGCGATGAATTAATCTGCAGGTTTTTCGCGCGTGCATTTCGTTCTTTGTGGCTCGATGTTCTTTCTTATTATCGGCCAACTGTTCCATGTACATATTTCCTTTCAAGTTGCCAGACCAGATAAATCTACGATATCAACACGAATACCCTGTGATTTTCATTCTTACTTCATCCAGACTGTAGAACGTTTGTTGCATTTATGTGGGAAATTTTACTTGAATATTAACGATACGTAAATGTTGCCATAATAATAATAATAATAATAATAATAAATTTCTCCTTTAAATAACATGGTAACCTAACGTCGCGTAAGATGGTCAGCGCGACGTCCCTTATGGTCTGACCGCCCAGGCCCCGCACAGCTTCATACCGACCCCCAATGGGCCTAAGGAACCACCATAAACCGAACCTTTTTAACTTTCTTTCAATTTATATAAGTAAGTTACGTCTATAGCTGGTCCTTAAAACAGTCCTTGAGTTTATTCCACGCTCGTACAAATTGCCGAGAAAGCAGGCATCTGCCTAACGGCAAAGCAGATGTTTCCAAAAAACAAAGACACCCATGAGCCACGTTGGCAGGAAAGCTTTCTCCTCATATTTTCCTCATTAACGTTGACGATAACCAATGGGCATCGCGGATCGTTACCCTCACCTTTCTACCGAGAAGTGTGAAGAGCGAATCCGCGTTCCTAGTTCAAAAGGGCACACCCACACCGAGCTTTCCTCCGTAGGAACGCGAGACGTGTCCTCGCTGTCTATTTTGCCCTTCAGTCAGTCACAATTCAATCAAACTCGCAGTCTTCGAGTCAACGTTTCGTCGGTCATCGGTCTACACTTAAACTTATTCTTCACCGCTAGAATAGTCAACACGTGTCTGTATCGGGTCTCTACCCTCGAAATAATCGTATATTCAAAGTGTACATACGCACCAACGTAACTATCCTCTATACAGCTGCTGGAAGAAATATAAAGTTAGATCTGTTCATTCAGTGTAACTTCATTTGAACTACCCCGATTATCCCAAAAGAAATACGGGGATCGACCTGTTCGTGGCGTCGATTAGTAAGATAATCGTAACGGGAATTTACGACTCCCGTTGACGCGTTTTCCTCGCGACCGCGTCTCCCCGCGACTGGCCGAACAAACACTATGTTACTGAAATATATATTAGTATTATTTGTATGATATCTTCACGAGCACAGCTAAAGGGATAGAACTTAAATGGATATACTTGTGGCAAGCATCCATTGGAAGAAACTAGATTTCCGAACGGATCGTCACGAAGCGTCAACATTTTTCGAACGAGGTTACGAAGACGAAGAATCGCGTACATCTCTCGCCACTTTATGATTCCATCGTCGTTTGCCGACGGGTGGCGGACGAGACAATCCGGTGCTCCAGTCGAAGGCGCCAGCAATGAGAGCCGCAAAAAGACTTGGAAAGCCGCGAAGTGTACGGTGCACGAGCCTCGAACTCCCGGTGTCGCTTTTATCGCTCGTAAAGCTAGAATTCTCGCGGTCGTGCCAGCTTCTATAAACTCTCCTACTTGGATGCGCGTTCGTTGCCGCGGCTACTCGCAAGCGCTGGTCCTTTCTCGACGTTTCTTCTTGAACCTTGCTAACTCGAGAGGAACGTTAACGCATCTGGTCCTCTCAAGTTAGATCTTACCACGAGTATAGAAAGAACTGTGGAAAGTTGCGAGTTCGTAGAACGAGGCTGTACAGGAGAAGCTGTACACGCTTGTTCCCGATGCGAACGTGTGCGGAAGCGTGCAATAAAAGAGATAAAGGCAGTAAACAAGACGCGGTAAACGGTATGCGGAGAAGATTATTTGCAGATAGAGGCTGTTAAACGTACAAGGTGTTGGATGTAAAACTTACAAGGGGCGAATACCTCTTAAGAGCAAATTGTATTTTTTATTCTCACCAGCTATTCAATTTTATGGCGCATAATTGGTTGTAATTATTTAGGAGAATCGTCGAACGAAAGATTCGAAATGAAAAAGTTGTTTCAGAGTCGTTTCTGGGTCGCGCGGAAGTTCTTCGCAAGTAGCGGTCGTAAAAGCGAATCGTTGAAAGAAACCCTTTGCCTGTAACCCGAAACTCTTATTTCCGCCGATTCGAGTGGCAGCGACGCCACCAGCAAAAACATGTCTCGCGTGAGTCGAACGTGTATCAACGAGCCGCGTGCATTAATTAGACAAGGATCTTAAAGACTGAAGCTGGCTCTTTTGAAACTCGTCGTCTTAAACATAGTTCACTTTTTTTCGCCACTTTCATAAGCGACGCGACGTTGTGCGATTGATTCTGGCACGCGCTTCAGTGTGTTTCACATTTCGCTCCTGTACACATTTCGTTGGGACAACAAATCGCAGATAAGATTTCTTTCGAAGAAAGAAAATTTTACAACTTTTCTTTCCCCTTCAAGGAATAATTTCCTTTGAAAATACGTTATGGATCGATGTGTTTCGCACGTAGGTACCGTAAAACTCCTTCATTGGAGCAACAGATTCTATACGACGTTCTTTTCAAAGACAAAATCATGCAATTCTCTTTCTTTCTTTCGAGGAATAATATCTTTTTGCAAACGCTAGATTATATATCGAATAAAACGCAACATCTAAGGGACATATACCAGACAGAAGAGAGCAATTACACCCTCGATCGAGCCATTCGAGGTCGAACTAAACGTCGATCGACCGTCGACGATTTTCCGTGCCGAAAACTTGGTGTTCGAGCTTAACTGTCGGTGAAAATCGGCTTCCGGTCTATCAATGGCACGCGTGCATTT
Source organism: Bombus difficillimus (assembly GCA_014737525.1). Lineage (NCBI taxonomy): Eukaryota > Metazoa > Arthropoda > Insecta > Hymenoptera > Apidae > Bombus > Bombus difficillimus. The sequence continues at coordinate 4,008,965 of JACXIT010000099.1, forward strand.
CGGTTTTGTGGGTGAACATGGCGGACTAATGGCCATTTATCGACGCTATCGCCTCGGTAAATGGTGTCGAAGGGCTGAATGCCGCTTCCGTACACAGTCCGACGTCAAAGAGCTTCCTTCGACGTCGTCCGATTCGGACTACGTCAGTCTTGCGGATTTGCGGTTTCGGCCCATCGTCGCTTCGGCCAGAATTCGATCGACAGTTTTCCGAGTATCGATCCGATTGCATAGTTTCGGTTTAGACGAGAATTTCGATTTCGAAGAAAATCAGGATTTTGGTTTCGGCTTTGCTTTCTGTCATTTATTGTAAATTGAAAGTTATAATAGATATATAGCTGTTCAATGTTAAACAGATTACGTGGTTACTGTAAATATAGAGACTAGGTGCGATGGATTTTGAGTCACGTGGTTTCCATACAACGCGTGATGCGGTTAATGGCCTGTCCAGACGTGATTCGCTTTTATTAATTGTTATTCATTTCATGCATAGGTCCCAATAGTATATTAAATTAAACGAATTAATATATTCGCAAAGCACATCTATAAATTCCAATATCGTTAAGAGATAATGATAATCACGAAGGCCAGAGTCGATACGTGAATCGAATGAAAGCTCGGATCTCGATTACTTGGTCTTCGTATTTCCTGTTCGCTTTCTTCATTGCCCAACGCTATACGATTCAATTTGTAGACATACGACTCTTCTTACCAATAACGAAAATTTTATCTTCATTTTAATCGTTGTACAAGAAAACATGAATTTATTAACGAATAATTTGGAAAATAATGGTGAATTTCTATCAATGCTTGTTCGTCTATCGATTCTGTTGTTTCAAGTAGAATTAGCAAACAATGCGAGATCATTGGATGTACCACTGAGAAACACGTGCGGCCAATAAAAAGACATTATTTCGGAAGATGCACATCGAAGCGAGGATTATCCTGATAAATTCGCGGCGTTATTAAAGCGAACGATTCGTCCCGAGGATTTGGAAGATGGAGAGGATTCGGATCATGGGCTGGCAGATATGACGTACGGACTTTGCGCGACGACGCTCGGCTTTCGGTACGAAAATCGCGCAGCGACAGGGGACGAAGGGGGACCGTTCTTTGCCGAGACGCCGTGAGAAATGTAGCATACGAAACGAATGCGCGATACTCGGGATAAATGATCGTAAAAAATTTCCACAGCTTCGTGGATATTTATCTGGCAGGATCGTCATCTAGATATCTAGGGGATTCGAAGTTTCCGAGTATAACGATTCTTCCGTGTCGTTCAATCTCCGAGAAAAATCTCCCGTCTGCTACCACTCTGTCGACTCGGAAATTTGTTTCCATCCGATGCAAACGTTTGCCCGGAAATCGAACAAGTCCCTCTTAAACATCGAATCTTCTTTGTCCCAGTTGCTTCTCGATTTTATCTTCGATCATCTTCCAAGTTTCTTTTGCATACAATATTTTAATTCGTCCTACATTACGGTCGAATTTATAAACGACGCGATTAAATTTCCAGCTGTCAGCCGAGTGTAAGATACGCTTATTATAAAAATGGCTCCAAGAATTCTATCAATTTTTATAGCAAAAAATCTGAGAATCTAGAAAACCACCGCCAAAACCACCATGTGACCCGTTCCAACTCTCTGTTTGCCTGTTTCCTTTCGGCATAAACTTTAATGTCCCTGCAATTTCTCCTGGCGACCACTCTCGTAGACTTCCCTACAGTTCCGCGTTTTGCCCTTCATTTGCAGATAACCACTCGTGGAACCACCAAACAATCGAGAGCACCCCCTCGAGTGCGTTCTACTATTCATTTTCTTCCTTCCTTTCTTCCTGTCTGCTTGGTTACCCTTCAGCCAGCTCCTTTTACGCGTGACAACGTTTAAACAGCTAACACCTGGAAAGGATTCGCGACGGTAGAAAACGAAAGACAGGAGAACGGCAAGAGAGACAGAGAGAGAGAGAGAGAGAGAGAGAGAGAGAGGCAAGGAGAACAGCGAGACGAGCCGAACCGTCTCGAGAGAAGCTTTGAAAAAAGGAAAAGGGTGTCTGGGGTCGAAAGCGCGAGTCTCACCCTCTTCTTCTGGAATTATATCGAGGCGCGTGAGGGGTGACGGCGACAGACTCCCACCGACGACGAACGTTGTCCTTTTGCGCTCGCGAATGAAAGCTGATTTCCGCTTCCTTTTTTCTCTCTTCCCTTGATCCGAGTCTTTGACTCTCAGTCATGAATGAACGAGGAGAGAAAGAAAGGAGAAACGGAAATTAATTAACGACGAGAGAGCGTGTGGATTATCGGCACGAACACGGTTTCCGTTTACGAGTTTGTTGCTCAGGTTTGGCTAGTTGTTCGCCGTATTACGAACGGTGCGTTTCAAAATATTAAGTTTCTCCATGCGCGGACATTATTGTTTTCCTTGTTTGCCGGCGGTGTGCACGCATTGTGAGTCCACGTGCACGTTACCGTCCGAGGAAATTTGATTTATAATGACGCCGCTTTATTGAAAACTGCGGCGGGGACGCGCGCGACACAATAAATATCGTCGACGGCATTGTGGGGATTAATTAAATCCGCGGGTTGTTTATATGCGCCGCGAGAACTGTTAATGAATTAATTGAAATATCTGCCCGTGAACCGAGATAATCCGACAATTATCGGATACCCGTTCGATTTCCATTATATGGTAAAAAATACACCGTATTACCCGGAACTGTGAAAAAGAGGACCAAAAAAGAGTGGGTGGTCCATTTCGTTGGAACGTCGTAAACGCGGATGTTTTTTTCCCCTTCGTACCCGAACCAGCAAAAATCCTCGCACTGTGATCGATTCCTCTCGAATCTTTCCACGAGAAAATGACACCGAATCGATTCTCACCCTCGTCGTAGTTACAGGGAATGACGTTTCGGTTTCTCGTCCCTTTAGTCAAACGACATCCAATACCGAGTAATCATCGTGGCTGATTTTTCCCCAATATAGCGCACCCTACCGAAGAGAACTTGTCTGCGAGTTTTTTTTTTTTTTTTTTTCTAAACCGCTAAGTGGATCAATATTGTCGCGGCGGGTGTTTTGAATATCCAACCCTCCGGCCAGTTTTAGGCGAGGTGACGTTTCGTCATCCTCGATGGAGCGTGTCGCAAGAACAAGTCACTCTTCGTTACCCCTCGACGGGGCTACATCTCGAAGAGCGGCATGCCTCGATAGCTTGTCCTCTTCGTAACCCTCGTGTTTGTTTTCCTTCTGGTCCCTTCTGTTTTTCCTCCATTAGCGACTTCACCACCCTCTCGTCTACGTACGTGCGACCCGCGTCCTTTCCCCTTTGCCACGTCTTTCCCGTCTGCTCTGTTGTCGTTCGGTTATCCGCGTCAACAAACACCTGACATCTTCTCGCTACTATCTCACCGAAATGAGTCGCGTCCTTGCTCGTCCTCGTCTTCGTGACACTTCTTGCAAACCCTCTGTGCAACGACCACACCGCGTTATCACCATCCGCTTCATCTCACCGCATTTTTTTCCGATTTTTCTTTCTTTCGTTCAACCAGAGACCAACGTACCGTGTAAACTAATTCACTTCTCTATCCGTTCCCGTGTTTTTAAGGCGGTCGAACGTCTATCAAGCCTCAAGGCCGGCAGTTGTTCCTCGAGAACTGCTCCATACCTACGTCAGTCTTTCCACCTCCGGTGGTTTCCCGTCGATTATGCAACGGCATTCCTCGAACCAGTTACGTCAAGGACGCGCATTCCTCTCGGGTGCACGCTTCGGTTGCTTCTCGGGACACGATACGATCTGACCAATCGATCACGCTTATTCTTATGGTCGAACGGCGCTTACGATTAAGAGGATCGTGGCGATTTTAATTGGTAACTGAATTTTAGACGCGTTCAAGAATCACTTCGAAGAATGAAATTAAATTAAGGAGTAGAGTACGTACTTGAGTATGTTGGCGCAATGCACGAAGAAAGGATATACCAAAGGGGAAGTTTCTCCAGGAAATTTCGTAGTCATCGAACGTTCCTCTCGTTCACGGCTAATGAAAGTTCTCGCGATGATCGAGTTTCGGCACGCCTCCTACCTTTTCTTTGCAACAGCTGCAAAGGACGAAGGCAAAGTTACCACGGGAAAAGGAGCTGCAAGATTGTTCGTGTGGCACGCGAGACTCGATAACGACACGTGAACTCTCAACCATAGCTGTTTCGACCCTGATAGACCGATAACACGTACGGTGGCCGCGCACCGTGGCCAGAACTCGACTTTATCGAGGCAATGAAAAGATTCTGACACTTTCAATTTCCAGCGTGTCTACCACGCAGAGTGACTAACCTAGATCTAACCTCGACCTAGCGTAACGTTTGCTTTAGGACGTGTTATAAATCGCTGCTCTTCTTTCTGATATCGATGCTTTTAACGAAAATAACTAGATTCTACGAACGAGTGGGATTCATCGAGGATATGGGAGACGATGTTTTCAATGGTAATTTGATTGTTTTAAAAACATTGAAAATTTCGCTTAAATAAACGAAGATAGAACATAAACAAACAAACAAACTTGGCAGATGTAAACGTACAAAATCGTGCGACTATATCTTGGTTCTTGTAATATCTGTCTTATGATGGTTTGCCAAGTCTTAGAATCTTTAATATATTAATTTCTCAGAAAGAAACTCGACCTGTATCTTTCGATTTTCTATTATAAAATAAGAAATAAACATAAATGGCTGGAATAAAAATGCACGAGGTAGAATGATGAAATAGTACGAAAACAACTTACCTACGATTTAGTTTCCATAACAACCTGTTAACTTACCCCAAACAAGTAACTCACATACGTAGCTCGCCAATGGATACCGTGGAAGTACTTTTTATTCTTTCCTCGAAACACGATAAATTCCATATGAGGTTGAATACGACCTACAGTAAAGTAGTTGAAGATACCAAGAAAAAAAACTTGCCCGCTACAGTGTTTCCCATGGTCTAGGCCGATTCCATCGGGAAACTTCAGAAGAATTCCGTGCGAGAGGGCCACGTGTGCCGCATGAATTATTTCCCTAGGCTTTTCCATCGTCTACAGCGAACAACCCTTTCGCTCTCTAATTGCCGTAATCGCTTCGGCGACGTAACGGCGGTATATTGAAAATTCTGCGCGAGCCAGACGTCATTACCCTCTCGGTTTTCTATGTTCCTATCTGTTCGTCTTGAATTACTCCACGGAATTGCGTTAAGCCATCGCGGAAAGGGGTGAAAACGGAGTTGAACAGGGGTCGAGAAGGACAGTTAGAACCGTGTTACAGGGGGTGAAAGTGGCGAACCCCAGGTCGTTATCTTCCTCGCTCGTAATCGATGTCTAATTCCGAAAGTACGATATTGATTATGCAGAAACCGAGAAACGTCAGAGCAAATGCCGACGTAGTTTCGCAGCCTTTGGACTTTGTATCGGAATTTATATTCTCATCGACGTTACCTCGACAACGAGACAGTCAGGTCACTCTGTAATTGTCGCGATCGTCGGTTATTGCGTCTAATTAACGTCCGTTCGTTCGTTCGTTAGCTGCTCTTTTCTCGAGCCGCTCTTCGCCTCTCTTTGCGCCGCTTTAACGTCGTCCTTCTGCCGGTCTACTTGTTTTTCAAGCGTGGCCTCTGTCGTTGAGAGGTTAAAAACACGATGATCACCGATCTACAGATCGAGGCAATGCAACTTTTGAAATGTATGAATGTTAGCGATAGTCGAAAGCGATTTAAGAAAATGATTTATCCTTTGCCATCGATAAATATCACTATCGGAATCATGCACGGTTTAATTGGATGATCGACGAATCTCGAACTGGGGGTTCTCGTAAAACCGATCCTCGAATGCGCATCTAATCAACCGAGATATAATATATCGCGGTTTGCTGCAACGATTTTAATTGATTCTAGGATCTCGTCAAGCAAATTTACCGTTATTTAATTAAGATAATACCGTCATCTTTTTTTTTTGTTTTTATGCATTGCGTATATTAAACGTATTAATGCGTATTAAGCGTATATTAAAATTTTTCTACATTCGAAATTATAGATCGTAGATCATGCCTAGTTGATCTTTAGACCAACTTATCAAGACACAAGAATCTGAAGCGCGAAAACGTTCGTTGTGCGGTATTTCTGGTCTGAATAAAATTCACAATCGATCTAACGCGTATATACGGTGATCGTTGTACCCGATTTTATCGATGGGACTTGTTCGCCCTAACGTCATACGCTATAATTCATTACTAACACGCGTGCAATCGCGTTTCAGGCTAATTAGCGACAATAAGAACATATATTCGTGATAATTAATCGTTGCTTCAGCATGAAATCGGTGACGACGATAAATCAAGGGACACGAGCAAATGGCCATGGTTATAGGGATCGACAGGTCTGGTCGATGCTGGAGGATCGATCGTCCTGGGATAAACGGGCAAATACAACCGTCTCGAATAGATAAATTGACAGGGTAGCAGCGGGAACCGCCGCAGTTCGGAAGTGAGAAATTCTCGCGGGTCGATGACACCAACTTCTCTCGCACTTAACCGCGTCTCCCGAAACTTTTCAATAAAGCGGGTCTCGGCTTTCCATACGTTCCGCCGGGGGACGAACTTTTGGGGCACTATCGTTCCTACGCAACATTTGCCGGATTCCCCGCGTGACACCCCTCCGAACGTCGCGGATTATCATTCTTGATCTTCTTTCCGAGAACTTTCCCCTTCCGGCTGTTCCGCGTGCGGTTTCGTTGAAAACCATCCGGGAATAAAATTGGTTTATCCATCAGGGATGCAGTTTCGTGGACAAACCAATCTTATCCCCGTTTATCCGGTTTGAAGCGAAACAATTATTATCGTACCGCGACGATATGTACTGTCTTCTGTTGCTAAGAAATCACGATTTGAAATTGAGGAATAAATGATTTCGATATCGATCCAGAGAACGTACAAATGTGATATCACGTCCGTTTGAAGAAAAACAGTGTAATAAATTTTGTCGAGCTTGCGTGCGTGCAATATGCACAAAAATTGCCAAGATATCTCTCCCTTAACCGTAAGAAGCAGCGCGGTATGACGTAAAGCAGTCGTCTAACTTTTTCTGCAGAAACTGTGACTTTTTACCGCGTTTACGCGTACCGCGGCCAAGATAAATAATATCTTGCTCGTACATCGTGACTCCGCGTAACGACCTCGCTTCTTCCCGTTCCGTATTCTCCGCGAACCATGGCGTGATACCGTCTGCCAAGCGGGCCTTTACCTCTAACTGCCACCGCCGCTAATTGCCGTCCGTGTAATTACCATATCGGACAGATAAATATAGGGCTAGCACGTTCGTGGCCTCGGAGACAGTCGGCGACGTTTAGGTCGGCCGCGTGTAAAGCCGACGGCGTGCGCTCCGCAGATACGCAAGAACTCGCGACAACCGGTAGACAAAAACAGCAAGAAACCGAGACGTTGGTTTGTAATTCTACGAAATTCTTTTATTTCGTGACTTTTATTCCGCGAAGATAAAGCTGTCGTTCGCTGGTGAATGGACGAACAAGTGGGTTTCGACGAGAGGTTTGAATGGCGCAAAGTGGCGTGACGACTGCCGCTTCGAATACAGAAAACATTTTTGTCTCCCTATTCGTGCGAATATTGGACGTTCTGTCGTATTTGTATTCGCTGTACGCGTTCGTCGTCTGACGATCTCTCTCTCTCGGATACTTTTAATAACTTCAAGCCGTCGACGGTTTAACTACAGCCACAAGGCAAGGCGATTCGTGTACAAAGGCTTAATGGCTCCGCGGCCCTTTACGACCGGCCTTCCCTTTTTTTCCGTTCGCAAATACCGAACGATAAATAGTCACAGTGACAGGATACAATTAAAAGAAGCTATTCCGACGAGTCCTTTGTCAGGATTAAGCCGATTCGCTCCACCATTCTCCTTCACCGTGTCTCGTGTGCTCGCGCTGCGATAATAGAATACGTATATTTCATCGAGAGCAACGCAGGCAGAGAAAAAGGAAGAGAGAAGCCGTTCGTCCGGTTCGAATGGGAACCCTTCTCCGGCGAATCCATTATTACAAAAATAACCTTTATCTCTTCCGTGCTCCGACAATGGGTTATACTTTCGAGAGCACGAAGAAGAGCTGCGCAATAATCCTCTTTGTCATAGAAGATGTCGTCGTTCGCAAATTGCCTGCATCGTGTATGAAGACACCGATGTGTAACCTATACTTTTCAAGCCCATCCATGCCCGGAAACACAGCGACAACCGTAAAAATATTTATCATGCTCGTTTTAGGGGTACGATCGAAGGAAAGAGAGAAAAAGTAACGATGCTATATATGTGTATCCCTACGAGCAGGGTAACAGCTCCCTAATTTTCTCCACAGCAATATTTAATGCGTTTTCCCTCGGCGTCCCTGGCAGCAGTTCGCTCCATTTCGTTCCATTTTCAACGGGACACGACCGCCGGCCAGGGGTGGAAAATTATCGTGGCGCCGCACAGACATCGAAGCGAGACGCGAAAACCCACCCTCTTCTTCCTATGCGGGAAACTTTCTCTTCCGACCGGACGAGAGGCAACTAATCGCGCGCAACGACCGCGGTGACGGCTAATTAGCGTTCTCGGAAATGAGCCGTGCCACCAGGAATTAATATCTCCAGTTTTCTCTCACCTCTTCGTCGTTCTTTCGCGACGAGACATAGAATCGCACGGCGTCGCTCTTCCTACTCTTATTTCACAAGGTGCAACACGACGACCGTGTTACTATACTATAATCGAGTCGACGATTAAGGAAATAATCGTAAAAGTAATTAGCAAAATAATACGATTGCATCTCGCTGCATGGTGTACACGACCGCGAGCGAAACTTACGACAATCGACTGGTAGTCTATACTACGTTACATTAACGAGCTCGTGTAATTAAGTCGGCTCCGTATATCCGGTGGAGAAAGCCAATCGAGAATCGAGAAGTAAAATAACGCATAATCGAATGGACGCGTTTCAAGCAGCGCAGTCCGACTGGCACCATCGGCGCGTCTCGTTTGTCCCAGCTCGTTTTATTTGAATTTTCACTTTTTGACAATAGAGCCACGTCGTTACGCCCGACATTTGCCATATCCGCAGTAACGCCGGTTCAGATAGGGTGCGATTTACGAGTAACAACCCCTGGTGCTAAAGCGCCGTGTTGGGTCAACCCCTTCCAATCCACTGTACAGGGGGTTTGTTGTTATAGCGACGTTAAACTAGCCAGACAATGACGGAGTCTCGTCGTTTCCATAGTCATTGCTCGTGATATCGGGGTCGCCCGTCCGAATTTAATTATTTTCAAGTCTCGTTAATAAGCCCTCGCGCCGATAAATTTGCGAGTGACCCTGTTATTCCGTGGTTCCGCTAATAATTGGGCTTCCCTTCGCTCTAACTGTGTCCCCGTTTCTAGCTTTAACGCAAGCACAAACACGTATTTTCTATGTTATTTTTAACGTGGTCGATTCAACGAAAATACGTCTCCTGTTTTTAAATTTACCTTGCAATTTACCATCATTTGTATCATCTTCCAACGTGAATGATCTTATTACGTGTTAAATTATTTGTTGCTTGGAAATTGAAAGTACATTCCTGTGTAATGAAATTAAGAAATTAGATCGTTTCAATTATATCGCATCTTTGCTTTAACTATCTTTTTATCATTAATGAAAAACAGAAAGATCGGTTTATCCTCCGAGAGGCTCATTTACTGCTCGTATATCTTATAACTTATTTATATAAAATTTAGTACTTCCGTTCTGTTTCAGGTTTTTCATTAGACTCGACATGATTTCCGTTACGTTTCATAACACGAAGATCGACTCTTCGCTCGAATCCACAAAAAGCCAAAGCAGAAACACGTTTACCGTTCGTTATTTCCGTGGGAAAAGATTAACCGACGCCTAATAGGAGAAGGCAGGTCATCGAACAAGCGAGCGTTAGAAATTGAAAATCTTAATGGACCAGTCAATCGTTTCACGATCGAGTCCTTCTCTCTTCTACGAGTCGCGTGTCGTCATTCGTCACAGTTAATTACATCGTCGGTCTCGCGATGAATTCGTTGACTATATCCGGACGAGAAGAACGCAAGACACAGCCAAACGTGCGAACGATAGTCATTCTCGGACCACGACGTCCTACGCTACCAGCCGACATCCTTTTTATTGCGCGTCTCATCATTCTGTCGACTTTCATTTTTCCCTGGAATTTTGCCAGCCGTGCTCTCTACTCCTTATTGCATTTCATTTCGTAGACTTTTCGACTGGCTCCGCGGTGGCTGCAAAATTTCTAGCCTGTGCAAACTCTTGACCCAACATCGGTTGGTATTATAGGTGGAAGCGATATAGCGAAGCCGCAAAGTGAAACGTTGAGTAGAAGCAGCGATTGATCTAGTTGCAGCTATCACACAGGCATTTGCATTAATTTTTTAACACGAATTTTTATCATCGTTGATCCAGTCGTAACACTAACATTAGGTTGTCCGAAAAGTTTCTTTCGTTTCATAAGGCGATAATAGATGAACAACGATTTCTGTTTTATATTAATTTATTGAATTAGGTATGATCCATTTCGTTATATTTCTATTATCATGTTCGTGCATAATTCAATAAATTAATATAAAACAAAAAACACTGTGCGTCTATTATTTCCTCATCAAACGAAAGAAACTTTTCGGACAACCTAATACTTATAGCCAACAGTATGTACGTCGCTAAACCTATGTTATCAAAAATATTTGCACAGCTTCGATAATTGAGAAAACGAAATATCTGAATCATTTCGACTGGTTTAGTAATCGTAATGACGCAGTGTTGCGTATATGACGCAGTATTCAAATTATTTATTTCGGTTCCTGAAACCTGTAAGCTCTAGCCACTGACCGATTTTTGACCTCGCTATGTCGCTTCTATACCGCGTATAAAAGTACAACTTGTAATTGTTAACTGCTTAGGAGGCAGTTTAACGAACGAAACAGCGTAACGGCGATCTATCGAAGTTGGATGTACTAGAGAAACACAGAGAGAGGTCTCTGTAGATTGTATAATAACATTCAGGAACGTACACACACAATCGCCGCTCGGAGATGCTAATGGTCGGGAAACTTTGCTAGCAAACTCGGGACGAAACTAGCGCGAAACTAGCGCGATTTGCTCTGCAAGCCCTTTCGAAAAAAGTCTCGGTGCCTGCATTCGATAGCCAGGAATGCGGACTATGCATTAATTGCATCTAAGGTAATTGTTTCGGCCATCGCCCCATCGACGAGTGGGCCGGTAGTTTTTCACCCTTCTGCTCCGTCGATTGCTCCGTTTACCTCTCTAGAGGCTTGTTTGTGCTCGTTGAAACGTATGTAGATTACCTTTCTCGAGGCCCTTTGTCGAACGAGTGCCCGTTCCGACGATAAATCTATTTCGATGACAGTTTTCCTGCTGAAGGATAGAGTGCAATACACTTCGAGATCCGAACGTGTATTTCGTTCTATCGGTGTTACGAAATTGCATTCGAACTGCAATTGTCTTTTTTTTTTTTTCATGTGTTGGAGATCGAAGATATCTGCGACCTGTAGTTCTAGTCATGGAAGTACTATAGCGAGGTCGTAAATTAAAGTGCTATGTCCCGACAACCATTGTTTCAGGGATATAGAAGCTTTTAGAACGCGCTGTAAAAGTTATTTCTATTTAAATAAAACATCATATAATATACAACATATAATTATAGTGTGTAACAAAATATTTTTTACGGTTAATCATCGTGCAACGAAATGCAATAACTTTGCAGCGAACTGTCGTAGCACCGTATTTTAATAAAAATGACCTTTCTATAGAACGTACGAAGATTCTCATGAATGACTATATCGATATTAATTTCTGACTAATTTTTATAATCTCGCTATATTTTTACCATAAGTTCATCTTCCCAACGAGTCCAACGAGCAGACAAAGATTTAAAACAAAGAAGCGATCATCATGGCCACGACGATTTTTCACTACTGATTACGCAAAACGCGAGACCATCCGTCTCCCGAAATAGCGTTCCGTGAAACTTTAACTTCCGCCGATTCTAATGGAACTCCTCTCTTCTTTTCTCCTTCCACGCGAAACTCTGGCGCGGGATTGCCGGAGTGTTTTATTGTTCGCGTTCCGTTTAAGTGCACAGAACGATCTCGTGTTTCGTGGCTTGTGCTCGCCCCCGCTGACCATTCTTTTTTCTTCTTCTTGCAGAGACCTGAGACCAGCGAGCTTGGAGAAAGGCCAAGAGACCCTCCGACTACGCGTATACGCTTGCTACGCTTGGGGTGGCCCCCTTCTAGTCGCCGGTTTGGCCGCCCTTCTCGATCATCTTCCGCCTCAACCTCAGTACACGTTCCTCAGGCCCCGTTTCGGCGACAAACAGTGCTGGTTCTACGGTAAGTTCCCATTCGCTTCCATTGCTACGAAAAAAGGAACTCCTCGAGAGATCCTTGAAATATCTCTCAGTTGGAGAAAGTTTGTCCTCGTCAAAGCGGTGGTTGAAACTTTGACGTTAATGAAAGCTCTGGTAGGATTTCTGCCTTTCTAACTGTTCAAAGAGGACACAACCGAATGAACAGAATGATGTAAAAGTGTGGAAGTTAATGTTGGACATGCGGGTAATACACAAAAGGTATTTGCGAATGTTATTCGTATCGTTATTCGTATAATTTATGTATCTTTGTTTTCTTATACGCGAAATCAACGTAGCGATATTTTAAAGAAACGTCTGCCTGAAGAATCGAAAATAAACCGGATGCAATCTTTTATAAACCGAAGAATCTGCGAAAAGATTAACTGGCAGAAAACAGAAAGCGTCGACGGGACGATGCAGTCTGCTTCGTATTATTCGAAAAGTCAAAATATCGATTCAGCTTATGCTCCGAGTATATCGAAATATACTATATCATAATATTCAATTTTTGCAAAATATTACATTGTATCTTTTGCCTAAGTCGTTCTCATTGTTGGAAATCTTTTAGTCGATGAAATATATCTTATTTTAATCGTTCCAAGAAATTTAGCAACGCGTGGTATGATAATATAATAATATTGCTTACCGAACGATACGGATTCGCAATCGACGTTATAATTAACGACGTAATAACTCGGAACATCGTATGGTCGAAGGAATTTCGTGAGGAAACGAGATCACGTCGAACAACATTTCTGTGGACCCAATGAGACGAGGTTTCCTCGCGATGATAATTAATCCGGTGCTGTACGAACGCCGCAAATTAATTCGATCGCGTCACACACGACTTATCAGTGAATTAATTTCCGTCGATGCCACGAGCGTGGCTCTCGTTGGATGATTCCTCTGTCTCTCTCGTGTTCTGTTGTTCTCGAACGACAGTCGGTGCCGGACTTGCTGACATTAGTAACGGATCAGTAGCACAGACGGTAATGGAGCCTATTATCGAAAGTAATACAGGCTGGGAGGAGGACGGTTAACACGTAATTCCCTGTGATCCGATTATTCCGCTAATTAATAGGACTGGTCAGTCGTGTTCCGGGGCGCTGATTAAATCGGTTTCGTTAATCGATGGATCGATCGGCCGGCCGCGTATTAATTGCTAATCAAGCACCGTTTGCGGCGTTCCTTCGGTCGCTGCTCGTGAAAAAGTCGATTCATCCCGGAATCTGTCGTCGATGGAATTTCGAATTAATTGATAGATGAAAATTTTGCGAATTTAATGAATTTTAATTGTACACCGTCGTTCATGAATTACAGGGACACTTAGTAACGTTAAACCTAGGCTTTCGTTAAACACGATTTTACCAAAAACCTTCCAGATATATATATAAAATATAAATAACACGTTACAAGCATAATTTAGCTATTTTTTTTTTTTTTATAACACGGCGGTTAACCGACTAAATTATATCTATGTACTTTCCTGCTTCCGAACCATCGTTAAATCCACCGCAAACGAAACATTTACGGACAATAGATTCCTGGTCTCACGAGCGAAGGAAAAATCGAAGGAAACACACGGTGGTTAATAGGCGAGTATTCAGCTAAGTGGATTAGCAGAATATCTCGTTAGGTCGTGTACCCACGATTTTCCGTTTCTCTCGTCCCAACGATTCCTGTTACGTATGCGCAAGCATCGTCGTAATCGGTCGAGATAAGAAACAATGGCACGCGCGCTATCAGGATTCCTTGCGTGGCAGGCACAGGAATACTTCGCTAAGAGGATTACATAGCTCCCGAAAGATTGTATTTAAGTATGACGTAGGGTAGCTGAATAAGAAGATCGATACCCCAAAGTACGTTTAATACCTCGAATCCCTAATAATAACCCCGGTGCAACCCCTGCGGCGCGGCACGGCGTGGCAACTGAACCACCAGCTGATTCCTAGGTACGCGTGTACCCGCGGAATAGAGATTATAAGGAGGTGAACCACGCGACGATGTGTCATGTCTTTATTCGTAGCACGGATTTACCACCGTTGCACGTTATTTAACGAACATCCCCTGTAATCCACGTTTACCGCAACCGATAATCCAAAGAGCATACTCTATCTTTCTACGTCTCTTAGGATGGTACATATGAAATATCGTTTCTCTAAAGTTTCGATGTATTTGGGGTTTGGATAATACCGCTCATTAAGTTTCGTCCTATCTGCAAACTAACCGACTCCACTTTCCGTAAATTTTTCAATTTCACTACATAAGTACCTATGTATATAATATATAATACAATAAATAATAAGTTTTCAGAAAAATAAACGACTTACTCCCATAAATTCATTCGTCGCAAGGAGATGACATAAACGTTGGCAATGACGTGGTAACCTATATCCGATTAAAATATTTATTCGAAGAAACATTTCGTGTGCATCAACCTAATGTCTCTCTCTCTCTCTCTCTCTCTGTATATATCTCTGTATGTATGTACCCCTCCTCGTACAAGCCGCTGGAAACTCTCTGGCCGCGTAAACACTCGTTTCAAACAGTGCAACTACGTTGCGTATTAATTTCCCGCGGCCGCGATATTTATCGACGCCGACCGGAGGAGAACACCCCCGGTGATTAATATTTAGCTTTTATATCCTTTGACAAATATAAACGTCGCTATACGCAGACCGGTTGTGTATTTTCGTTTCGGTTTCCGGGTGGCTCGCGCGACTGGTTTTCACCCTGTGCTTCCCTTCCCGTTCTCTCGTTTTCGACTAGCTTACTTTACATTTCTATCGATCGTCCGCAAACGATTTCATCGCTTGGTAGCCGTATAATTTTTGAACTTTGAACGAAGAGAAAGGAATTTTAATTAGACTAAACCTTGTTTCGTTTCGACAAAGTTCATCGTGGAATGAGATTCTTGGAACCAAGGGTCATGGTGTTCATCAGTCCATTGCTATTTTCCATAAAACAGTCGTCATTGTCCGAACTCGATGATCTCTATCTTGCCTATTCACTTTCTTTTTTGGTTGATCATCGTTAGTCTCGAAACTAAACTCGGTTGATCTTCAGTGGAAGAAATTGAAACTCGCGAAACCAAGTATCAAAGATGATAGCGAACGTTTTTTCGAATAAGCACAAAACACGTTCGCCTGACGTTCAAGTACCGGCGAGATAATATTGGATTTACCGTCAGGAGCTCATTGGAGCACCGATATTCAGGACTTCGACATTGTGTAACGCTGCGGGAACCACAGAGCCATTGAGAAACACAATCAGTCATCAAGCAACGCCCATTCAAGACGCCCTCAGGTCGGAACGCTTGATGCTATTTGTAAATATACGGAGCTTGTTGAGCCACTCTAGAGTTAAACATCGTCACGAGCGAGTCTCTTCTCGAACAATCTCCCGCAACATTAATTGCATCGCGAGCGGAAGATGCCTGCCGTTTACGTGTCTCTGCCGCAATAACTCCGTTGCCTTCTCCACGAGCCATGGAGTACCGTGTGAAATATCCGCGGAAAATCCAAATCCAAATATCGAGAGCGCTTGTTAGGTGGATGGAAGATGAGCAAGTTCTATTACATATATATGTACGAGCCTCTCATCGCAAGTCAAATTGAACAATTCCACTTTTCCTAAGTTTCTCGATTTTACTATCCAAGTACATGATTAATGTTCAAATTCTCGAAACTTTGACTTCTCGAAACGATGAGTCTATTTCGCTAAGTCTATGATTAATGGTTACAGTGGATATATATCCCGATGAACAAACATTATGCTACGTGCGCACTATGTAACACAGAGGAAAGATTCGTTCGTTCGTATCGAACCATAAGAAAAACGATCGAAAGCAGGTTCTCGTCGAGATGTTTGCTCTCTCGCATCGCGCAGAGAGTACAATGGCGCGTCTTCGTGTCACGTAATCGCATTGGGACGAACGTCAGGGAAGGGGAGTGAAAGAGTAAAAGGAAGGCGCTTCTCAAACGTGTCAATTCACTGGCCAGGCAGCGTTTCCTCTCTTTTTCGCGCAAATAAAGCTAAACTGGACAAAGGAGGGCGTATAGCCTGGAAGCGCGTAGGAAATAGAGTCGTAGCCGCGCGCTGCTAAATCAGGATAATGGTGCCCCATGGGAAGCTGCATCGTACTATCGCGAGTTGTTACGTTCTGACACAATGCTTTTGCACTGGTGGGACTAGATGAGGGGTTCAGAGGGACAAGCAGAGGTTGTTCTGCAACGGACGTTACCCTGCGTTCCATCGTGTTTCAACCCTTCCCTCTATCTCTCTCGACCCAGTGGCTGCTGTATCCATCCACTTTGCGGTCCTCCTCGTAGACCTTTGTTTCTCTCGTTTCGCTTTTTCTGCGGCTTCTTGCGGTCTAACCATGGAATCGAATTCGATGTTTTTACGCGATCGATCGATCGGTATCTAAATCTTTGCCGCGTCGTTCGTGGTTTATGGTTAATACAGAATGGTTACATTTGCGGTAACAGTGGCTAAGCTCGACCATTATTTTTGTATTTGTAAATAGCTTGGATTTAATATACATTATATCTCTCCCGATATATAGCGAGGTTGTAAATTAAACGACAGTGAAACGATATCGAATAATATCTTGGGCTTCGATGCTTTATATCGCACGACCCTGTGCAATAAAAAAATGCGACTTGTGACTAATTGTGTCAATATTCTATGTTCTACATATTCTACAATATTCTACAAAAAGAAAAAAAAAACATTGCAAGATTTTCTATCAGAAATCTTCTTCGTACAACTCTCGTTAAAGTTTCCGACTCTCGCCTTCTTATATTCCTATCGAACGTCCCGACATCCAAAAAGTGACGATTTCACCCATGATTGATTTTACAGCTTCTCCATATCGTACTCCGAACTACAAGAACGATCGCAATATTTCAAAAATAAATAGCACCTTAGTCACCAGAGATATTCTAATAGACCGGCGCGTAAACGTTCTAACTTGACAGCGGCGAATCTTAAAAGTTTCCCCTTTCGCTTTCCCGAATGCTCTTTCCCGTTTGATCGCCCGGCGCCTCTTCCTCTCACCTTCTACCCTCGCGTTCTTTCCGCTCTCGCCTTACACCCTTCGCGTCTCAGCTTTCTCCTGTACACTTTCTGTTTCGCGTCTCCCTCCATTTACTCTATTTCTACGGTGCCCTCGTACTTCATCCCCCACCCTGTGTGTCACTCGGGCACAGCCCATAACAACGTGGGCCGAGACGATGGGGACGAGAGATAAACCTGGCGCCAGCCAGTCCAACCCCTTCGAACGCGCGGAACTGTTGGAACTTCTACGACCCCTTTTCAACCCCCTTCCTGTGTACCCCCGGCGCGTAGATCAACGACAGGTTATACCGGTGAACGTCAGTGAATGATCGATTATACGCGTTTGTTCCTACGTCGTGCGCATAAACGAACTTACTTCCTTCAGAGGAAGGATGCGTGTCCCTATCAGCCGCGACTTAAATTCCTAATTAATCGAGAGATCGAGCAGCGCTTTACGTCATCCGTCCTTGCTTTCTAACTTTCTAGACAAAAGAGAGAATGTAAAGTTGTAAAGACGCGTACCGATCGGAGAACATATTTGGGGTCAGCGCGATTTTCCTAAACTTTATGATTTGATGGTAACTTTGATGATTTATGGTGAGATTTGTTTCGAACTTTACCGATAATCGTGATAGTCGAGTCTCGTAACTACGGACTTTTACGAATTAACGGGAAATTTAAAGGCACAAAAATTCACAGAATTTTGCGTATAACGTGCAAAAATATAAAATACGTGAAGTAGAGTACTCGTTATATTTTCAATAGATAATGTAATTTTGTATTTATAAAAATATACACTTGCATAAAAGCCCACGGTATATTCGTAACGATGAAATAATAAGAATAATTCGTTCATAAAATTTGTCGAACGTTCGACGTATTCGTGGGAACTTCGGTTGATCCGAATACGCGTCCATTGTAACCATAATCCAACACGCGAAACAAGCAAGAAACCGATGAATGGAAGTGTCCCTAAGGAATGGAGAGAAAAGGCTTCCCACGAGAAGAGGCGGCCGTGCAAAGAGGCTGAATAAACGGGAACGTAAGAAAACTCATTTACCAGCACATCGAACAGAGGTGGTTCAAAAGCCAGACTGGTATTCGAGCCTCCCCTTCGCAAGGCCTGGTGCACTGGCATTCTGGCGTTCCGGTGTTCTGGCGCGCCCCATAACAACGTAGGCCGAAACGATGGGGTAGAGAGATAAATCTGGTGCCAGCCAGTCCCAACCCCAGTGTGCGAAACCAGCAGAACTCTCTGTTTCCCCTCTCTCTAAGCCTATACTAACTACCGTCCGCGGCCCACTAAACTGCACGCCTAAACGCACACGACCAAGTATTTAAGTAGCTTCGAAGCGAGCCCCTCCTTCGCGTTGATACGCATTATTACTGCACCTGCATACTGTTGATTCCTCCCCTGCTCGCCTCTTAGCTGTTTTTATCGGGGAACAAAAAATGTTCTACTTCAGTGTTGCGTTATATCGTTGCTGTTCTATTAGCTGCTTTGAAATCACAATTTTTGCATATACTCGTAAGCGGAGAATTGCATCGTACGGTGGAAGCTCTCTATGGAAAATAGGGGTAACTGTGGTAGCTATCGACAGAAGACGATTGTAGGGAAAGTAGGAGGGACGTGTGCGGGGTTGGAAAGGCTGAAAAGTGATGTTTGTTAGTTATGGGAAATCGACGGTTTTGCTTAACCCCTCGAAGGCTTTGTAGTATTTGATATTTTATCTAAATTGGCTTGTGTGCAGTAAATAAATTTTTAAAAATATATTCGTAATACAGATGAATTTTCATATTTTTAGAACCAGTAACGACGTATCTACCTTGATATAGCTATTAAGATTCATTTGTAACACACAGGACCATGATTCGTGCGTAAAAGGAATCGAGTAGAATGGAATATTAAATTTAGTTCGACGTAGCAATGGAACATTTTTTCGCGTACGTAGAATAATAATGTAGGAAACTAACTAGCGGGCTTAGGGGTAATTATGGAGGAAAACATTCTCAGACCTTCTAGAATAAGTAAAAAATAACGTTTATCCGGAGTTTTGAGCCGAAAATTAGGCGAGTCCTTTTTAAGGAGAACTTAGCACGTTCTCGGTTCTCCAAAGCGAATAACCCTGAAAAATAGTAAAAAAATAGAGTGGAAGTGCGGGCAAGGAGAGCTCGAGACACGTTTCGGTGGCAGCGGCTCGGCGGAATATTCAACTAACGTTCGCATACATTAGAATGGTAAATCTCTGGGCTATCCTCCGTATCTATGCAATCTCATGCCCCTGGAAGTTCGGGCACAGGCTGGAATAGCGTACACCAAAACGATAGGATTAGAGAGATAACCTGTCCAACTCGACCGTGCGAAACCAGCGAAACGCCACCCCTATCTCTGGACCCACTAATACACTCGCCCTTACGCGTATGCGACTATCGCGTGAGAGAGCACTAACGCGCGCTGTCTCGACGATATTTATTATCGCTTTGTTAGAGCCGCAAACTCTTATTGAAAGATACTCTCGACCGAAGAGACTTACCGTGGGATTTGCGCGTGAAAATGGTATTGCTTGGATCAGAGTTTAATTAAGGGTATTCCCATTTGGAAGAGTCATTTTTGGACGACTTGTATGTAGGATAAAACATCGTTAGATGATTGTAAAATTGTCGATTGGCCGTGTTTGATCACATAATTTTTTTAGATACAGTTATGGACTTTTGTTAATACTATTTTAGCGTACGATTAACTCAAAAAATATGTAACGAATTTATTGGAAATCTTGACGGTATTCGATAATCGTAGATCGAGGGACATCGAATTCTTCGAGTATCTATGATCACGTTTAGTCGTACAATTTCATTAATTGGAACGTAGATTTCTGTTATCGCCGTCTTTTGCACAGAACGAATTTAGTCTTTGAAGAACGTCATGGATGAAATTGTATCCCCTGTGAATTTTAAATAAACACAAGGATCTAACAAAATCGAGTCATCTGTCTCTTAAAATAACACTTCTTCTAATCTTTCCTAGTGTATAACTACAGAAATATGTGTTTTATCTTTTCACGAACCTTACAACAGCGGTTTAAGCTTAAGAAATTGTTGAACGATAACAAAACGTGAGCACAGGAAATCCAACGACGCAGTCACGGACAGAAGACCAAAGAAATTCCTGTTCCGTGAGACAACGTTCGCGTAAAATTGGAAGGAAAACAGGATGCGGCAAAGCTAACGAACAAAGAACGTTAAACGTCGTAGAACGAGTTGGTAGCTGGAAATAAAACGAATCGAATGGGTGTAATGCGATTAATAAGCGCGATCGATTCCGTGGACGATTAAACGAATCAACGTGAATCGTTTAGCTGGTAATAACAGCGCGAATAATGAGCGAGGAAAAAATCCTTTGTATGTTCGCCGCGTCGACAGAGCGGAAGAGAAGGTGGTAACTCGATGGGAAATCCTATTCGGAAAGATTGATAACGACCCACATTCGCGATGAACGCGTTAATAACCGAAAACCGATCGGATGCGCTTCGACGATACGAGAAAGCCTCGCCAATGATGGAATTAAAAAAGGATATCGAGGCTCGTGCGAATTATCGGATTTGCTCAGCCGATCGGTTGCTCATCGCGTGTCGAGAGCACGCCTCGTTACGCTTTTTAACTGGAATCAAGAGGTCGATCGACAGTAATCTACACGGTTTGAGCAAGAAACGCGAGCAATCTTTAGATCGATATCGGCTAATTAAAGCAAATCGTCGTTACAGTTAAATCGTTGCTTGGTAAATCGAATTTCTAAGAACTGAAATCTTTCGGTTGTCAAGATTTTATCGAGTTTTTCAAATAAGAACGGTGAAAAAAAAAAAAAAAAGAAAGAAAACCGCTCGAAGGAACGTTGATATAAGGATTAGTTTTTTCTCAATTTTAAAGATGCCAATTCGAAGAAAGTCAAATAGCAGTTGAAATCTCTGTAGCTTTAGACATCCTTTTTTTTCTTTTTTGAAATCACAAAGGTTCGAGTTAACAAGACTCGGTTGCATGTAGTTTGTAGGAACGTGAAACGAGTGGAGTTGCGAATTCGAAGGACCAATCGATCGAAAGGGGATACGCGATTAGAACACACCAACTACGAGGGTGACTTGGCAGAAGAAAATTAACGAATGCTAAAGAGCCGTGGCAAGTGTTTTGCTGTAAGCCCCTGGTCCGATCCCTCCGCGATCCTACTTTATTTATCACGCACTCCCGCTTTATTGGCCTCGAGCAATGAATCGGGAGTATCGGGGTAGCAAGGAATTTCCTTATTGTCTTTTTCGAGGGACGCAAGCCCGATCTGTCTTGGAAGGAAGAGTTCGGTCTTGAGAATCTATGATTGCTTTAGGAATGCCAATGAATCCTTCGATCCCAGAGGCTAATGGCTCTTCTTGCTAATGCGAAAAGTGTTTTCTAATTTATTTACTTCTTAAGCTAAGATTTGCGGGGTTTAGTCATTGATACACCGTGAATGTTTATTACGCGTATTTGATTAAAGAAATGGAATCCATGCAATGATTCGTTTCACTCTGGATATTCTGAATATTTTTGCATATTAGATGCAATGACTACGAAAGATATATTCGTCGTAGCATTTACGTACTAAATAATCTAACAGTTCCATATGGCTACAAAAATTTCACGTTACAGAGATAAAATATAGAAAAATAAGGGTTGTATAGAGATACTTTTCGCAGCCACCGTATATGCCGTAAATTTTTTTCACGTTTAAATATTCCATAGATACATAAATATTCGTAGCCGAGTGACGGAGCGTGTTGGATCTTCAAAACGTGTGTTATCTTCACGGTTGTATGTACCATTTTGGTTACTTTTAAATCTTTTAAACTCCATTATCACGGTTGCTCGCTTGACTCATCGATTCCTATACTTGGACAGAATTTCGATAAAAATCGTATTTCTAATCGAGTTGATGTCGAAAGCCGCTGGAAAATTGAACGAGCGAGGCAGCCAGTAAAATGTATAGAAAGAAGCAAAATATTCTAACGCGTGTAAATGAAACTGCTCAAAGTACCGGGTGGCAAAGAGTTACACAAATTCGGTTTTATTTGCGCTTGGAAAATTCGCGGAGCCATCGGTTTTTCGGGACGGGTCGACGTGGAAATTTGTTGGCAGCGGATTCGCGGAATCGTTGCTCGCCGATACGCTGATACAAGCTCGCGCAATCACTTTCGATTATCTGAAAAACCGTCGGTGATTAAAATGACGCCAACGATAAATCTCTGACTCTCTGTTGGAGGAAGAAAAAAAGTTGATACTGGAAGCTTTGAATGCAAATCGAGGGCGAAGAACCACGATGCTCGTGCGGTATTCTCGACTAATTATATTTGACAACGATTTGTGCTTGCGAGTTTCGCGCGTTTTTCAAATTCCTCTGGCGTTGATTTACGCGCGGTCGATTCCCGTCGCCTGGCGCATACATCGTAATTGATAAAGCGAGGAAAGCTTGTTGTTACGCCGAAACTGTCGACCGTAAATCCCGCCCCCGATGATCCGGAAAAACAGCAACGATTACAATGACGCCCCGCAATAAATCCTTGTCGGCGCCTCTAAGAGGAGCGATACCATTATCGAGCCAGTCCGATGAGAGTTATCTTGTTCGACTGGAATTTTTGACGTTAATTCTGATCAAGATAGAGGCTTGCTGTCTTCGCGGCTATTTTCGTCCCCGATCATTTTCGAGCTAATTATAGGGTCGCCATTACCGGCTAGTTTTGAGCGCTGTAGAGATATAGTGATTTATGAAAGTATTCCGACATTTATCGTCGAACATTTTTCATGAATATATTTCGAATATTTAACGGATGAAACAATTTTCCGTCTGTGACATGATTTTATTAACAAAGTTTGAAAAAGAATCGAAAATTTCTATGCTACGTATTAAAACGTACGTGTCACGGTACATCCAATCTCATTTTTCATATTCACGTTTTTATCAAACATATTTCTTCGTTAACTTCGAAGCTTGTTCACGTTTTTTTTTTTTTTCTTCTTTTTTATTCGACGATTCCACGATAAGAATTTTTTACCGGGCGAACACAACAATAACGATAATCGTTAAGCGTATTAAACTGTTGGTACTCCGAACACTCGACACGCGCTGAATATTCATTAACGATTTGTTTCTCGTTACGCCGCTGATCTATCATAATCCCGATTTGCATAGCGTGAAAAATCTGTTTGTCGTGTTCCCGCACGCGATCAGCCGAAAAACCAGCCCCTATTAAAAGGATAAATCAACGACAGAGCGAAAGGGAGAGGAAGAGGGAGGAGATAGGAAAAGAGAGAGACAGAGAGAGAGAGAGAGAAAAGGAGCAAAAGAGACTGCACGAGAGGGTGGAGTGAGAGCGTGGGATGATAGAAGGTGACACACGGCGCATGCAATTGATCTCGCGAAGCGTTTTCGACGCCGAACTAATCGGGTTTGACCGCCGCGCTTCTGTAAAGTATCGAACGCGGCACGCGTCGACATAATTCACTTATGTTTGTTATGGGTTGCCATGGAGTGAGATATAACCTAGCCGAAACAGCTATTGTTGGCGACCCGCCAAAACCCAGCAAATATAGACGCCCGTTTGCTCTCTGTACCCCCTAAGATTCGTAACTCGTTCATTACTCTCCGCGATTGTTCCTTTTGTTTTCCAACCGGGCTTCCCTCTTTCCCCTCTTCGTTCTCCATTTGCTACCAGCTTTGCGACCTCGTCCGCTGCTTTCTGTTTACGGACCGCTGGCAAAAATAAACTTGGCTACCTGCTTTCCGGTAATTTAATTGGATTATCAAAGTTGTTAATAGAAACGTGTCTCTGGTTCTGGCTTTAGCCGTTTAATTCAAAAGATATTTTTTCAAAGACACTTTACAAGTTGCAAATTTTACGTTATACACGAGCAATACGATTAACTTTTCGTTTTATGCTTTCTTTCGTATGTAGTTGAATGAAATCAAGTCAACGATATACGAAATACTAATATGGAGAGCTTATTCGCTAAACTAAGCTGTTTTCCGCTATAAATATTCGGATAAAATACATCTCCGTTTCATTACAGCGCCATATTAACATGTATGTTTGTACTCGGTGAAAGTATGTAGAAATTCAAAAGCTACACTCTGTTGCAAGTAGAATCTACTTTTCGTCGAAACTACGATCCATACCAGTAACGCGATTCGATGCTACGAGACAAGAAACTCCAGAATGCAGCCACCTCCTTCCCAAAAGACACGGATACATAAACTTGGTTTCTCTGGAGCCAACAAATCCCATTTACGTCCAACTCGCCTCTGTCCACTCCATGCCGCCGCGTCTTCAAAATGACTTGGGCCGAGAACCAACCGAGGTTTGAACAAAAACGCGCGGATTTCTGCTCTGCAGCAAACAAAATCCATTTAGAGTTGCGAGCAAAGACGATAACGGATATTCCTTTCCATCCTTAACGTCCAAGCCATGTAATCGCGATAGAAAAAGTTTCGCGAAGAGACCGAACGGACCTCCCTCGATAGAAGAAGCGAAGAGAACACCATGGAAAAAGTTGTTGAATTTTGGCTAGGATCCGCCTGGACGGACGCTGAATTTTGAGTTGAACCGATGAGCCAGTGAACTGAGATGAAAAAGGCAAAAAGGAAAAGCGAGGCGAAGAAGAGAGGCCGCGAAGGAGCGTAACGCGTCCGATCCGACCGCGTTCGTTTAATATTCCGGCGCGCATCCGCGCGGAGTGCCGGTCCAGACGCAAGCTGCCTCGGTTATCCGGTCGAAACTCGGCGTTCCAAAAGTTTCGTGACAGCCTCTCGTTGAGTTTCGCTACGAACCTTCCCGTCCGGACTGCTCGCGAAATTTCGCGGCGCGCGGCTTGCAACCGGATCGGACCTGATCGATGCGACGATACCAACGACTTCGTTAACTTGTACGGGATTGGGTTACATGGAGGAATAATGGGGTTGTCGGAAGGAGAGAGAAGAATTGGCAGGAGAAGCTGCTAGGGTTGAAAGAGATTGAGGAAGTAGAAGGGTGGATCCTTGGTATCGTCCCTATTATGTAGCTCTTGGATATCTTATTGTTAGTGAGACTACATGCAAGAACAAATTGTTGGAATCGGATTGAAGAACAGACGCTGATTATACGGGGTGATTTTCTTGTTAGGAACCTTGAAAGAAGAAATCGCTGGTCGGATATTGTTGTAATAATCGCTTGCGTAATGAATGTGCGATTCGTAATCCGTCTTGAAGTTGATCAGCCTGACTTCTCGGTGAAATATTTTTAAGTCAAGGTGTACTTTGTTCTGACAATTATCGGTTTATTCATGAAAGATGAGTAAGATATTTTTAAACGATGCCAGTAACAATACGTACTTATCGTTGGTTGCATGGAGGAATAACAACTCGGAATTACTTCGACGATGGTTACTACAGTGTGTGGCTGTTTGAAACAAACACGAAAATATTGGAAAACAACAACGTATTGTACGTGTACGATATTCCGGCCGCACTATGCGAAAGTTACTGAGAAATTACGCGCGCAGGGGATGAAAAGTGTCGTTCCAGGCTAGAACTTGGGTGCGGCGAATAAATTTGTAAGGGTGTATTAACCGCGCCGGAGGAAGATGAAATTAACGTTGTAACAAGATTCTACGAACTCGAGAAGTAACTTACCATCGCTTAAATTAATATCATTGCCATTCATAACACGATATTCTTATACGGAATAAAGAACGAAAGATCCAACCGCTTATATTTTTCATAGTATCGTACAGACTGAATCATGTATCTTAAAATTTCTAATAAAGATCTAAATCTTTTCCTTGCTGAATTTTCAATATATTACATCGTTGATATAACTAGAATTAGATGTTTTCCCATGGACAACTTAACGAATCTATTCTTCAAAAATCATTTATCTTTCTCAATAGCCATTTCCTTTAAATAGTCTGCGTAGGCTTCTGGGCTATTTAATTTCGTATCTGCTCATCCCTATGAAATATATATACTTGTAATTTCCATATGACATATTTTCAGATTTATTTCATAGTTGTCGATAATAAATATAATCGTGGTAGTCGAGTCTCGTAACAATTAATGATATTTCATATTCTTTCGTGCACCGTACATAATACATTCGTAAGATGCGTTCACAAATGTTCGAACACGTCCATGGGCCTTTCTCGTCCGATTTTCAATCTCCTTAAAATTCCTATGCAACAAAGGAAGGCGCGATTCAGCGTGAAATACCGATCGATCCAAGAGCAGGTTTATTTATACTCGCGTGTCGTTGACAGTCACGAATCCTCGGGATGGTCTTTCACGCCACGCCGTGTCGACTGGATTAACGTTTGGCAACTGGGTCAGCTGCAGCCTCGATATCAACCGGCTCTCCATCTTTTTCGCTCACTCCGTGGCGTGTGCATCGCCATCCATGAAAGTTGCGGCATAAGGATTTTATTTATGAGTTTGTTTGCGGACGAGCGCGACCCTCTCGCCGATAAGTGGCCATGGGGCCCTCGTTGGGAGCGTGCTTCTGGCAGATTGCGCTCGTGGTTATGGGGATGCACGGAGGGAGAGACAGAGAGACAGAGAGAGAGAGAGAGAGAGAGAGAAAGAGCGGAGAGACCGCTTAGCACAGAGGGAATTGGCCCGATAACGGGACCGAGGCTTGTATGGTTCTTTATTTACCATAAAATTCGACCGGTGCTCGCCAAGCGGAATGGATTTCGCGACCGCGGCTAAAATTTTATTACCGTCGGCATGACAAACCGCCCAATTACTAACTACCGATACGTTAATAGAGCCATTTTTTTTCTGGTATAAAAAAAGAGGAGAAAAAAGAGCAACCGCGACCGGCGTACGAACTAACAAAAAAAAAAAAAAAAAAAAGAAGAAAAAAGCTGTATTCTTTATTCGATCAGCGACGCACTGTCCATCGACTGACCGCAATGGACGGCGGCGGAAAGGGGATGAAACACGGGGACATTTTTGTTCGCGTTCGTCCGCGCGAGCTCGATAAAAGCGCAACGATCTCGGAATGAAAGAGCGTTTAGCGCTCGAATCGGTCGCTGTACCGTACCGAAAACGCGGTTGATGATCGGGAAAATCGAACTACGCCAGTGTTTCGTCGGAACCGCAAGTTTTTCTGTTTCATCCGTGTAACGTGACGCATCGCAACGTTTCGCGCACTTTTATCCAACCAACGTCAAACGGATCAAAAAAAAAAAAAAAAAAAAAAAAAAAAAAAAAAAAAAAAAAAAAAAAAAAAAAAAAAAAAGAAAGAAAAGAAAAGGGGAAAAAAAGAAGGACGAAAAAAGAAAGACGAAACCTTCCACCCTAGTGGTTATGGCAACTTGCACGATTTCGATAAGGGCTGCAATTACTTATCGACCCGGTAATTGTCCGGCTAGATTACAACTATCAAGGAAAAAGGCCCCTGTTCCTCGACCCTCGCCGCGAGGGTACACGCGCATGAAAATATTGTGCAAGATGAACGGAGAGGAAAAAGTAAGAGGGAGAAAACCCGAACGCAACGTGTACGTGTACCGACGTATCAATTTACTCGGAAACTAGTTATCCGCGCTTCCCTCTGCGCGTATACTTACCAGATTGGCTGGTAGGAGGAACGTAGAGCGTGGTATTCACGAAAACCAGCCCCGGGACCAGACGCATTACATTCGAACGAACGTATTCATATTCATAGGTGTTCCCGCGAATTCCCGGGATTTCGCGATCTTACCAACGGATCCAGACACGCACCCTCTCTCCCATCTGCCTGTGAACGCCGAGCCGTTTCGATAAGTACCGGCTCACGTGATTTACCGTAATTTCGGCACGCGGAGGATCGTGTCTCGCGTGTTCGCGCGCCAATACTTTACTTTACTTTTATTGCCGATCCACCGGCTTCCCTTCCGGCTGTTTTCCCTCTGTTGCGTTTCACAAAAAATTTAGAATAGCTTGTCGGCCGATTAAATCGTTGCTTGCGAGAAAATTGAGGAACAAACCCCGGCTCTCGTGACCTTTCAGCGGTTGTTAGGGCTGAAATTGCGCGGTTTTAGAGACGATTTCGGATAGTTAAGAAGCGAGGCAAGTACCTGCAATTTTTCATATTTCCTTTTACAAGGAAACTTGGTAGAGAATTTAAAATGCTACAATGAAAGCAGATACTGTTAAGTTCATCCTGACGTACCTCGCTATAGTTTCACTTTAGATTTTATTAAGGAGAAAGAAAGAAACTCGAATTAAAAGGTATCACCTTGGGTGGAAAATCTGGCTATTGTTCGATATTGTTAGGCAAATAAAAATGAGATTACTAAAAGAGAAAATACAACGTGAACGAATGTGTTTGTTATTGGAAAGAAACACAAGTGAAAATCAAGAATAATCAAATTGTTCTGGAAAACAGTTTGAACGGAGGAATGACAACTCGGTGCAGAACGGTAATCTAGTTGGAATCTCGTTGGTTTTCGTACGATAAAGTCGATTTTCGAGATCGGTTCGAATAACGAGCGAACAGCGTAACGAAGCAATAGAAATTGCAGAGAATAATGACACACGAGCCATAGCGGAAGCGTAACCACGAGAAATATCCGAAAACCCGGGCTGCTCGTAATCGGATCTTGAAAAGGGAAACAAATGGATCCAATTAACGACATCCAAACGTGGAATATTGAAAATATCGGACGAAGTAATTAAAATACACATGGTCCGCCGGGTCCTTTTAACAAATTGATTCCGACGTTACCATCCATATATGTAGATCGGCTCGTGAATGTATTTGAACATTTACTGTAAAATCTTTCTGTAGATGTATCGTATGTGTTATACAAAATATTTTGAAATTTCATTAGCATTGTAATGGAACACAATTACTATGATTAAGTGGGCAAAATTTGTAGTATATCCAAAAATGTATATAGAGAACAGTAAAAAATTAATTATAAACGTACTCTACCCACAGATAAAAAGAATATTTGAGCGAACGAATCGATTGGTATCAATGTGTATCAATAATCTGTGATACGCGTATCTATTTAGTGAAACCATCTTCATCTTCTAATTATATTAGGTTGTCCGAAAAGTTTCTTTCGTTTCATAAAGCGACGATAGACGAACAACAATTTCTGTTTTATATTATTTTATTGAATTAGGTATGATCCATTTCGTTCTATTTCTATTATTATGTTCGTGCACAATTCAATGAACTAATATAAAACGAAAGATATTATGCGTCTATTATTTCCTTATAAAACGAAAGAAACTTTTCGGACAACCTAATACATACGTTTAAAACGACGATCTATATCAAATATAATATTTTCGAGAAACGTACAAACTTGTTCTAAACTTTCCAAAAATTTTGCATTATCTATTTTGCATGTATCCACAAAATTTATTTTACAATAAATGTTCGAATAATTTTACGAAACACTATATACATACGATGTACGTATGTATGCATCAAAATTGAATCTTTTAACGACAACGCATCATCGTTGAAGATAATCGTAGTGTAATGATGTCGTGAAAATAAATGAAAGAAGGTTACGTCGTTCTCATCTAGGCGCGCGGAATTAAGTATGACGACGCGCTCATTTCTTTTCAGCATCTTTTCCAACGCTTTAAGACGATAAGAAAACAAACTGTTGCTGTCAGCAAGGCCCGACTCTGCGATTTGTACCGGCCTCTATGAATTATCGATCTATTTCCAGCACCCATTGATATTTTTGCCGCATCTTATTTTCATCCCTCTGTCCTTGCACGTACTCCTTCAGGAACGACTTTTTTTCCTATTATTCGGAGCGTTAAATTAACCACAAGCACAACATTAAAAACGCTGGCGAACATTCGATACGTATTTCCCACTAATTCTCCATTCTTTATTCTAAACATCTTGTCTGCCGAAGATTTATATTACCGACCAAAAATCTGGAAACACTTCTTCAATCACTCCTAACTTTGTTATTAAATTAACGCTATAACTATTAATAATGACATTCTTTATTTCGATACAATCGCCGGCAGCGAGATATTCTAGGATAGCAAAATTCTAAAGCGATCTTTTTCATTTCTACGGATTCCCTAGAATTTTATACATTTTGCGGGCTTCTATGGATTCTGTGAATTTTTCTAGCGATTCCAAATTTTTCACCATACCACCGTATATACCTACGTATCGGAAAATTCTATAATACGAGAAATTCGATCGAAAAATTGTTCAACGTAGACGTGGAATAAACGAAGGCGACGAGATCCGCGTTCGACGTGTTTGTCTCCTTTCGATTCGTCTCATTTAGAAACGCAGATAAAGCTGTCAGGTCGGCACAAAAATAGAACTTACGTAACAAAGACGGTGGAAATTGGTCGATTCGTGACCAGCGATTCCGCGAATAGAGAGGCGAGAATCAGAAGGAGGTCGGAATTCGTGAAATCGCGGGCATCGTCAGTCGTCGGCCGGACTTATTTGTCTGTCATCGATTATCGAATGGTATTGGTCGTTGTTATTCCTATACTGCCACGTTGTTCAGGAACTCGTCCTCTAATTCCTTTACTACTCCCATACGAAGGATCTTCGATGAAATTTCCTCTTTCTGTGCTCTCGTCTACGAACTTCCTCTTCTCCTATTTCTTTTTATTTTCGAAGGAATCCGTCCTTGGACTCCTCACTCGAATTAGCTACATGTTTCTAGTTAACTTTACGCGCTAATAACATCTGGTGGATATCTTCCGCGCAAACATATACAATTTTTCAATGTTGATCGATATTCGAACGGTATTCGCGTTGTAGTTGAAATACCGTGGTAGATTCGAGTTAATAAATACTTCTCGATCAACTAATCAAAAGAAACATAGAACGAGAACACATCGCTCGTTATTTAAAGATACGAGAAAAGAAATAAGAGTAATTTATGAACAACTATAAACGCCGAAAAAAATCTTGTCGCCATTTGCGACAGGTTTCAAGTTCGCTGCACGATACATTGGATGCAAGATATCGCTACGATATCCGCCAGATCTTAAGTCTACCAGCTTAAAACGCGTTTCGCGTCCGTTGATAAGCCGTTCGAAATGTAACGAGCAGATCACGACAAGGAAGCCACGTAATCGCTCACTCGATGCGACATTTCGCGTAATAAGTTTAATCGCTAATGCTAGCCGGCGGTCAGTGTTCCACGACTTCCGGTTAACGAGTAGCTAAAGCGCTCGTTTCTTACGATCCTCCGCGTTCGATGAATCGAAACGCGTACACAGACCACGTTCCAATCGGACGTTGTAAAGATAAACCGATTCGCCATTCAAGCGATCCGAACGTTTATTATTGAACACGCAGGCCGACTCGAAGCGAACATCCAGATATTTAGAACGTTTCCAGGTCCGACTTCTTCTTCGACACTCCAGCTGCTTGCATTAACAATGACGCGGTGAATGGTAGATACATCTATTGTTTTTTTTTTTTTTTTTTTTTTTTTTTTTTTTTTTTTTTTTTTTTTTTTTTTTTTTTTTTTTTTTTTTTTGGTACGATTATCGTCATTTCCGAAGAATAATATTTTTATCTATTTCCCACATTTTCGCTAAGGTATGATAATATTTTTTCCTATTTGAAGAATATTTGAAATAATAATTGAACGATAAATCGTAGCACGATAATTTAATTTATATACAATTTAAAATATTCTTCCGATTTTTAAATATCCTTGCAGATAAAGTGGGACGTTATTTTGAATTGTTTGAATATTTTACATAAAAGGGACATTACCCTGAAAAATATCGTAGAGGAAAAAATATTCGATCGGAGACGCGATTTCTTCGTGCTTATTTAAGAATGCGCGTCGTATATATATTTTCTTAATATTTAAGAAAATTTCCTTAGATACTGAACACTAAAAATTTATTCTGCAGGTGACATGGAGATCTTGGCGTACTTCTTCGGTCCCATTGGTTTCCTACTTGCGGTGAACCTGTTATTCTTCGCAGCGACTGCCCGCGAGCTAACGTGTGGTCTATGGAAAGGCGAATTCGTGAAGAGCACCACGGAACGGTAAGCGAATTCGTCCAGTTCGACCGAACGACTTGGAAAATCGAGGAGCACGGCTCACCGCGTCTGACTGTCCCCCGAATCTGCCAGCTCTAAATTAAGTTCCGATCTGGTTTACGCGTTACTTCCCGGATACTCGTCAGTCTTGCACACGACGGATATGACTGTTCAAACCGTATATCCCTGAAAGAAAAAGAAATATTTACCTTAAAAAGTTCCCTGGCGAATCGACGAGTCGAATTCGTAAACGTATTCTGTGCTTCGCGAACGGCCACGCGGTCTTCGTTTCGCGTAAATATTTGGCCAATTTCTTCCAGGAACGTGTGCCATTTGTATCGCTCGACGATCTTTTCGGAGAACGATCGAGAAGAAGAAAAATCGACGATCCGCGCGTAGAAATCGAACTTTCGTCACGTTGCGTGCAAGATTTCACTTTCGTCGGTTCCGTGGGTACACGCAAGACCCGGTTTACGCTACGTCCGGGTTATTTTCAGAATCTTGCAAGCGTTAGACTGTGGTTACGTTTACGGAAGATGTAGATCTAGCGTTAAGCCTAAAACGCTAAAAGTTTGCCAGTTACTTTAGATCGGAGATAGAGAGAAATCTCTTTCTGACCCGAGTATTATCTACAGTTCGATCTTGCCCGCGCTATCGCCGCACTTTACACCCATACCATCTCGTAACCGAGTTCTCGGATAAACGGAAATTACCAGGAAACGTTCGGAGGTGCGCGTCCTTGTTAATCACCGCGAGATGCAACCGCGTCTCATTTCCTCGGGAAGTTAAAAGGGAAAACGATTACGCGTCTCGGTGGTAAACTTTGAAGGAGTTTAAGTCGGCGATATAGCCGAGTTAAAGAAGTCCTGGTTTGTTTGTTCGAGAGTGAGACGAACGATACGCAACGATTAAGAGGAACAGGCGGCGCGCAAACGCGTAATCATCTTCGTGCTCTTGTTTTATCGCCGCCGGCGAACGATGCTTTATTTCGGCGCGAAGGAAAACGCTCGAGGCCGATGATAAATATCAAGGATAACCGGTTTGTTGCATTCGGTTCGCACGGAATCCATAGATAATCGAGATCAGCGAACGCTCAACCTCGGGATGTTTACTTAAATTAAGATACTCTTCGAATCTTGTCGCTCCCTCCCCCGCTCTCCGTCCCTTCGTCCTTTTCTTTCGTGGTTTAACGAGCAATTATCTCGAGACGAAGGAGCGGAGAAAGTGAGTCGCGTCTCCTTTCGAAATCTGGCGAGGCCGTTTCACCTCGGAAGTGGGGATTTACGAGCGCTTCCGTGTCGATCGGAATTCCAAGGAAATAAACGAGGGTGATTCTTAACTGCTTCAGTGGGAAACAACGAGTCTTCTTCGATGAAATCGTATTTATCAATAAGAAAAGGGAGATTGGAATAAATAGAGAATCTGAGCCCTCTTACGCGATTCGACTAATATTATTTCTGAGATTTTACAAATTACAAGTCACGTTATGAACGCTGTATAATAAATTCTTTGGCAGAATGGTTAACAGAACAAGCGAAGATCCACGCAGGTGAATTTTACATATTACAAAATCAATTGACTTATTTTCTTGTATTTCTTTCTCTAAATTTTCTGATTGCAAAAAGATACGAGTACGTTGATATTGTTAGTCGAATTATCGTGCAAGAAGAGCTTGGTCTACCAAACTTTACGAGAAGTCTGATCCCTTGCGTTGCAATATTAACCTATGATACATATAAGTTTCCGCGATCGAAGGTGGAATCGTATGATAGAGAGATTGACCATTGTTTTCTATCCTTTGTATCCTTCAAGCAACGCCAAAGAGATATAAGAGCTTGGAATATTCGAATTAACTGGTAATCGGCTGACGAATGAAAAAAATAGCCAGCTCTTCGAAAATTACGAATAACGAAAAAATGGACAGAGAAAACGAACATGAAAGAATCTTTATTCACCATTATGACCGGCGTGTGCCCCGGTCGCTCTGTATTGGCAGAAAGAGAACGAGCGAAAGTGAGAGGAGAGGAGGCTCGGCCGAAAGAGAATCGCAAATTGAGATCGTCAATATCAATTTCGACGGGACGAGGGAGCAAAGGTGGTTCGAAGGGACGGCGTGCGAATGGAAAATAACGATTCGATGCCTGATATCTGTCGGCGCGGCCGTGATAAAATAAATTCTCCTTTGAGCTCCGGTCGCTCTGTAAAAAAGCTACCGGCTGCCAGGCATAAATATCCGAAAAAAATGCGATTCGTCAAACGACGCTCGTCGCCCGATGCCAAAGGATCGATGGGGAAACGCGATATTTTCACATCCGGTTGGACGTATCCCTCGAAGAATTTACTGTTTATCCGACCCATTCGTCTTCGGGCAACATTCTTCGAGTTTTCCAAAGTCTCGATAGTTCCTACAGCTTTGTCTTTGTTATTGTACCGTGAAAATGACGATCGAAATAGACGTTTTGTCGTTGAGTCGATCGACTTCGATATAGGCCGATCCTCGAGTAGAAATTCCTCTTATAATTCCGCTGGTATACGTTTGATATCTCAATATGTTTTCAAATCAAAGTAATCAAATGGAAACTAACACCGTGTCACGTGCGAAATATCGTATTCGTTGATCTTTGAATCGAAGAATAAAGACGAGAATTGAAGTTGAAATTAGAAACTTGAATGGAAACCATAACGCGCGTTACAAGTGTAAGTCGATTAAAATAGCGTGGAAAGTAAAGACGAAGGTTGTTTTTCGGTGAAAGAGACGAATAAACCGGTGGTTTATGCCGTTAAAGGTGATTGATTTTGTTTAAAGGATTTTTCGAAACAATACGGTTGTCGAGGGATCTCGATTTCGATGAAATCTCGTTGAAAAGTTGATTCATGGTGCGTTAGTTCGCAATATTTTTCATGTAACTTTCAGCGAGCTGTTATTTCGACGGATCGGTCGGATGCTTATTCGATTTATCGCAAATATTTGCAATTCTTCAAGGTGCCACGAGGAAATGAAACGTAAAAATACGTACGTTGGATGAAAGAATACTCGTTAAACGAGTTGATGTTGTTCGAACGAGTCACGAATGCGCAGGATGCAATAGAAGACGAGAACGAACATGATCTCTTTTAGAAAAAGAAAATAAATACGTAAAAATAGAAACTCTTCTGATCTCTGTCAAGGTTGACGCATGGGTCTACGTTAACTAAACTTCTTTTACTTCACTCCCTACGGTACGCTTCGAAAATATTTGATCGGATATCGAATATGAAAATAAGAAACTGGTATAAAAATGATGTTTTACGAGACATCTTTGAATAGCAAGTTCCAATAAAAATGTCCGATTTTGGAATGCGCATAAAAACCATTAAAAAAGTGATGTTTCGCTTACTATAACGTAATATATTCGAATAATTTGCGTTTAATCGAATAAAACGAAGAATTTAAACGCCACCTTCGCTTAATAAACAAGCGAAGATGGAAGCAAATAATTTATAAATAAATAATTTATCGTTTGGAAAATATCTCGTTATAATACATTATCGTCCTGCGCTTGAGAAAATAAAAGATCGCAGAAAAGAATAAAATCACAGAAAATCGATGTTCAGACGAGATCATTCATTCACGTAGCGACCAATGAATGACGCGTCGGTCGTGAGCTTTTTGCTCGCAATTTAAAAGTTCAGCGTCGCTGCCAAAATAAACGCGTCGCAAATAAAACCTCGTCGGTGTATCGTACCGTTCAAAGGAGACAGAAGAAGAAGAAGAAGAAGAAGAAGAAGAAAAGGACTTAGTTTTGAATTATGTTCCGAGCAGAAACGACAAGGTTGCCGGTCGAAACGTAAACGCGATAAAACACGCGCTATAACCGTCAGCTGGATGATGCGGGTAGATGCAGTCCTCGCGATTGCATCGTTCTCGTTTCTTCTCCATTTTCTACCTCCCACTGTTCCAACATCGTCTCTTTTCTCCTGGAAAATCTTCGTGGATCGTAAAGTGGATACCTGTGTATTCGCCAGCTTTTAGAGATTCCGGATAGATCTCGCGGAAGCAATGAAAAATATGCTGGTCGACGAGCTTTAGCCGTGTTCACGACTAATGTAAATTCTTACAAACGTAATAGATAAATTTATTTTATAGCCAGTATTTCGTTTGATGTTCCTTTTTTCACCCTTCATATTGTCGTTTCTCTTCTTCCGTTCGACCCTGATGAGTCATTTCTGAGAAAATCACATCTCTTTGTCACAAACGTCGCTCTATCCTTTCCGTTAAAAGTTCTTCGAAGACACAGAGAGTTCGAAATAAATCTTGATCGCACCAAGATCGTGTTTGATCTATCGAGATGGACTGCGATAAACGGAAGCTCGAACGACTCTACTCCGGTCAATGGTGTTTCCTATGCAGCTGCAAAGTTTCTCATAAATTGCAATCGTAATACCTAGCACTTTGAACGTTTCTTCCTTTCTTTTTTTCATTATTTCACGCTGATTATATAAAGAACATCCATATAATAATAACGTCCAGACGAAATGGTCCTCATTAAACATGTTCCGCGTTACGAGTGTAACGAGCGATCGAAGCATGCATCGGTGTGTCGTTTCCAGATCTTTTTTTCTTCCTCTTTCTTTCTCCCTCATTCTTTTTCTATTTTTGCTTTTCTCTTTTTTTTTTTTTATTATTAGATACCGTCGATATTTTCAGTCTCAGACAGACGCTAACAATCCATATTCACCCCTCTGTCTCGTTACGTCAATTAACACGTAGCCGGATCCGCGATCTCCTACTTTCTTTCCAAACGCGGCGAGTGGCATTAATTTGAAGCGTCGAACAAAAATACGAATGGCTGTCTGCTTCAAATGACTTTACTTCGCCCTTCCTCCGCGTCGGTTCGATGTAAACCCACCCTTCTCAATTTCGTGTTCGATCTTTCAAACCGTTCATCGACTCGTTTCTCCACAAATTTTCTAGCAACGACGTAGAACGGAGGATGCGATC
This sequence comes from Bombus difficillimus, assembly GCA_014737525.1. NCBI lineage: Eukaryota > Metazoa > Arthropoda > Insecta > Hymenoptera > Apidae > Bombus > Bombus difficillimus. The sequence continues at coordinate 4,046,486 of JACXIT010000099.1, forward strand.
CTCGAGTGAGATGGCGTAGGTAGAAGTAGATCGAAATGTAGCCTTCTACGTTAAAATTTACCTCAAACTTACACCAAACCATAGAATACGATACGTGGTATTAAAAATGTTTCTGCTTGCATTTCTGTGCCTAAAATCAAGCGTGATGAATATACCGAAGATATACTGAAATTATTCTGAACAGTAATTTTTACAATATTTTTCTCTTAATATTTTTATCGACATACTTTTATATTTTTTTTACCAGACTTTATATTTCATTTTCACAGTATGAAATAATTGAAACGAACCAAGTGCGCGATATTCTGTAAAATTATCCAATGCATCAGTCGTCATGATGCTTCACATATAGCAAATAGTAGATCAAAACAAAAGATGATAAAACATCAAAGATAGTCTGTTTGACTCGATCACGATCCAAGTACAGTAAACGAACACTATTGATAAACAGAAATGGTGAAATCTTAAAAGAGGAATAAGGGGTATATAAAATTTGACCATTATCCCGTCCTTGCTTCTTGTTCGTCGTTTGGCATACAAAGTCGATTCGACGGGGCTTTGATCGGTCAAGTACGTTCTCAAAAATCTTCTCTTTCACGTTCTCCTCGCCTTTCAAGCGTTCGTCGTGTACCGTGGTTCTTGGGTGCAGCTGTTCCCGCACAGGTGATCGACCGTTTGTTTGCATTCCGCTGTTCGATGGGCCTTCATGCTTATCACGCGCCTCCGCGTTTCCCACCACGGTGAAAGGTTCATCCTGCACGCGCGAGTTCACCTTCTGCATTCGTGGACGCGTGTCTAATTTGCTTTCTTCGCATATCATTATAGCTGTAGAGATTTTTCATGCGCCGATCGTTCTGCGAATTCGTTGTTTGGATTGAAACCATCGGCCCGCGGTGTACGCCGATGAATTTTTCAGTAGTCTCCGCACGATAAAATTTTCATCCGAATAATAATCGACGAACCGGTACCACCCGTACATACTCGTATAACGGTGGATCGATAATAAAAGCCTTGCATCATTGATGACGAAATCCCGACGATATTTCCATCAGTCTGCGTTCGTACCCGTGTCACGTCTTGTTGACTATTGTTCCAATTTGAAAGACAAATAATTCTACACGTGGCAATATCAGATTTGTCGCTGGACTCGTTAAACGTCTGTGCTATCCAAGACGTGGAGATTCGTTGGATTATAGACTCGAAAAAATCGGATACACGAAAAATTAATAATAATTAAGATAAAGGCTTCGGAAATTCTTGGCCTACAGCACGCTATATAAATTTGGGCAATTAAGGATCTGTATAAAAAATTTGAAATATCGAAAAAAAAGAACGCGTTAGAAACTGTCTACTATAACGCACTGTACAGATATTTTCTTTTTATTGTGTAAAATTAAATAATAATTATAAGCTTTAGATTTGTTACTATACTTGTCTGATATCTGACATGTTTTTATATCGAAATGGAAAATAGTAAGAAGAGCGGCTTTAAAAGAGCTATATATAGAGTAGAATAAAATTTATCCTCTACCGGTTACAAATAGTTAATTGATTTCAAATAAGATGTAGTAAAATCTAATCGACAGACGGTGCATTAAGATTATGTTTCTGCCTTTGATGGTTTTATTTCCACTGCGCATTAAACCGTAATTATCATAATACGTATGCGTAACATGGTCGCGTGGCATCTCGTAATAGCTGGATGCAAGAATCTTCTATTTTCGAGGCGCCGCCTAATTGTTACGAGCGGGGAATATGCAAACATCTCGCGGCTTGCAACCGGTGGTGGTTCAAAAATAACGTTGCGATCAACGAGAGAGCGGAGAGGTAAGCAAAGCGGAAAAGCGGCGAGAGAGTTGCCGTTCTCGCGTGGAAACGGCTGAGTCGACCTGATTCGAACTTACTTGCATGGGCCAGTTTCGCACATGGCAACCTGCTAAATGTGGCATCGGGAGGGATCGATTATAAAAGTCGAATCCGTGAGGTGAATTTCGTATCAAAATTTTAAAGTTTTCGTTGGATTATAGACTCGAAAAAATTAGATACACGAAGAATTAAAAATTAAGATAAAGACTTCGGAAATTCTTGGCTACAGCACGCTATATAAATTTGGACAATTAAGGATCTGTATAAAAAATTTGAAATATCAAAAAAAAAAAAAAACGCGTTAGAAATTGTCCACTACAACGCACCATACAGATTTTATCGACGTTCAATTATGTGTTATAAGTTGGGAAACATTGTGACAGCGATAATAAAGATTGGGTAACCACGAAAGTACTGAAATGGGGAATGGCACGAGGGAAAGAGGACTCTCCGTGGCCTTTATAACGCTATAATTTCGCGACACAACACCGTAACGGGCTACGAATACTCAGCCGGAACGAATTAATAATGCTTTGACTTCGACCACAATGCGATGCATACATTACTCGCGGCGGCGCAACGTGTCACGCTGAACAAACGGATACGTTTGCGGCCTGATTTATGTTCATCGTAATTGAACGCAGCGCTAATTGAATCGGGTCGCTTTTTGTCGCCGGAAATTCGTCGCGGTACCTGTGGCGTCGCGTCTGAACGATATCCCCGTAACACAAATAAAACAGCATCTTTACGAAACATGAAAAATAACGTTCCTATATGCTCGGCGTATAGCGGGAAAGATAAATGTGCAGGGAATTTTCTTAAACCATCGTGTATCTCCATAGATCTCTGAATCACTGCCTTGTCATTCCTCGTTCTTTGAATTCAAGGCACAATAACCGTCGTAAATCAAGCTGGCCAGACCGAAAAAATTCCTTTCACGCGCAACTGATAATAAATGCTTCAGATTCTCCGAGCAAAGTGTCAACTACGCGAACCCGTATTCCCTCGGATGATCGCTTTAATCAATTCAATTATCCAAACCATCGACGAATCTCCGTAAATTCTAATCGACCTTGTGGATTCTTTTTCTCTTAACCCTAGCGTGAGCAATCGAGTAGACATTCCTATGTTTCTTTTAACAACTTAATTGATTTCTAACGATAGTACCATAAAATCGCTTCAGATCCGAAGAAAATGCAAACGTTTGAAATATCAAAGCTTGGAATTTGCTTCGTAAAATTCTGTTCACAAAGATACGAATTTGTAAAAAAAAATCCGAGATCCAATAGGCAATCTCGACCGGAGTCTCCTATAGAGTCTCTAATGCGACTTCTTCGAGCACTCGATCATCTTCAAACTAAATACTCATTTCCTAGCTCTGACGAGGATCTAATGTTTCTGTTTCAGAGCCGCACTGGGCCGTGTGTGCATGAAGCTGGTGGTCGTGATGGGCGTCACCTGGGTAGCCGACGTGGTCTCGTGGGCAGTCGGTGGTCCTCAATACATCTGGTACTTCACCGACATGATAAACGCGTTCCAGGGCGTGCTGATCTTCGCGGTAGTTGGCTGCCAGCCCCAGGTACGCGCCGCCTTGAAAAGGATCTGCAACAGGAACCCGAGGACCAACGCTGGAAGGCAGGGAAACGGACTGAGCACCACCAGTCACGGGATGCCCAGCATGGGCGACAGCGTCATTCAGAATCCGAGCACGAAGACCGCTCCGCTGGAAACCATCTGCTAAGCGACTTCTCTGACCTGCCGCTTCCGACAGTCGAGCTTCTCTGACGGCGTGCTTGCTCTGTTTAGTCCGTTGGAACCGTCGCTGTCGGTCAGTTTAAAGTTACACGTCTCGCAAACAGAGAGATCGAGACAGGATTCGGTGGACGGGAAGTCGAAAGCGTGTGTTGGAGAGAGGCGGATTCACGAATCTCGCGAAACATATAAAACAGACGCGGAAGTCCACGAAGCGGAAGAACACTGTATACGAAGCGACCAGCGTGAAAAGCATCGCATCGATGGATCGCTACCAAGAAGCAACATTATCTTTTCTCTGTTCGTAGTTCGCGCGATTCTTAATACAAACGTCGTTGTCGATCTTTGATAATACGATCGTCTTCGAAAGGGACAGAGAAAAGCTTCTATATCTACTATCCGTGCCCGATTCGCGTTGCAGGGTTGACGACCTCGAGGCCGTGAACTTGAAATAACCGGACTTCCCCGTTCCGGATGACTTTGTGACTCGACGAGTGCCGTTTCGCGAACATTGCCCGTATACAAGTAGGCCCGTCCAAGTAGGACTCGACTCGCGTCAAAAATCTTCGTCTACTAAGAAAAGAGGTCGTCGACCTTGGGAGAAGCACAGTCGCCAAGAACGCGTTTGCTCGCCGCTCGTGTCCCCGCGGACTAAACGCGGGGAAAGCGGTAGAACGCGCGAGCTGTCACTTTGAATGGTTGATCGTCTCGACAGAGAACACAATGGAGAACAGAGAAAACAACGCGAAGCGACAAATATTCATAGAGACACCCGTCCTGGTTCGAGTCCCCTCTCGAGGGAAAACCGCGTTCCCAGCGACTCTCGGTCCAGCTTTCACTCGCGTCGAATCTCCTGTTATCGTTGCGATTTGTAATTCGCGCCCCCCTCTACATTCGTCCGTCTTTTCGTCTCTCTAACGATGATTCGACGCGAGAGTCGCGTTGCTCGTTGTCAACGATCGTCCAGAGAATCGTCGTCGAATCGACCAGGCCGTCGTTAACGCGCGTAGGAGCAACCAGTCGCTGTCCATCGATTATACGCCGAGCGATGTTAACGAGATGATGTGTGGCCGATACGAGACACGCTATTTCGGTATTAACAAACGGCGCCGGGCGAGGTCGATTACGAGCGAATTTTTCGCGCGACAGTAAATACGATCATCGATATTAATACATGGTCGACCGTTTTGCTCGTTTTTAGTCGCGACGACTCTGTAACTTCCAAGCTGTACTTCGTCCGAAGTTCTGTTATTCGCGATCACGCGTCGATTCTACAAATAAATGACACATCGAGACCACGAAAATTTCCCAATAAACGAACAACGCGCGCGACGTGTCCGATCGATGAAATCGCAACGACCTTGACCCGTGTTCGTGAGCACGCGTCAAATGAATCCGGAACTTTCTTTCGCGGCTCGTCCTTCGTTATTCATCGGGCATGCTTAAGGCCACGAGCGATCCCTCTTCAATTTCCTTCGGCATAAATTTGCATCAACCGACTACAATCGTGGCTACCATTAACGCGTTGCATTAGGAGTCTTGTAGCGTAGTCTCGTCGACGTCAGTCGCGCATCATTTTCTTGAAATACATTCAACGTCTCTTTATTTCACTTCTGTCGTACGACTGCCGGATCATCGACGACTTACTTTTATCGATCCACGGCGTTGATGGCGTTCTTTCGATCATGCTATCTCGACAATGGACCGTAAAAAACACGAAGGGACTCGAAGAACAACACTGCCAAAATCAATTTCGATGACAAAACTCGAAGCAATTTTTTCGCCTCATGTTGCAGCAATTTTGATGAGACTTTACAATATCGCTAGTTTGATCGTAAACACAACGAAGCATCGTTCGCACATCTCCGTTAGGATAAACCATATTCTTTTTGATACTTTTAATACCGTGAAAATGATTTTACACAGATGATATATAGGTACAATGTAAGTGGATCTAAAAAGCAATCGGTTCAATTGGAGAATCGAACGAGGAGAGTGTTCTTTTTTTTTTTTCTGTACAAATGAGTCACGCTTTCACGAAGTCATACGTAGGTAGGTCAGGGCATAATGGACGACAACTCGTGACAATACACATTAGGAATTCAATGCCTTCTGAAATGCCTTCCAAACGTGGTGTTCAACGTGCCGAATTGTATACAATGGGAAACCAGACGGAGACCAGATGAAGTCTCCTGTCTCTTTCGGTCCTCGCATCGCGTGCGATCGTGCGAGATTACCATTTCTCCAAGCGATTTCCGGCGTAACTTCCGATGACATTCCACGACAGATTCATTCACCTTGCAGCGATGAATTAATCAGAATTACGCGTCAGTGTGCGATAAAATCACGACGAGCGATGAATATTGCGATATTCTTAATTTTTTATCAGTTCGCAAAACTATTTCTTTACGTCTTTTTCTTTTTCTTTTTTTTTTTTTCACCAGTTCAATTCCAAATCAAGTGCTGAGTCGTTGCGAATGTCATGGGAAATCGCCGAGTGCGATAACACGCAGCGCATAAAAACCGTCTCACGTCTGCGTAGAATTAGTACCTCGCACTCGAGTTTGCTATTCTTTAGACCACACGTTCGCGTAACTCTCAACGCGCGAGCGGGAGTAAAGTAATCATTGTCATTGTTTCTTCAGGTGCATCCAAGAGACTGAGCCATGTACCCCTCCGCTCGTGTTAATCGGAAACTATCTGAATCCTCTGCGAAGATACTCCACCACTGTTTTCTAAACAGATCTTCCTCCCTGAAACGGTACCAAAGCTTACGCGTAGACTCAATTTCTCAACAACGTTTAAATCGAAAGCTTCTCCTTTTAGAAAAACCTTATGAGAGTTCATATGATCTTCGTAGAGCGACAGATCGTTTCTAAAACCATATTAGTTCCTTTTCTTCTTGTACGAATGAGAATGGAGCGCAAAGTCGTCAAAGTTTCGTCGATAAGTATCGCGTGTTCGAAAACGGAAATTCTTAATCTTTCATCTATCGTAAATAATAAAACGCGTAATTGTTCGATTCCTTGTCGACATTGTTGTCCATGCCGCGTGCGTGTCGTGCCTGCGTGTACGTAGCGAGTAATTGCGTGACAATGCGAGCGTGTGAATGGTACTGTGTAATTAGCGTATTAACGAGCAGTAACTTCGTTATAAATCCCTTGCTGTGTATAATCGCGGCCGAACAATGCGTAACGAGCCAGCGACGGTCGTAGCAGCTTTTCCGTTTCGTCCGCTCGTAATTCATCGCGATGTGGACCAAGCGATCGCGTTTATTTTGCATCTGGCTCGATGACGCGAGTTCAAGGATCAATTAATCTCGCTGGTGATCGAGTCTGCGACAAATCGACGATCGTCAAGCTCGTACGCATCGATCGTTCCCCGTCATTGCATCTCCTTGTAGATAAACATTTTCTCGTCATTATGTTACTTGTAATTATACGGTAAGCGCATATAAATTATTCGTGTCCGTCGTACGCGACCAGCTACAAGATTTAAGAATAATACAAGCCACTTTGAGAAATTGTTGCTGGTCGTAAGGACGGATCTCGATGTACATTAATTCAACATTCAGTGTACTCGACGATAATTCGTTAGGTAGTTAGGGTAATCGATGAGCAAAGAGGAGCAGCGTAGCCTTAAAACTAATTTATTCGGAGTAGTCGTTGTTGACGTATGAACAATAAGAGAAACGTAACATATAGTATACACGTACATACACGTAAACGTATAAACATACACGGTAACTTGCCAGTATAGAGAATTAGAATTAAGAAGGGAACACGTGAATCACAGCGAGAGCACGATGGAGATCGTGGCAAGAGAAAAAGAAAAAGAATGGCTCTGGCGATCGTTCCGGGGGGAGAAAATACCCGCGATCGACCAACGCGTTTAAACGGTTATTGAGGACCGCGTGCCTTCGCGTAATTTACGTGCGTGCATTCGCAGCGCGGAAAATCCAATGTTGAATTTAACATGGAGAACGTTCCCAACCACGGTGAAACGCGCTTGGTATGACAACCGTGGTCATTGGGATAGATTAGAAAGTCATTGATTTGAAATTTTATAGAAAATGCATTGTCCAAAATTGAACGATTAACACTAATTTAACGCTATTGATAGTCGATTCGACATTGGATTCTTCGCGAGGTAGGAAATTTCGTAAATTTGGCCAAAATAGTTCTTCACTTTTTGTATATTTTTTACCGTGATAGATGAAGGATAAAACGAAGGATTGTTGTGCGAAAACTGTTATATCGAGAAGAGGAAGATTGATTCTTCGGAGACACGGAGGCTATTATAGGGAGACAATAGTATTAACTCGTCGTGCGATTTAGAGGACGAGTTTGTGGCGAGCTTGTATTGGCTCGATTAACCATGTAGAGAGAACAGCCGGATTACCATGGTAGAAAAATTTATAATTACAACGACCCTGTACTACGGCCGATCGTACACCATTCCTGTACAATGTATCGTAACAGTATTTACTATTGCACTAATGGTAATAAAGAATAACTGTTAGTACATGTTTTGTTGCTGTTTGAAACTTCGATTTATTGTCCAGTAGATTTCATTTCTAATCCTTATATATCCTCAAAGTATTCTACTTTCTTAACTTGTTTTGCTTCTTTGTAGACAAATAAAGGGACATCGTGAAATTTCTACGACATATAGATGTCAAAGTAGCCCTCATCTTCTCGATCTTAAAAAGCAATAAATTTCATTTACTTCGTTATAAAATTTGAAGTAATGCGAGGGTACGTCGCGCGTGCCTTCAGCGAGTAAATTGATTACGCGAGTAATCTCGTAACGACGTTTACCCCGGGTATGCTTCATCAATTCGGTAGTGAGAAGTTTGAAGCTGGACGAACCCCTCTTAATTCAATCAGGCAAACTTCCCTGCTATGGACTCTGACATTAGTTGCGCCAGCCGAAATGGAAACTTCGACCGCATTGTAAGTTAGAGACAATTACTCTAGTCTTATTAAACGAGCGTATTCCACAAGTAGCCGCAATTGAGTTTCGTCTCTTCCGCGTAAATTCTCACTACGGGATTCGTATGCGAACAACCGATGCTGACACGCGACGTGTTAATAATTTCGTAGTGTTTCGAAAATTCGAGTAAACACGGAGTTCCGATAATTCTTGTCTAACGGCAAGCTAGTTTCTATTTAAGGAAGATTGATGGTTGCTGGCACGATACATCCGGTGGTTAAACAGGAGGGCAACAACCTTCTATTTGTTCTATTGTTGTAAGACGAACGTTTAAGGCTGATAGTTGAGTGACATCTTAAGAATTGGGGTCCGTCTTCGAGTCTGAATAGACTCCAACTTTGTTTAGTTACAGACGTGCGTGCAAACGATTTTCAATGGGTTTTTTTGTTGTTGATATGCACGCAATAAATAAACATACGTAGAGTATATGATTTGATCGACTATTTATTTTAGTTGATTTGCTATTAAAGTTGATTTGCTATTAAAGTTGATTCGCTAGCTCTATTCTGTACATTTTTCTGTATATTTTTCCGTATATAATTTATTAAACGCAAAATAGCGGGTGGAGTGACTCCTTGAATACGACTGGCTGCAGCAATCTATGCAGAAGAAATAACAAGGGTAATTACTGCGAAAATTATGAAGATTTATTTCTATACTTACTGTATATGGTTGAAACTCGGAGAGTTTTTCTCTTTCCTCCAGGGATAAACTTAGTTGAGGTCTGTATCGGAACACATTCAGTCATTAGTAAAGATAACTGCACTTGATAGACATCACAATTTATATTTCAGATAATTAACTTACAAGCTATAGTCTATGGATGGCGGGATAAGCATCTGTTCGTTTTTGCGAATTTCACTGATTTCTTTCTCCATTTTCTTTAAGGAATCTGCATACAATGCTTCTATCTATAAGATCAAATAGATGGTCATAATAAAAGATGATAAGACGTACTGATTTAAAAATATCACTTGCGACAAAATATTGCTACCTTTAATCTTCTCGAAATAATTGGATCATCCGCAAGATGTCCAAAGCGGTCAGGAAATGCTTTGATAAATACATCAATGTCGTGAAACTGTATTATATCAAAACCAGATCTTAAATTAGGATTCTTAGAAACTGGAATACCCAATAATTGGCACCACTTTGCATTGCGATGAATTTCATTTTTAAACAACTCTATATTTTCTGTTAGTCTGGATAAAATTGCTTCTGTTTTTGTCATTCTTTCCTCTGATACGCAACCACTTTCGTATCCTTTTTTGGTAAGCCTTTGATCCGCATTATCTGGTCTTAGACTTAATCGAAATTCTGCACGACTGGTGAACATTCTATATGGTTCATTTGTACCAAGTGTGGTAAGATCATCAATGAGTACACCGATATAACCTTCTGTTCGACTTATTATCAATGGCTTTTTATTAAGAACCTAGTAAATAGATTGTTCAACGAAATAAAACAATGAATTTCTTCGTTATTAACTTAAAAAGTTTATAATAAAAAATGGATGATAGAGACCTTGGCCGCGGCATTAACGCCTGCTATAATTCCTTGCGCAGCTGCTTCTTCGTAACCAGTTGTACCATTTATTTGCCCAGCAAGAAATAGCCCTGGAATCCTTTTGGTCTCTAACGTAACATGTAATTCTTTTGGGTCAATATAATCATACTCAACCCCATAACCTGGTCTCACTGCGCATAAGATTACAACGTTATATTAAAATATTTAAAAACATGGAATGTCAGTATATACATATGTATATCACAAAGGGAACAGATTTACCCATTTTCGCATTTTCTAATCCTGGAATACATTTGATAAGTTCTTCTTGTTTTTCTGCTGGAAGTGTACACGATAATCCTGAAGGGTATATTATGGGTGAATCTAAACCTTCAGGTTCCAGCCAAATTTGGTGTTCATGTGCATTAAACTTAAGAACTTTGCTTTCTATACTTGGACAATACCGCGGTCCTGATATCTCCTCTGTAACGTGTAAATTACAATGCATGTTGTCTTTTACAATTTTTGAGACAGCTTCGTTTGTATATGTTAGATAACAATTTATTTGTTTTTCTACGGGTAACCAGACAGTATTATTCATGAATGAAAATGGCGTTGATACTTCGTCTGGTTTACGTACATCACATTTGGAAAAATCGATAGTAGATTTTTCTAACCGCGGTGGTGTACCTAGAAAAGTATTTTAAAACATGAGAACATTTAGAGCCTATAAATAAAGTATATAAAACATGATTATGACAATTACCAGTTTTTAATCTTCCCATTCTAAATCCAATCGTTTCTAACGTGTTAGCTAATCCAATGCTGGGTTCATCACCGAATCTACCAGCAGGTCTTTTTTCTAACCCAATATTAATTTGACCTTTTAGAAAAGTACCTGTTGTTATGACAACTGTATCACTGTATATTTTTGTCCCATCCCCTGAAACACGATTTTCATAAATATTTTATTTGTTTAAAAATTAATAACATATATATATATCCAATTTAAAAGAATAAGCATACTAAGAATTATTCCATGACAACTTGGAGAATCTCCATGTACAATTAAATCTTCCACAGAGGATTCATATATTTGTAAACCAGGTGTATTGAAAAGCTCCTTCTGTAGGTGCTTCTTATATAAGACACGATCAATTTGAGCTCTATATCCCCATACAGCCGGCCCTTTAGAACTATTTAGGATTCTATAATTAATTCCAGAGATATCACAGATACGGCAACAGATACCATCTAAAGCATCTACTTCTCTCATAAGGTTCCCTTTTCCAATTCCACCAAAGGATGGATTACATGACATTTCTCCTATGAAAGTATTGCCATAATTTATATTCAGTAATCTTTAATATTAAAAGAGAAACAAAAGTGATACCTATCGTGCTTTTCTTATGAGTAACTAATAATGTTTTTGCACCCATCCTAGCAGCTGCTGCGCAAGCTTCTGTTCCAGCATGACCACCACCAATAACAATGACATCAAATTTATATTGATCATTGCTTGATGAAAGATTCCTTAATAATTGGAGAAAACCTTGTCTACAATTTCTGCCTAATGGAGGCAATCTGATCTTGCTATAATTCATTTTATTACCGAAGTATTCTAGGATTAAAAAAATGAAGCATTTCATTAAATATGTACTAAATGATTTATTGCAATAATTATAAATATATAATATGTGTAAAAAATATGCTCATATAATGATTTTAAAAGGCAAATACATAGAGACATATATAATACCGATAATACATATAAATCTATGTAGAAAGTAAATATAGAAAATGAACTTTTCTTAAGATATAAAAAATTCATTACTTTCTAATTTCATAAATAAAAAATTATATGTAAGAGCATCTCTAAGTTTTGGTAATATTAACCTTTCGCATATAGTTTCTTTATTTGTAAAGTTCATATTCATATATTTCAAATTATTTATAAACTCTATAACGAAGTTGAAACAATTCATCGAGATCTCATCATAATTTTCAGATTTCCATTTTGAGTCTTTTAACATTATTTTTAACGTTTCATTCCAATGACTGTCCCAAGATGAAGGGATTACATTTATCGCAATGCAATTTGTCCATCTTGAACGATCATTTAGTATTAAACCCTCTTTGTCGTATTCAAAAACAAGGCCATTCATGTTAGTTATTCCTATATGCAAATCATTTACGATATCATAGTCAGTTAAAAAATTGCCATTAGCTGGCCTTACAACTATAGAATTTGGTTCACACGCTGCATTTTTATATGGATACGGAACAAGAAAGGGCATTATTTTATATTCTGTAATACATAATTGACAAATTGGGCATATTTCTGGAACAATTTTGCAGAATATGCTTTTTGAACAACAATGACGAAAACACAATATTTTTGAATCACAAGCCATAATTTTTAACTAATATCAATAATACAGTTTTGTTTCAAACGATGACATTGTATACAAGATGTTAGGTTATATCGCACAGTTTAGTGACGAATGAAGTTATTTAGAAAAACACAGTCAAAATCCTGCTCTCTATATCTCATTTTTTACGCATGCGATAAGGGCTACAAACGAAATACACTATTTTAAATAAAAAAAGGATAACGCAAATTATATTTGTAACAGAATAGTACGATTTCGAGAAAGCACATTACCTGTTATAATTTACTACATTTAACTGTGAAAATATCTTTATATCATTAATATACATGTATTCAACTTTAATTTATTTGTTTATATGTATATTTATATTTTTACAGGTTTCTCAACAAATACTTCCTCCACATTTTTACCAATAAGGTAAAAGCTAGAAGATCACCATTAACCGTTTATTACATATGTCATCATATACTATACAGCCGACGAGGGTCAGAATCATATAAAAAAACTGTGGTCTGGTCCACGATCATATAAGCGGATTTCATAAATTGAGGCTAAGCCGTTCAAAAATTGAGTCGTGTCTAGACATAAAAAATTAAAATCAAAGGTCAATAAAGGCAGAGACAACAAGATCTGGGCTTTTACGTAATGGCGTTACACGACGAATCCTAATTTCTCGATTGAAGTGCCCTACTGCGGAGAAATTAACGAACATCGTTCGATCACTAAGAGCCTTATCTCCTCCATTAGAGTTTCATATCTGTGTATATGATCGTGTGATGAGAACCTTCTTATCTTCCATGTTGATTTTTCACAACTAATTAGGACTCAATTTTTGGACGGTTACCCCTTGGCACCGGTATATGAGTGTCAAGACTTACACTTCCATCGTGAGTCGAGACTCAATCGACAAGTCGAGAGACAACCGGGTCCAGGCTACTTTTACACGATGGCGTTAGTCAACCAAGCCTCGTTTGATTAGAGCGCCTTACTGCGAATAAATTGAACAACATTTGCCGTTGCCTAAGAGCCTTATCATTTCCACGGGAGTAACTAGACCTGTGTATACGACCGTAGTTCTGTCTTATACGTGCCTATAGCACAGACGAGGTTTTATACCTCGTTGGTGCCTATACCTTATTTGTAACTTCATGGTAATGTCATATTAGAAGTTAGTTTTAATTCCAATCGCTGGAGGTACCGTAATCTCATTCTGCGCTGATTCGATAACGTTGGAAATGACACTAAAATGGTAAATGATCTCTAGTGACCCGGAAACCGTGAACAAAAAGGTACGTTGGGTAATAGGTCTATTTTGCACTTTGTTGGTGCCAATAAATCTATTCTATACCTGATCGGTGGCTGTATACTCGTCTATGTATAAAGCAGTTTATCTATTATCAACTAATCATAATTGAAAAGTAAATGTTGTACTTTATCCATTGCAGGTAATAATTAATTAAAGAATTATTTTACATACAGTGATAAATACATATTCATACATATTGTTATACTCCTATATCATGATTAGGCATCTTGAAAACAGATATCTCTTATTTAAAATACATGGATTCCATTCTCACGAGTGTTTAAGATTTTATCTAAATCCATATATGATATAGTGATTTAATAGTTTCATATACACGCGTAAACACATAAAAATTTGCGTAGTCCTCTTTTATTAATCGGAAACATTTTTATTTCGGCGCTCATTTTCATTTGCAATTTCGGATCAATGATACAGTCTGGGACTCGAAATACCACCAATATTACTCTTGACTAGCGCGTTCCCGCCCTTCCCCCACCATTTAGTTCAGGCGCGTGCCGCGCAGCTCGGTAGCGCTGCTATAGTAGCAGCTGATCTATGGTACGGTGTGGAGCAGTCGTGTTCGTACCGCGTTTCGTAGTGTGTTCGTACCGGTACGGTTATACGACGTTTATGTTCGACTCTCGGTTTCGTCGCAGTGATTATCGTGTACCGTACTCGTGACAAGTGACTGTACCAAATCTGGTATTCCGACCGATTCTTTTGCTGACACATTGCGAAACGGTGAAAGGCAGAAGAGGACGAGCAGGAGAGGACAACGAGACGAAGGACGAGTAAGGAGTATCAGCCACAACGCGTTTACCAGGAAAGATCGGTGAGTTTTAATTCCACTTTGTTTGACATATACGAGCATAACTGTGCGCAAAAATACATCGTAGCTAGTCGGAAAGATGGCTGCAATCGTGACACGTGCTTTGAAATTGCTCTTGAGGACCATCGTACAAGGCGCACACGTGAGACTTGCGTACCCTTTCGAGGTGACTGACACCTGATGCGTCAATGACCATACCACGCGTATGAGTCGCGTGTACCTCGCTTCTCTGTTTCGTGATTCCGACTCCGTTAAAATTTAATAGAACCATATTTACGAATGCTTCCTACGAATATAGTATGACTCTTGTACGAAACAAAAGACATCGGCATACTTTTCGCGATTACCATGTCGCCAAGCGGACCGGAGATAGGTTATGTCACAGATGCCAGCCAGCATTTTTTTAACCGTGGGATTCACGGGAGTGGTGAGTCCCATAGTCTCACGATACATAATTCTAATACGTATATACGTGTGTGTATGCTTAATGCAATGCATCTTAGGTCACCGATGCATTATTCAGTGACGCGTCATGCGCTTTGTCAAATTTATCCATTATCGAAATTTACTCTGTTTTCGTGTTTAACGTCAGTTCTTCAGGGTCACGCATCTGCCGAATAGACCAACGTGTACACAGATTATAAACTCGTAGCTTCCGCATTGATCATTCTTTTTATACCGAATAATGCGTAATCATAGCAGAAATCGAGAGCATATATTTCATATTACATATAGTATTTCTTTATTTAAACGTAAATATCGAAAGAGAAGTTGTAACGATCTTATTTTACTACTAGAGTATTTTCCACGATAATTTATTAACTAATAATATCAGTGATTTGACAAGTTACAAAAATCTTTATAATTTTACGATCTTATGTCAAGTAGGATAATCAAGAGCTATTCTCACACAATAATCTACCAATTGATAACGCAAGAGAATTTGTTAGCGTTCATAATTTGTATCTCGTTAAATTTAGCTGATATTAGTACAATCGTATAAGACGTAGAATCAACCTAGGAGACGCGCGTATCGATTTTTTGTCAGACATTCCATTCTCTCTTCATTCAATAACATCCTTACGGTGTTCCGTTAACTATGAAGACGATCGTCGCAGACTGGTTGTACACAATATTTACTGCTAGAACGCCGATGAAAATACCCGCTAGATATTTCGCTGCTACGAGTGACGTTTAGCTGTAGACGAATTATCCTTGTCATGCGATTTCACCGAGAAGAGGGCGTCATTAGCATCCGGTTCGAATGCATTGTGATATTTACCGAATTCACGCTTTGTTCACCTTAACGCGTTACGAAACCTGCATTCCGTGAACTTTAGCCCTTGGAAGAGTAGGTCTACGTTTACGTGTATTATTCAATCAAACTGTACACCGGTAATTTCTATATATAATATATTTATGTTCTACCAATATGTTAAAATTTATTTTCGTTCATACTGATTCGAGGAAATCCGTAAAAATATTTCTTTTTTTTTTTCGTTTCGTGGCGGAGGTTAATGTACTATCACCATTTCTTTCAATATATATATCAAAGAATGTATAATAAAAATACAACGTAATGTATTCTTCGCTAAGTTTAATATCTTTTAATATCAATCTTTCTTTTTTATTTCAATATCTTTCGGTTAACTATCTTTTATAATACGGTGGAACAATGTCGCCTTGTTTCGTATTCTCTGTCGTTGATGTTTAATAATGACAAAGTATCGATCAAAATAAACATAAAATTGTTTATGAAAACGAAAAATTGAAAGAAGGGAAAAGAAACACGTAAAACTATAAAAACGCGTGTACGTGTGTTACACCGGGGAAATCTACGATTATTTGCAACGACGAATTTTGCTGCAGGGCCGCACGCGTGCGCTCGTGCACACGCTTCACCGGCGAAACTTTATGGAAATTTCGGAGCGGTTACGCTCGCCCCCGAGTGCTTCGTTTAAATTTCATTATCTCGAACACCGGCTAAATGACACGTCTCTCGTTCCCAGCGACGACACCAAAACTTACCTCGTCCCCGTTGGAAACGAATTAGGTGATAACAATTGTCGTTCGAGTGCTCGTTATTGCTCGCTATTCGTATCCACAAGGTATAAATAAAGGGTAGAGCAAGAGAAAATTATATTTTATTTTTACATCTTATCTTATTTAAAATTTTCCCTATATTCTTTTCCATATTGTTAGCAAATTATTATTATTATTCATCGTTATCGTTTACTAATAGTAACAACTACGGGATAGCGATAGGAAGTGGAATAGGAATGCATGGAAAGATGTAAAATTTTTACCTCTATTCTACATTGATTATTTCTCGTTATTATTCGTTAATTGTATCAACAAGACGTTCTCACGATACATGGACGAACATAACGTTCAATTGCTATCTTTTATTTTTCCACAAATTTTCTATATTTCTTGCTATTTTATTCGACCATTTGTTCATCATTGGTCCGCGTAAAATTCCGTCGATAACGTAGACATTTTTTTTTTTTTTTTTTTTGATAATTGATTTAATTAGCCAGCCAGGAAGGTTTCTACGTAAATGGTTATATCGTAAATAATGGTAAGAGGAGCGCGCGTTTTGAATCATCAACGCCGTAGCCGAATGTGTACAATGGACCGGTTTCCGATATTTGAATACGATACACCTTCCGCGGTCGACGAGCTTTGTCCATAAATCAGGAAGTGCACGCGAGTACACAGTGCGAATGGTTACACCCTCTCGTAATGCGCTCGTACACGCTTGAAAAATCATAGGCGGCTTTAATGTTTTTCGAGGGGACCGACGTGGTTATCGCAACACCGGTTGCGTAACTTTGCATTTTATTGAATGTTCTTCGTTACATGACAAACTGGAAGCTGAAAAATGTAGCGAGATGTAACGTGGCAATTCGAGTATTTACATACGAATATTTCTTCACTGTATTAACCAAACGTTTACCGTACGAATTCGCTTGAAAATCGAATTTCTTCTCAAATATAGATACAGACTGTTGTTTAACGTGTAATAATATTTGAC
The DNA here is from genome assembly GCA_014737525.1 of Bombus difficillimus. Classification (NCBI taxonomy): domain Eukaryota; kingdom Metazoa; phylum Arthropoda; class Insecta; order Hymenoptera; family Apidae; genus Bombus; species Bombus difficillimus. The sequence goes on from JACXIT010000099.1 coordinate 4,064,170, forward strand.
AAAAGTAATAATTGACAAAGAAACGATTTATGTATTCGAAACTCTGCGTACGTTTGCTAATATTATTTGTACCTTAACGTAGCGTTAGAACGTTCATAACACACGGGTATCTGGTTGCTTATAGCGCTTTGTGTGCTTTGTACATCTACCAAACGAATAAAGTCTATTATGGCGTTCACGTACATCGCTAACGATATTTGAACGTGATATCGACCGGTATTTGTTAAAATTCCATGGAAAATCGACATAAATCGTCGACTATGATCGTTACGGATAGTCGTGTGTGTTTTTCTTTTTTATACTCGTTGCCTTTAAAAATCATAGTTCGTTCGGATCTTCTAATACGTTGCGCGATGCATATAAATAGTGACTTCTTAACGAGCGTTCCTTTGGTCGTTTTCTTCGTGTTATAAACATATTCTCGGCTATTTAATTCTCAAAGATCGTAAGCGCTATACGAATTACACGTCATTGTACTTTTACAAGTTTCTACTATATAAAACACGTCATTAAGCATCAGGAATATTACGGATAATGCAAGAATGTCGTTTAATACTTACGTCACGCTTGTTTACATTCAATGCCGAAGAGATAAAACGCAGAATGTTGATCAGTCTCGCAGTATTCCGTTCGGTCAGGGTTTCTAATGGAAAACCTGTCCAACACTTTCGCGTCAGAGATTAATCGTCTATGAAACGGCGAAACTGGTTCTCGGTTCATCGTGTAATTCCAGGCACGCGTAACACGGCCGCGCGAAACTTGAATCGCGGCCGTAAAAACGCTCTCTTATTAAAGATTGCGTTCGACGTTTCGTTTCATTCATCCGGTACACGCACTTCTTGTTATTCGACCGTCGTTTTTAGCTGTCAAATTGTTATAGAGTCACGCGGTGGAAACTTTCTTTTTCTGACTACGGTATCACGTTATATCCATGGCTTTATATAAATGACACATCGATATAAAACGGTATTTGCTCGTCCATATTATTACCAAGTACGTATATTATGCGATTTGTTCAATTTATTAGTACGCAGTAGCGAAAAATATCTCCGTGTTTTCATAAGCCAGCAATTAATTCAACTTGTTGAATCAACTCGTAGGTTCATCGTCGACTTGGATTATCCGATTCGAAGGCGAAAATCCGGAATATACGGCGAAACGAGAATGTCAAATATGTGGAAGTATCGATCGCTGTTGTGATAACCGCGTTCGTTTAAAAGATCGCGGTTAAAAGGTAGAAAGCTAGAAAAATGTAGCGAATGTCCAGCTGGACAAATTGTAAAGTACAAATTAAATAATAATAATAATAAAAAAGACAAAGGTAGAAAGTAAAGTAAAGGCGGCGAAGGGGAAGAAAAGGGAAATCGTTTTTGCTTTTGGATAGAACGTTCGTGAAAGAAGTGACATGGAAACGCGAGGATTAACGGCGCGCGCATTCGCGGGAGAAATTTCTTGCCGTTTACCTTCCCACGAGTGTATTTTTGCGCACGCGAATCAAACGCAAGCTTTTCCCCGCGGACGACCTCGTTTAATAGTTCCGACGATTCGCTAACGAGGTTAACAACGAGCCGCTTGTTTCGCGTCGGAAATAGAGTTGCCCCATTTGAGCCTAAATCTTTCCGAACGCACTCGCCACGTTCCTGTTCGTCGATTTTATCGATCATCGTCTTACAACGATAAAGAGAGCGACTAATAGTTCGTATTTGAAAGACAAAATATGAAATCAGAGAAATAAAAGAGTTATACAGTGTCTGACGCTATGTAAAAGTTTTCGATTATTTTATTCCTACTATAGGATTTATTTATTCAGAAATATTAGAAATTAGGGTTTCCAATCATTTCTATCCTAAATGATAAGTTTATCGATAGATGGATCTATTCTCAATGGATTAAACAGGAAACGATGGTTATTTAACATGAACTAAATACAGTAATGTGCTATAACTAAGACAACTAAATAGATAATTCACATCTAATAGTTTACAACTCGTAACAACTTGGCAACTCGACTCTCGGCTCCTCACAACTCGACTCTCGGTTAACGACTGTCCGTTAATTCGTCCTTTTCCCTTAAGCATCCCTTTGTCATTTCTCATAGCCGCACCACGTATGTGTTCCGTAATAGTCCGCGGTTATGCTCACGCATTCTTGCCCCTTCTTCCGCCTAACTATTCGACCGAAGAACCAAGGACACGTTGAAATTTTCAGACCTTTTTGGCCTGTCGGCGCTTAGGTTTTCTCGCAACATTGTTCGTGGTTTACCCGATATTTCTTACGCGATCTGTCCACGATACTAAGCTACTGCGTGAAAATTACCATTCGCTTCGTCCTATTTTATCCTCAATTACGATCTTTTTCCCTTTCGAATAGATGCGTGGCGACACTCGACGACGGAACTGTCACGTAAACTTGAGGGTTGGGTGATAAAATAAAATATAGTTAAGTCCTAACACTATTAATTTTGTTTTAGTTAAAGTTTATTATAAATTCACCAATCACAATTGAACATACGCTGAATTGACACGTATAAATCACGATTCACTGCAACCACGTTATGTAAGATCTAGTTACACTGATACGCGACTGTTATAAGAGTAGAGACAGTTAAAGATATGTTGACTATTCTAAGGATACAGAATGAGTAACTCTTATTGACGATACTGTGTCCGAGGAAAGCTAGGGGCGGGTGTGTCTGAGGACACGGGACTATCGGATTTGTTGATGACAATTTTGGTTAGGGAAGTGAGCGCGGTAGACACCGTTTCCGATTGGATAATAAGAAGGTTGGTGAACCAGGAAGGGTTTTAGTCGCCCTCGTGAGAAAGTTGCCAACGAAACATACGAGACGCGAGGAAAACCAACTTTCCGTGTTAATCCGTAGTAAACGATAGAAGAAAAAGGAAACCTTCGACGAGAAATACTCGCTTGGTCTGAAGGACCTTAACTATGAAAATTCCAAAACCCCTGGTGGGTTCCTTGAGACTATCGAGGGTACGTTTCAAGGATGTGCGAACATCTGGGCGCCATCCTGCCCGCGGTGTGTGGCCTGGTCTGTGATGCGAATTGACGTTACAGTACCATCGATATCCTTACGGTCCTTCCGCCGAATATTCGGAAGAATACATACGCGGCAACGATCGCGGACGTCTAACAAACGCGTGCGTAGTGGGGATATCGAAGGGCAACAAAAGAAAAGAATCTGTCCAAAGATTCATTCGGTTTTGAACAGCGAAGTGCGAAAGGTCCAGTGTAACAGCGAAGCAAATGTGACACCAACCACATCAGAGACCATGTCGCGCTTCGGAACCGATGGACCGATGACGGAGATAAAGATGTGCGTACCGCGACAATGTGTATCGCCGAAGTGCCTAATGAGTCATTAATATCTCAACGGTCCTTCCGCCGAATGTTCGAGACGAAGGCGTGCGTGGCAGCGGTCGCGGATGTCTAACAAACGCGTGGATAGTGGGGATATTGAGAGGTGACAAAGAAAAAAGAAACGGATCAGTTCGAAAGTCAAATTGTAAGAGCTTCGGTCTTGAAAAGTCGCGTCTGGAGTTCAGAAGTAAAGCATAGTTAGCGTATACCAAGTATTAAGAAATAAATTCTCTCTTTTTACTTCTTTATTTTTATCTTTTATTTTTCGTCTTCGATTTCTCTTTTCTTTTTTTATTATTTTACGTGACGCAAACATAGTCGAAACGCGTGGATTGTTGACTGTTGGTTGTTAAATAAACTATATTGTTGAAAATCGAGAGTATTTCTTGGGCACTTACACGTTAAATCACCTCAGATGCAATTACAAATGGGTAGGAAATAAGAAAACGAAAACTGCAATTATCCGATCTAGACTCCAAGGATTATTCTAAAACGCATCACGAGAACAAAGACGAGTGGTATCTGTGTCAATCCGATCGCATCGTGATTCTCCAAGCGTCTTTTCATTTGTCTATTATCCAGTCAGCATTGTGCTTGATCGAACGCGATGAAGTTTTAACGCGCTTCGTTCCAACTTATTGGTCGAACTTATTATTCGCGCGGGAACACAGAATAGAATTAAAAAGAGGGCGAAAGCGGATTCAGCCACTCGAACGCGGTATTGTTTCAGAAAGATCGGTATAAGCCCGTACACACGAAGCGAGTGTTTGATTGGGTCCTGGAACGGTTCCGTGTAATCGGGACAGCGATAATTTTAATTGAAATTTCGATAGTCGAATGAACATTCCGGGATTGAAAAGGCAATTAAGATCGAATCGACGATATATCGAGCCGGGTGACGCAGGTTCGTAATCGAACTCGGTTTTGCCACCCCGCGTTCGGTCTTTTGGTTGTTCCTGCGAACGATTTGGAAAATTGAACGGCGATATTCGGATCCAGTTCGTCCGATACCGTTGTTAATCACGGAAAATGGTTTTTGCCAGCTTGGTTAACGATCCTCGCCTTTCCATTCGTCCGGATAGCATCGAATCGTTGCGTCGATCGTTAAAGAACAATGAGTTGACGCGTGCACACCGTGTGCCTTCTTGTGTAATCGAAGTAACATCGTTAGTGAAACTTTAGTTACAAACTACAATTTATTCGTATTAATACATTCCTCTTGCATTAGATTAGCCTCCTTAGTTGAATTATCTTTTTTAGCATCTTTCCATTTTTCGAGATACGTTAGAACATCCGAAGCTTACTGTGCCTTTTTTCTCGTACGTGAAGCCGTACCGGGCGCAGGTTGTTGAACGAGGAAAAACAAAGGTTACGTAAAGAACATAATGAAACTTCGGTCTTCTTCAGCTTTGAAATAGTACATGGAATATTTTCGCTAAAAAGAGTATAGCAACAGATTTTGATAATAAAACGAATCAAATGTTCGAAGTAAATTTTACGCGTCAGAAGTTATTTAATTGTTAGTTTGAAGATTTTTTTTTTATTTGGAAGTAGTTTACAATCAATTCTCATTGAGAATTATAAGTAATTATTCTGGCGTGGTACTATAACGTGAATAATAAATTATTATCGTATGTTTGATTCTAGCTGAATCTAATCTTTAAATCTAGAGGGTAATGTCTTTTTAGCCTGCGGATCTGATTCGTCGTGTCAAGTAATCGAGTAACTAGCGGGTTTTGGTGGTTGTTAACTCTTATGTTAAAGTCTGAAGATGTTTTTACATTCGTGGTACGTCTGCGTGAAATAATACGTAAAAATGTATAAAATATCGTTACGATATTTACTGGGTAGAACAAATCTCCGTTTAGATTCCATCTTTCCACTTGCTTCGATAAAAATATCAAATCGTATGAACGCTCGTAATATATTCTATCTCAATTATCCTATTGCGATTAAACTCGAAAATTTGCGAAAGGGAATTCTACGATCTACAACTTGTAACTTGCCGCTTGGTTGATATTATTAGTTGATAAATAATGGTAGAACCCGAAATGGTTTCAGGAAGAGGAATCTGTCTTTTCTTTTAATTTACGCCATTTACACAAAACGCGAAAGTGGAGTAACCAACCGTGTAAGGAATAATGGAACGAACGTTCCGTGCCGGGAATTTCGCGATGTAGAGTAATGAATAGAGTCGTTGTATAATAAATACATAAAGGAAGAGCGCATCAAGCCGTCAGCTAATAAAACGAGTAAACAATAAATTGACTTAATAGCGCGTCATGTAGCGGGAAACTGGAACAGAAGTCTGTCGGACACGTACGAGCCACGTGAACTTTGTCTTCTCTTTCTTACTAACATTCGAGTAATATCGTTGTTATTTATCGTCGTTGTTAGTTGAAGACTCCGCTGGAACATTCGTAGAGTCGCGTTTCTTTTCCAGAAGTTAGATAAATACACAAAAAGATGTACATGTATATAAAATTCATACTTTGTTGGAGCTTTTTAAGAAAATTTTAAAGAAGTTTCTCCGGTAAAGGCACTCAAACGCTGAGGCTTGTAGAATTCTGTATTAAATTATGCTAATGAAATAAAAATTCATTAGAGACTACTCTCAGAAGCGTACAGTCTACAGTTGAAGGTTCGGTTGACCTACAGTTTCTCCGAACTTTCAAAATTCTATCGTTCTTATACCAATTTCTTTTTCTAAACTCCTCGTTTAATATCGGTTATTACTTATTTTCTTTTCTTTCTAATCAACTAATAAATTGTGCATTTTATAAACGTTCCATGAATAGGAGAATGTTTTTTGACTCGGTCGAATTAATCTACATGCGCGCAATCGTTTTTCTATTACGTTTACGACGAGAAAGGAACGGAAGTCTTTGGAACGGTTTAAATGCTATACTTTAGAATATTGCGTTTTGCGGCCTATAATACCCTGGCCACACGGTGCATTATTAGCTTTTAAAATGCCCTACACGAAGCAAAAGATATTGAATCGTTACGCTTTGTCAGGAAAATATCTCTAAGCCAGGGGATTTTAGCGAATAATTTGTAGCTTCCGCAAACATAAAAAAAAAATTCCGAGTAGAAACATCCATATTGTTGCGTATTATAAATTTATATATATTTTATCATTATAGTTTAAAGATTAACTTATTCATGTCACGATATTCTATTATACGTAGCTTTGATAATTATAAGGAATACGATCATTGCGATTCGATTGTGTAATTTATAGTTTTACAATTAGAACGCATCATGTGAAAAATAAACAAGTTACGTTTTAACGGTAGCTATGTATTTTAATTCGCAAAGATTGTCGAGCAGGTGGTTGGTTTGAGTTTAGAGATAGTAAAGAACAGAGGCTCGTTTAAAAGATGATATTCGCGTTTTCTTGACGTTTCCCATAAACACCGGAAAAACACCTGCCTCTCTGTGGTCCCGGGTCGTTTAAATATCTGGTCGTCTCACCTTTCTTCTCGCGTAAATACCGCGTCGCTGTACCGTGGTTCCATAAACAATGTTGACTGCGCGAACACAGAATCTTATCGCGTAAAAGTACAAGTTTCGTCCGCTTTGTTCGCCGTTCCGCCATGTAAATTTAATATATCTCGTTTAAACGTCTGCGTTTGTTCCGTGTAGCTTATTACGTGAAATGAAATAATCGTTCAAACTAATTTTACTTATTTTTTTGGGGGGGGGGGATAGAAATTACCTGTTATCCTTCCTCTTTTCTAATCGGATCGTTGATTAAACGAATCGTCCTTGTTTCTAGCACGTTTATGGTATAAAGACGTTTAAATTGGATATTTATTGCGATCGTTGCAATATTTCAATGGTTGATCGGTAGACCATGGTAGTTGGCTCATTGAATTCACGATGGAAGCCCGCGAGGCGTGCTTTAAGGCGTGGTTCAGATAAATTTTAGCCGCACCAACTTCATCTTTGTCGATAACTTGGAATTTCAGAAGCTCGGCTGCCTGTTGTCGAAAACGATAACGCGAGATGAACTTTCATAGAGCTTCGTTCCTTCCGGCTACGCTTTTCGCTTGTTTTCACGACAATTGAATTGATTTTGTAAATTATTTGTTTATAGAAATCATGGTCGTAGCTTGTTCTCGCGTTACTCGCATATATCATCTTCTTTTCCTTCGAATTTTACATCGATCGCGAACTAATTCGAACGTTATAATTGAAACATCAAACATTTCTAGAAGATGATAAAATCAAAGATTAGAAAAATAATAAAATTCCTTCTCTTAAATCAACGAACATATTTTTCTTGTAAGTGTAAAAATTACATGTTTAATCGTTACCAAACGTCTGAAATTTTGTACAATACGATGTAATATGCTTTCGATAATTTTAATAAATAAAATAACACTTTCTCGTGTATTCCTTCGTACAAGCTAACGCATTACCGACACTCGCATGAAACCAACACATGACAGGGTTTGCCCGTTTGCATCGAACCCTAATAATTCTAAACACTCATCATCGCACGTACACAATGTTCAGCACACAGTTTCCTCTACACCAAACATTATCCTCGTTCTCGACTACTCAACAGCTCAAACACGATCCGTGGATCGAGCAGTATGACGCTCAAACACAAGACGATGCGACGTAGAGACGTTCCATGCGCGATGGTGAATGATCGCGCGACCTAAGCCAAGCGAGCTTATCCGCATCATTCACCGTGTGAGACACGTGTTTGCGAAGGTTCTTTGTCGTTGCAGGCACATTTGCAGAGCGCGGCCGTCTGAATAATAGCTCAAACAGAGTGCAAGAGGGATTAGGAAGCGGCCACAGGGATAATCCTAGGTGAGGCGTTCGTGCGGCCCGAAACGAACGCGAGTTTCGAAACGGAAAACGGGGTAATTGGATCATGGTCCCTTTTCACGGCAGTCCGGCTTTTAACTCGATTTGTTCTCGCGGCCGTTTATTCGTCCACGCGATGTCGCGTTACATCGGGACACGGAGACGCGTGGAATTCGAACACGCGAACAAAGACCGCGTGTTTAGGATCTTTGATCTTCGTGTTATAGCTCAGTTGATTTTTCTCATTTAACACGTGCGTTATTGTACCTCTGGAATTGCGTAAGTTTTAATCGAGATAGGCATTTATTTTCGCTGATAACGTTCGTTTCGATACGTTCATGTTCGTTGTGATTTTTATTCTTCTAAATAGTTTTATCGGAACGACGTGGGCATAGTAGCGAAAGTGTTAAATGCGTGTTTAATGCAGAAAGTATGGAATAGTTGGGTATCTATTTCGTTGTGTTCGTGAGTCGAAGTGTTATAATAGCTAGAATCTTGAGAACGTTGTCAGAGTCAATTATATAGCAAATAAATTAGCATATGGTTGCTAATGAGTAGATATATTTGATATGTACAGGTTGAGGTTGTCTCTAGTCAGAGCCAGTGTTTATTATCGTTCGTTTATAAGTTCTCCTTGAACTCTGCACTTTCACCTTTAATTCTTCACTTTCTCCCTGAACAAGTCGCTTAAATATGCCGAAACGAGGTTCCTTGTCGATCAAGCAAATTCTCAGCAGCAATTCGAAGCATCCATTCGTCGTAAGTTCCGAATGCGACTATCTTCTGTCATTCAGTTCGTTTTATATTGCATGAATTTTTGTTGCAACTAACGGTACCTCAACAGTCAGCATCCACGTCCGAAGTAAACGATTCACGCGCTGAAATTAGATCTACAAACGAGATCGTAATTAATGTGCTTTTGGGCACCTTTCGCTATGTTCTATATCTTTAAAAACGAAACGTATCTTCGTGTAATGTTATATTTTCATTAAAACGTTGTACCTCGAGTTTATAAAGTTCAAAGATCCCAAAGATAACTTTCAAACAGGGATTCTAAAAACAGACTTATCGAAATGGGCACGTTGAAAAATCCAGGATCACGGCTATTTATTTTCCTCTAAAATTTTCCTGTGTTTCAATTCTGCGACCATAAACCGTTCTCTTCCAATCTGGCCACTCAAAGGAACGATAAAGTTCACGTTAGAATCTTTAACTGTTAATTGCCCTATTAAATTATCGACGTGTTCTTTCCGAGACTTCGCTTCGCGCGCTACGGTCTTACATCTTTTGGAGTGGTTCCATAAAATATGGAAGAGAGTCGTTCGGCTAACGTAAAACGTTTACTGGTTCGATACAGAGTCGTGCGGAATGGCACGATCATTCGTGATCGAACGCGACCGTTTCGACGAGAAGTACCACCGCATCGAGCTTCGTGACGCGTAGAAAAGTACCACTTCTGAACTGCATCCGTGGCCTCCAGGCCGGAAATGGCCTTCTGATTCGAACGTCCAGTCCCGGGACTCGATGTTCTCGTGTCGTTGCTGTCCTCGATTTACTTGTGCGGAATTTTATTGCGCTCCTACGTGGCTTGGACGAGGAACCTCCGATCGTGATTTGAATACTATGTAACCGTGTCGACTCGCTGATTTTTCAGGTTTCAGAGAATATTTTTAGGTTTTTCAAGTTTTTACAATATCGTGATGCAAGTTTGTTAGGACTTTCTTTTTTTTTTTTTATCGTGATTTCTTTTTCTGCTTGTGATTCTATGTTTGTCAGAAGCGGCTGTCTGTTTTTTAGTACCGAAGAGAAAAAGAGTGATCGCGTGAGTCGTAACCCAGTTATATCCTGATTTGTATTTTCACCGGTTCTTTCTAACTTGGTAATACACGATCTTGCGTTAACGCTACAGTTCACTTTCAATTATTTCTCATTCATTACGTTACCGAATTCTGTTGTCTCTAACGTAGCTAATAAAAAGAGATTCCAACGATGTACTTTATATTGTTCCATTCCTGTTTCTCCCTTCTCTTTGATCCTACAACTTTGTAAAGTTTTTAAAGAACTTAAAGTATTTATTGCATCGTGATAAACTTTCTTTCTCTTAATCATAACGATCTCTTCTGTTAAAGTATAATGAGAAGGGATCCAGAAAACTTCATTTTAAAGCAATTAAACGTTCCCTCGCAGTCAACGATTTCTTTCTATCGACTTAAAAAGAAAAAAAGAAGGGAAAAGAAGGAAATCGAATTGAGTAGAATTCAGTTTAAACACACCTACCTCGAGAAATCGAAACTCCAACGCAGGTTCGATTTCCGTGTAGCAGACGTGTCGGGTCGTTGCACGTCCCAGAGACAGGTAGTTTTAGCCCTTAGTCTGGCTAAAATCGCGAAATTGTCCCGAATATCCCTAAATTCCGCACGAATCGTCTCGTAGCCATTCAGACGAAACGATTCGCCGTACCTGGTGTGCTGGAGCGCGGGAGGGAAAGGGACACCGAAACTGGAAATTTCCCAAAGTACACGGCGACAAAGTGGCCGTAACTGTGCGCGCCAGCTAGTTGAGAAACACACGTCGCGCGATACAAACATCGAGCGTTCGCAATACACGCACGAACGCCAGGGCGAAAGAACGGCGGCTGGTTCGCACGGTGCTACGCCACTTTTACCTCTTCCACCTCTCTCCTCCACTTCCGTTCGCCACTTCGTCGGTTCTCTCTCCACGCGCAGCTTCCCTATTCGCGAGCCAGGCGCCAGTTTCCAACGACGATGTTTCGCTTTTACGTTTCTCCCCTCTAACAACGACGAGTTGCACTTTCCCTCTCGCTTCGCGTTCCCCGCCCTTCCTTCTGCCTACTCCCGTGCACTCTTCGACGAACGTTTTGCCTTCGTTTCGCCAACTCCTCCGATCTCTTTTCCCTTGCCTTCACATCCTCCTCTTTCTCGTGCCACGAGAAATCCCTCGGGGGATGATTTTGATTCTAAAGAGAGAGAAAGAGAGGGAGAGAGATGGAGATAGCATTTGGAAGCGCACAAAGTTGAACTTTGGGATTTTTTTTTTTTTTAATTGGTTAATCTCTTAATGAAATCTTAATCTCTTTGTGAAAATGCACAAGCCTGCGCGAAACAGTCGTGCAACCGTCACTGTGTACTAATAAACAATTGTTGAGAATTATGGATCGTAATCGCCGAAATAAATATGCAGGAACATTTACATTACGCGTAGAGATGATAATAAAATAATTTTGTATTTATTTAATATGTGATTTACAAGATGTTCATAGATACCCATTACACGTGTTTCAGCACTCTTCTAGTCTCACCATTTCTTCCACCATGCGTACGGAACAGTGACATTCTTTCGTTCTACGAGACGCTGTGCACGCACATACTCACACTCATACATGTGTATAACTACGACACGGTTGATCCAATGCAACACACAAAATTACATATATTAGGTTGTCCAAAAAGTTTCTTTCGTTTTATGAGCAAATAATAGACGCACAACGTCTTTCGTTTTATATATTATTTTGTCGAATTACGTACGATCCATTTTGTTCTGTCGAGATAAACACTTCGCGTTTGTACGAAGGTGCACTGTTGTAAAAAAAACTCGTTTGCGAAAGAAAGACACTTTCCGGACAACTTAATATTTCAATAACACTCACTTTTTCTATTATCTTGCGTTTTTTACGCTCGATGACTTTTCTCTTCGCGTCGCTGCCATTTAAATCAAAGGTCGTGTGTGATGGTGTTGGGTGGGATCGTATTTTGACGATACATCGGCGTATTCGAATAGGCTTTTTAGTCGTAAATCTTTGTATCTTGCCGGTCATATGACTTGGGCTTGGCTGTGTTCTTGACACCCGCGCTTTGTAATGGTACATACATACCGGTGTTTGCGAACAGTCTGCGTTCGTTGACGGCACTGACGTTTTCGTGAGGTTGTATATCAAAGGTTCTAGTTTGTGTTCTGCTCTCTCAGTTCGTGTCGCTGTATAGTCTGCACACGATGATATTTTGGCTTACGATCAATATACCTGTCGTTCGCGAATAGTTTTCGGTTTAATCTATTAAATGTATTTGTGTATTAAATGTATTAAATGTAAAGGCAAAGCAACAATTTATGGTAATGTTGTAAAGAATTTCTTTGGATTTTGTAAAACTATAGAATCTAGGCGGGAGAAATGGTATCGAAAAAAATTCTCCTTCATAGCCGTAACATTGAAACCAGAATTGCATGATGTAAATTGATCGAAGAAAATTGCAAATGAAATGTTACGTTAACGTTACGTTTATTCTTAATGGATTAATAATACTCGTGTTTTTCCATAGCATCACGATTTTACAAATTTCACGCGCACGACGGACATTCTTACCACGTACTCTTGAGATATGTATAATTTTCTGTGCTAGACTAGGCTAAATGCACAGTAGAAATACTTGTATGTGAGCATCAGTGTGTGAAAGTATGTGTGTGCGCGACGTCTGGAAAACAGATGAAGGAAAACAGTCAGTCGGTTAAGAGTCGGTTGAGGGTCGGGAAAGAAAATGCTGAGACGCGTGCAAATGTGTATCGATGAATATATTGGAAATCGTTCATTAAATAAATGTATAACTATTTAAATATTAATTAAACGTGTAAATTCTGTGTTCCTATAACATTATTTCGGCTCCAAAGATCCACAATTCTCAACACGTACAACCAAATCTTCGTGTCTCACCGCAATTCTTGTTCTACTTACGCAGTCCTCGCGTCTCTCCTCGCACGTTACCGATACTTTAACATAAACATTTATCCGATTCTCAATTATTCACACGAATTCTCATGTAATATAGCTATCTCAGAGCTCCAAGAGACGGGCACTGTATCGTAGAAACGCACGATGCGACTGGTTCAAACGTACTGGTACGAATAAATGTTGAAGAGGAAGAATAACAAGAAAACAGACTAAGAGAGTCGTGGTTCTCGTATTTCTCGTGTATTTTTATCGAGGTCCTCCTTGCTCCTCTCATTCGTCCACGTCGATATTTACGAACGTGTAGAAACGGAAGTTGGGAAGCAAGGATGGGGAATCACGAAGTGTCCCGCGTGTAAACGAACGTGTCAGTGTCGACAGTAGGGAAAAACATCGAATCGAATCGAGAACGGAGTTGCATATGACAGTGCATTTGTACGTGTGTATTTTCTCATAGATACAAGTTTTTAAATATTAATCTTGTTTGGATTTGATTCGCGTAATCCGTTTAATTTTCATCAGAGTTTGGTTCTCATAGAAATGTAATTCTCCTAGGAATTTGCTTCTTATTGAAATTTAGTTCTCACCGAGTTTTGGTTCTTATCAGGATTTTTTGGTTCTCTGCAAGTTTTAATTTTTGTTAGGATTCAGCCCTCTGAAAACCTTGCTTTACGTCAGGATTTCCTTTTCGCTTGAATTTGTTTGTCGCAGGAATTCCAGCCTCTTCGAATTTTGGTTCTCATCGAAACCAAAAAAATATATGATACAGTAAGTAAGTTTGCATGTCCAAGTATTCGATGACGTCATTTTAACGCACATGCTATCGTGTATAAAAATTCCAAGAGCTCTGGGACCTTCTAAGCGCGCCTGAAATTCTTTTTCCTTCTTATGTACGAGGTATGCATAAAAAGCCACGTCTGTATGTGTCCTTCTTTCATCGTCTATGTCCGGTTTTCTCGCATGTTTTTGCTTGTTTAATTCCGGAAAATGCATATCATTGTACGAACACGATTGACCATAAGTTACGATTATCGAGGGTCCGCGAGTTACTTTGCCATCGGGCAATTAGTTAATTAATATGATGGCAAAAAACCGTGTCGAATAAGTACTCTTGTATCCGTTGGCTTTCTACCGAAAGCTTCATCTTGTACGAGCGAAAAGGGGATCGACTAATTGACACGGTGTGGCAAGGGAAAAGACTGAAACGCTTTGCCCCGGCTCGTTTTATCGCGTTTGATCGAAGCATTAATGGCTTCTTTGCTAGAGGAGAGATTGGTTAATTGATACGGTAACGGGCAATTAGTCGCTCATTGTTATGTTTTATCGCATTTTCACGCAGGCTCGATCGAACCGTTTTAATGCAAACAAAAGATAGGTAATCAGCTTTCCGCGAGACTATTCGATTTTACGACCGCAGTGATTCATTAAATTTTAATATTCCACTTGCATCCTTGTGTGACTTCCAGAGCAAAATTTTAACCTACGATATAGGAAAAAACGAGAAGAGAAAAAAGGAGAAATTGTAGATGAATAAAAGCACACGAAGGGAAAGAGAGAGAAAGATTTCAATCGATGGATGTCGACCCGATCGCGATGTTCTTTGTTATCGACACGACGTGTTACTATATAACTAAAAACTAAAAACAAAAAAAAAAAAAAAAAAACGAAAAAAAAGAAGGAAAAAGAAAAAAGAAAAAAGGCGGACATGTGCAGAAATAACCCGTTGCTTGATATTTATATGGAATGGTGAATTTTTCGTTTCTACAACGACCGATATGAACCATCGCCTGTGTATCGATAGTCACCTTCGCGAGATACATGCTGTACACGTATATCCCTGTTCATAGGTATTAGAATCCTTTTTGGGCAAAAGCAAGATGAACTCGACGAATCGTTGGGAAATTATTAAACTTCATTTGGAACATTAGACTATGAAGAACTCGTATATTTGCTATCGCAATATAAATCTTACGAATTAAATCGCTGTCTGTAGATACACGATTTCGCGAGTCAGATTTAGATTTTAATATGGATCAAGTCTGACGTTCCAAGTAAGGTCTGCGAATGTCCTGATACTTGAGAACGGAAGTATGAGTTGCGCACGCGACAAGAGGCCAAGTAGAAAAAGACGAAAAAGAAAAAAGAGAAAAATAGCAAAAGAATTAATGAAAAAAAAAATCGAGTTGGAACACGTCCAATTTTTGCGATCCTTTCCTGTCGCGTATCCCGATTCCCTTTGTCCGATACAATGGAGCGGTCGCTTTGTGCGCGCTGCGTAATTTCGGCTCTCGCCTATTAGCCACCCAACGAAGAAATAATTTACCACGCGGATTCTCCGCTGAGAGAACGTCGCGTCTCGTCCTACCATTCCGGTAACTTGAACGTTCTCTTTGCCTCGTTTATTCTTTTCCTTTTTCTTGCTTTTCGTGCACGTCCAATCACGCCCGTTCCTTCGTTTCACTGTCTCGCCTCTTCAGTTTTTCGCTTCTACACGATGTTTTCTGGTCGACGAGGAATATAGTCTGATATCTGTATTACAACATAGAAGAAGTTGGGCCTGTTGATCTAACTATTGCAGACACGTGGAAAGCTTTCAGACATTTAGGTCAGGACAAAACTGGAAACGTGCAATTATATATCGGATGATTCTCCAGGGCCACTGTAACCTACTAGTTGGTAACGTGAAACGATGCTTAACTGGATGTCACCGGATTACGGCGAGCAAAACGGAAGCTTTACAAGGCGCCTGGGAGCAATACGATGTAACGCTTATTATGCGCTACCTCGTCGTTTCGAGTTAAGGAGGAAACGTAGACCGGGTATTTGGGCTGCACTCGCCACGGAAATATGTTAATGGCCGTACAGAGTTTAAGGTTGCATCTTCAGTTTCGCATGATCCCGTTGTGAAATGCTTTTCCTTTTGTTATTTAACAATGTGGCTCGTTTTGTCGTTGGAAATGAAAGTCGCTCGTTTGTTGCTCGCTTTTAATTCCTTTGTCCATTGTACAGAGAATTTTATTTCTTTATTGTGCTGTTTTTCATTCGCTGAATTTTCCCTCAGCGTCCGATATTTTCAATACGTATAAATTTATTTTATTTAATTTTCCTGCCGATTTATGCTCCTTCGTGAAAATTCGATATTTTTATTCCTTTTTTACTCGCAACGAGTTACGTAACTGGCAGAGTCGCAGCAAACTCGATTTCCCTATGCACATCGATATAAAGGAGGAAGCCATGCATCACCATATCTCATGTATTATCTGGGCATACGTTACACGAAGGAAATCGACTTGCACGCCTGTCTTACCAAATTGAAGCTGCTTCGCTGGCTGGCTACGTCAAGTACAGACAGCAGCGACATACATCACGATATTGGCCATGAATCCGTGTTAGATGCACCTGCATTCCAACGAACTGATAAGAAATCCATTCTTTCTTGTGTCTCAAACTTTCATTCTCTTTTTCAGAACTAATAGTATTTGAAAAAAACTTGGAAGTTGCTTTTCATCTTGGAGTGTCTCGATTTTCTATATACGTCCTTGGGTAGTTACGATTCGTTATTAGCGACGAAAAATCTGTTCAAAAGCTGCAGGATAACGTTGCAAAGAACTCAGGCTTAGCTAGACAATACAAATCACGCTTCGTGTGATATTTTACTAACCGACTACGTAACACTTACTCTTTGTTTTTAAAGCGGATTGGATCATTCTTTAGTTCGCTTATATCGAGGATGAAAGTGGTCCTCGCGATGAAAGGAGGCAGTTTCCGTCCGAGGAAAGTCATTTTTTTCTGTCTCAAAGAAGCTTCGCGAAAATTACTGTCGGCTTCGTGGAGCCCCGACTTTATTTACTCGTATACCTTGTAGCTTACCTTCCCATTTTGAAGAAATTCTAGACTCGAAGGAATTTCAAAGAGGCGTTCTGCCTCTAACGACAAGCCTCTTCCACGTACTAGCTGCATTTAGCGTTTGTTGAGGCAAACAAGAACCGATTTTAACCAGGAAAGAACACGTTCAGTATCCTCCTTTCATTTTTAAACTACGTTCATTCGTTTAATTCTCTTCACACCGCGTTAATCTGTTAACCAGACCGTCTCTTAAGAAACTTCCGTAATCGGAATAATTAGAAAGTTTATAAAGAAAAATCAATTTTAGTCGCAAATATAATGAAACGACAGATGAAAAGATCGAAGGTGCGTAATTAAAATTAAATTGATAATATAACCAAGGAATTGAGAATCTGAAGATAACCGGTGAACAGTTTATAAATCATTTCGCGTTACGTGTCATGAAACGCTCGTTCGTAGTACCTTTATTTCTTTGAAAGCTGTGTGAGTGTAGAAAATAGAAATCTTTTACACCGAAGATAAAATGGAGAGAATAGGATACAAAGTTGAGAGCAGCGAGAAAGAAATCTCCCACTTGGAATCGATTCGCGTTCTTGATTCTCGGTACATGCGTCACGGGACCGCGTTTACTCGAGAAATCCCAGCAACGTTGCGAAGATGCGGTACTCGGTGACCGTAAACTTGATAATAAAGTCGCGGGACGATGATCACGTGGCCGAATATACACGTTAAAGAGGCCACGAACTCGCGAGAATAAGAATTTTTATTTTTATTCCGATATCTCTTACTTAATGAAAGGGAATACAAAATACCAGTATAAAATAGAACAAAACGATAATTAGATATGTTAAAACAATAAGAGGATAATGCAACGCTATTATTCAGGCACAGTTCTTTCACATAATGTATCCTAACATCCGTTCATTCTTTCGTTTTTTATTTTATAATTCTTCTCATTATCTTCAGGAAATCATCTCGAATTTTTCGCTCGAAATTCAGTCATACATAATAATTAATCATCCAAAATGTCCATTCTTTCAAACGCGTTTACAAGTTCTTGAATATCGTGTCTCTTGAACTATAGAGAGAGGCAATTTGCGATTTAAACGTTGGATTCAACAAATCGAACAGGACACATAGCTGCAGCAATAATTCGATTTCCCTTGTTCACTCGTATGATCCTGTCTGATCCAGCGTCGATTGACGATGCTTTGACGGGCGTTCAACGTTCTACAAAGATTAATCCAATGGGTTTCATGGGACTACCCTTTTGAGGATTCGAAGATCGAATAACTTGCGGTTGGTATCAAGGTTTTTTTCATTCGTGATTTTCGATGTAGCTGACCGGTGATGAGGGACGCGGAAAGATCGAAAAGTAATCTTTTTCCAATCGATCTCGCATGGAAATGGAGAGAAATTTTGGTTTTCGAAATGGATGTGCGTGGGAAATTGCGAATGTGAATCGAGCGTCAACGTGATTGCTTTTTCCAAAAGTAACTTTCGTAGTTTATAGCCGCGAGTAATGCAAACATTTTCGAATGAAATTGAATGGATGATTCTTTTGAAAATAATAATACAGAGTGGCAGAGCGACAAAGAAAATTATT
Organism: Bombus difficillimus; assembly: GCA_014737525.1. Taxonomy (NCBI): domain Eukaryota; kingdom Metazoa; phylum Arthropoda; class Insecta; order Hymenoptera; family Apidae; genus Bombus; species Bombus difficillimus. Next base: position 4,082,565 of record JACXIT010000099.1, read on the forward strand.
TTGAAATTTCATTTCGGATATTCAATATTGAAGCGATCGATAATAAAAATGTTATTGAAATTATTATTTAAATAGTCGTTGAATTAATAACGAATTTACATTTATGTAACAAGAGATTTTCCGAAAATAACGCACATGTTGCGGAAGAGAAAATTATTTCGAAATTTCATTTCATATATTTAATAATCGTGATGATTATTGGAGTTTAAACGGTTGTTGAATTATTAATTCGAATTTACGTTCGTATAATACGAGCGCTTCTGAAAGGAGAATACATGTTGACACGTCTAACGAAACCGAGCATTTTTCCAGCATAACGAAATCTCTCACTAAACTAACGCGTCCGCGTAGAAAGTAGCTCGTCAGTTGACGTAACGCTTTTGAGCAAGCTGCCGAGAACAAATTCGCACAATGAAATTCTTTGAACTTCTGGATATGCAATATAGCTACTGAATTCGCGTTTCCTCCTCGACGACTGTCGTTATTTTTATGTCTTTTAGGGCTTCGATAACCTCGTATTCCCGTCACGAACAAACGAATTTCGATGATACTAAGAGCTTCGAACGTCGTGTATTTGACACTCGAGTTATTCGTATTGCTAACAATTTTTTAGTCCATCATAACGTAGGATCTTTACTAAAATTAATTTATTTACAATAAATGGATTAAACAGATGTTGATTAAACAGGAAACGATGGTCGTTTAACGTGAACTAATCACAATAACGTATTATAATTAAGACAATTATTACGACAACGCAATTCGCGCTCTCTGACGTCTCAACTCGCAATGACTGTTAATTCGTTTATCGTCCCTTAGCAACCCCTTGTCTTTTGTCTTAGCCCCACCACGCACATGTTCCGCAACCGCTTGTTTATAATTTGCCCGACACCCCCCAGGCCCCTCGTCCACGATACTACAATAATTATCTTATTTTGATCATTCTAAAAAGTAACAGACCACCGATGACCACCGTGGCAGTCGTTTTAAATACTTTTGTAATCTCTCGCACCTGAATATTACGACACATATAGTATATTCATGAAAGACTCCTACAGTTAGTTCGAGTCCTTTCGCGTGTCCGCGTATTTGTCTCTCCCGTATCAAACGAAAATGTGTCCAACTTCGATCATTCGGAAAATTTTACCACGAAGATCGAGTTGTCTTTAAAAAAATTCTACCGTGTCTCGAATAACTTCATAACACTGGCAAATGTATAAAATCGCCGGGCGGCAATAGCGTGGAAATTTCTGGGAGATCGCTCGGTTGGATCTCAGCTATGGAAGCTCCCTGGCAACGGGTCGCGTTCGAAGGGAAGCAACAGTTGCAGGAGCGAGACGGTTCACGCGAATCCGCGCAAAGTGGCTCCGTGGAAAAGCATCCGCGTGTAGATCGACCGCTTTTGCGTTCGAGGTCGAGCCGAGAGGGATGGGACGGATGGCTCGAATCCATTCAACCCCGTAAATTATAAACGCGTACTCTTAAGCAGAGTACGCTGAAAATTTTACGCGCTGATGTTTGTGCATGCGCATCTTTTAATGGAACGTCGTCGTCGATACGCCGCAGGCGATTTATTTGTCAATTGGGTCGTTTAGTTGGTTCTGAAATTCATGGCCAGGATTCGTCGTAGGCTGTAAGAAGGTCATTTTTTGATATTCGTAGTAGTTTTAATACGTGTTTGTCCATTGCAGTGATTCTAATTGGATTTCGGTTTAACACATCGTTGACGGTGTATCGTGGAATACATTTTACCTCAGTTTTCGCATATTATTGAGAAATATGTCAAATGAAATAAAATGTAAAACATCGGTTCGAACGATTCCCGGCCTCAACGTTTAACAAAGTAAAATCGTCGATTTACGTTTCGCGTCAACAGTGTGTTAATATAATTTTACCTTAACAAAAAAAACAGAAGGAAAAGCTATTTCATTGCTTTATCATGATTTATCCGATTTCATTTATGAATACGAACGATTTCATTTGTGACCTTTTCAACCTTATGTTAATCGTATTGTAGTATCGGGAATATACTACTAATTAATGATGGTTTATTTATGAATGATCGGATGATATGGATGTTGATTAAACAGAAAAAACGATGGTTGTTTCACATGAACTTATCGCAATAACGTACTATACTTTAGACAACTCAATAATTAATTTGCAACTCTCGTCACAACGGATCCAACGCTCTCTCTCTCTCACGCGGACCACACTATCTCACAACGCAACTCGCACTCTCTGACTTCTCTACCGACATTGCCTGTGAATTTGTCTTTCTGTCTTAACATCCCTTTTGTTCCTTTGTCTTAGTCTCACCCCGCACGTGTTACGCAACCGCTCGTGGCCAGGGTCGCGTAGGTCTTTTTCCTACGAAACTCTTCGACTGAAGGACCGACGACTCATTCATGGGCCTGTCGGCACCTCGGCTCCCGACAATGTTTATGGTTTACCCCATATTTTTTAAGGCTTTTGCCCACGATACTACAGTATTGATAATTTACAATGTTTTCTATAAATTGAATTTGGATGGAAATTTTAAATGCCTAATCGGTTCGGTATTTCAATTTCCGGAATTGATAGGAGAGTGCTTAGATACGAGTGTTCAAATATTTTGGGAAATGAATATACGTGATTCGCAAACAAGCTATTCGCCAAAAATGGTTGAACGAAGCAACTTACGGATGCTAATTGAACGTGACTCAAAGTGATAAAAAATATTGTTTAGATTCAATTTTAAACGATAAATAAATTTCTATGCAAGCAAGCGGATATATCTTGAAATATTACTTTCTACGTTTTCGCACTATATGGCTAGAAATATGGTCTCACAGGAGTAGATTAAATACACCATATTCTTTCAGAGAATTAATTGTAAGATTTCTTTTACGTATCCTTCTTCCTGTTTCTTTCTCTTCCATAAAAAAGAGTAGAAGAATTTTAAACGCTACAATTTCGTTTAAAAGGTTCATTGTAAAATGTCTTTACGTATCATAATACGGAATTCCGCTATTAAAACCGAAACGATCTCGGTCGAGCTGCGCGTTGTAACTGAAAACAGATAAAAAGCTGGCTCCATGACGCGGTGTAACGAGCGCTTTACACGATGCAGATCATCGGAATGAAATAAGAGCAACAGCGCGGCAAAACGTAATCGTTCGAACGGCTGATAAAAAGGCCCGATGTAAGTGGGACGATATGATAAAAAGGGAGCTGGCAAATGAGCCGGGGATAATTCGACGCTGTTTTTAATTACTTGAGCGCGACATGGATTATTGGTACATCGCTGGTAGGGATAGTTTCTCCTGGTTAGACTTCCTCGTATTAACACTTTGACTGCCACGTCAAAATCGCATGTTTCGCTCAGGATGCCACGGGAGTATTTTTATTATTCAAAGCATATAATGGCAAAATAATAATAAATTGATGATGTAAGACAGCATTGTTCCCCAATGGATCGTTTATCTTATTGGTGGTCACGGGTGACCACCGTGGCGCCTTGGTAACAGTTGATAGCGACGTATTATAACAAGGCTTCGTTTATTTCAACGAACCATTCGCATTCGTTGTTTCGTCGTAAGCAAAACGTGCAGAATATATCGTTGAAACGTGTAGAAGATATTGGTAAACGGTATTTGCTCATTCTATATATAGTAGTAAGGTATGTGCACACTTCTAGCTTCAATTATATGATTATAAAACAGCATTTACGATTATTTTCTAAGCTGTGTTTATAATAATATTCGTAGAGTACCCCTCAAAGATATAAATGCGAACACAGTGCACCGTTAGATGCAAGATTTGTTCTCATTTTTTTTTATTGATGTTGTAATAAAAATGTTTAATCGTTCAATAGGGCACTTTTTATTTCAAAGTATCTTCTATTTATCGGTTATATTCAAAATACCCTAACTGTCAATTTTCATACAATTTTTACAATCGTAAGAAGTTGAAGCGCTCCGGTCATATATGTAAACTCCCTAGAGTTCAAATATGATAGGGACTCTCTCTGTTTACGGACAGCACGACTTTCTTTCTTTCACGCACAGAGCGACTTTCTTTTGTTTTACGGACAACCATTTTGAGAGACACGCATTTCCCAAACGGACGGACAGAGAGCAATATCAGAGATAGACAAGATCACAGAAGAAAGAATAATTATTGAAAACATTGAAGATTAACGGAGAAAGATCGGTAGCTCAGGACGTTGGAAATCGATTCTCGATTTTCAGGTGGACATTGCACAGAACTTGTTATTTATTGTTTATTGTTATAGATTAGTATTAATTGTTGTTTACTCCTGTATTTCGTTTAAGTATTTTCACAATAAACTCGATTTTCAGAATCGATCACCTGAATTACCCCGAGATTTACCATTTTACATATATGACTAACGTGACAGTCAAAGAAGTCATGAGTATCAAGTCATGAGTATAATCGATAATTGGAAATCAGAAATGTACCATTGTAATGTTACCATTGTAACGGCGGCTACTAATGTTGGAGGCTGAAACTATGCGGTGCATGACATCTCTCGTGACACATGTATTGGCCTAAAAACCTGTGAATTGGAGAGAGTCGAAGACAATCTTCGTTTCGTATTTATCATCAGCTTTTATAATCGAGTTATCGAAGGTGCGTGAACACATAATCGTATCACGAGTGGCAAGATCACGTTCGAGAATCCCTGTTGGCAACATGTAACACCTCTGTCGCGTGTGTAAGCGCTGCACTGGTACAAAGGCAAACGGGACATCGATTACAAACTGTTCATTTCATGTGTATATACTGCTGAAATTCGCACCCCTTGACGCACTATTATAAATTCGATACGGCAGATCTTGACGCATTACAGGCCACATTAATGATGCAACGCGTTGTTCTATAGTTTCTAACGTTACAGATTACGCGATAAAATAAGATCGTAATATTAGCAAGTATTATGACGCTAAATTTATTTCCAATCATTTTTTCCCATAGATATATCGAGTATCAATCTTCGAACTTAGTTTTAAATTTATGTTCTCTGCGATTACTTAGTTTCCAATTTGTAAATAAAAATTTAATCAGATCCTATGATTCAATTCGTCTTGGAATTAAACGCGCTATAACAGCGGTCGGGATTGAACTAATCGTAAAATTGTATCGTGAAAGTAACCTGGAAATCAAACATACTGCATATTATAACGTCCACGTCTCGATACTTTTATTCGTTAGCATTGGATTGAAAGAAAAGCATCGATATCGAGCAAAGCCAAGAGCACTCCAAACGAGAAACAAAAGTGCGCGACGGAACAAAGCTCATCGGCGCAAAACCTGGCAACAAACAAATCGAATCGAATCAACAATTCGATTCCAGTGTCGTACTCGAAGTTCAGTTTATCGAGCAGCTTTCGGAGCAAGCGTATCGTCGGCCAAAGAAAATTTGCAAACAGCTCAACCTTTTATGTTCCTTTGTCAACGCGATATCACGGTCAAGCGGATTCTTCATCGCGTAAGCGTAAGCAACGTTTGTTTCGTTCGTTTCTGTGGAACTGCAACGAAAGCTGCAACTGGGATTAATCTTGGAACTGAAATTCAATTCGATCCCAAGAGGGCGAGAGAATTATTTATCGGAACGATCCGATCGCCTACCCTTCGTTACAAATCGCGTGGCGGCACGCGAACTGACGTTACAATTAGCGGCGTTCCGTGGAACTGGGATCGATGGTGCAATTACGCGTAACAGGCTCGGAAGTTCGCCCCCGATCGGCTTTGCCTTCGCGCCCTGTAAATCTCGGAAAAGTCTCGTTTTCTATCAATTGATAATTCGACTTTTTTCAGTCACTTGGCGAGGTCCATGTGGAACACGATGATTCGTAGAACATTTGACGATGCCAATTTGCTCTGTCACATTGATAGCGTGTAAAATTAGAGCGCGATAAAATTTAACAAAGTAAGATTAGGATACCGATATCTCGTTCCATTTTTTTAATTTTAGCACGAAAAGTAGATTCATTTACATCAAATTTAATAGATTCTTATCATATAGATTTAATTTAATAGAAATTTCTTTAATCGTGTTCGTAAAGTGATGAATTTAACAATAAACGTAGATCAATTGTAAATTTGAGGTAGAGACATATATATAGTAATAAAGAAAATTACCGGTGCTTCTTTTGGGTAATTTTTAACTCGATCGTATTTTTCATCATCGATGAATTTCTTACGATATCTCCGTTTAAAGATTATTTTACTCGTTTCGACAAGAACAGAACGAAAATAGAAAAATTCGGAGACAATAGCTGGGTTGAATCGAGAATTTCGATCACCTGCTAACACCAAATCCATTGAAATTCATAAATAAACGACCATAAAATCGAGCATATTCTAGCCTCGGGTGGCCTGGAGGGTGCAACGACAGCTGGATATCGCCGCATCGACGAGTCATCCGTGTGTTCCATTAATTTAATTCATCGATGCCGGATAATTCATCAAGAGTACGCATCGACGAGCGTTGTATCTTGAGTGGACATCGACGTTTCACGTCGATTCGCGGTGCAATTGGGACAATGTGTGCGTAACATCGTGTCCACCGATGGAAATCGCCGTAGTAACGCCAGTACGAACAAACGGAAGGACAAATCAGGCTATTTCCACGATCGTTTCTGGTCTAAACTCTGGGATTCAGAAATTAAGATCGCATCGGTCGTCGAGAGACAAACTCGCTTCCGGGGACACGTCGTTTGCAATTCGATTTGCGTCGACTAGTTCCAAACAATTCGGACAATTACGATCTATTAATTTAGCCCCAACTATTCCGCTCGGATTAACTAAACGTATTTCCAGCAACACGTGGAATAATTCATGGATCTATGAATTACTGGTAGGTTAATAGACGACGTCAGGATTCTCGCTGGCCATTATCACCAAGTTAATGAAATTATTTCGCGAGTTTAGTTGCGTAGAAAAACCCTTTGTCCGGTGGTTTAGTTTGGAACTTTACGAATTAGAGAGATTGGTCGAAGCTACGCGGAATCTTCAGATCTCCTTGAGTCTGTTTCTTTGAGTCTATCGTTTCATGGTTCGTTGAAGTAGGACACTGATTAGATATTTGCCATCGCTGTTCCAGTGCAAATAAAAGATAACAGACTTGGATGGGTTGTTTCAAGATTTCGGTCACGAGGTCGCATCTTGACCCCCTATGTTTGCGTCCTTTTTAGTATAGAACAGCATTTTCTGTAAAATCAACGTAGATGACGCGTACACACTATATTTACCAAATAATAAATAATAAATTTTACCAAACTATGATTGTATGTTATCGATGCTACATTTTCAGACTGGTTTCAAGTTTTATTCATATAATTAACGCAATCGTGTTTTATTAAAATGTTAATGAAATTTCAATCTGTTTTACATAAATCACGCGATATACACGTAAAAGTTTTCTATGGTATTCCATTCGAACATATTTAAACAACGAGTACATGTACTTTTAAAGACGACTTCTTCAGTCGTTATACTTGTTATACTCGTTATACTCGTAAACAAGTTGCTGTCTTAAGTGGTTAAATGGAGCAATGAACGAGCCCTATACGAGACCGAGGCTCTGCGGCGACGATGCAACCGCTATAAACACTCATCATTTGCGCATTTGAAAAGGCTAGAGTGTTTATCAAACGCATACAGACTCCTCGTCTCGCAGCCACTGATGGCCAAATAACGATGCCGAAACGCGATGATGTTTTATGGTGCACGCGTAGAGAAGGAATAAATTCGCAATGAACGCGGTGGTGAAACGATCGCGAGGGGAGAAGGAAATTTGCAGTAGCCGGCTCGGTAACAGCGTACTGCGTCGTTGTTCATTGTTTCATTGAAGGTCGTTAACCATCGTTAGCGGTCGTTCGTCCGCTTGTCGACGTTGGTTTGCGGACCGCCACAGAGGCCGCGAAACACGCGGCAAAATCGTTCCTCCGCGGGAACCACGACTCGCTATCGCCTCCACGAACGCTTAACGATCGTTATTCTCGCAAAAATTATGGTAATTCGCGAGACGATGTTCCGCTAAGATGCGTGGGATTTGTTCATTCACAGTTTGGACGTTAGATTAAATTAGAATTTCATGTTTTACAAGAGAGCAGCGTTAAAATTCAATTTGAAATTTCCGTGAAAATCTATGAACTGATCTTATCTTAACTGCTTCGGTAATTAAAATGCAGATTATTAATAATAATAACAAGGAGAATTCTCAAAACCGAAAGATTTAAAAACTAAACGCACTTTTGTCAGTGTAACGCGATTCTCCTTTTCATTGCGTTGTCTTGATTGCTCTTCGTTCAACTGAACGTTTGAATGTACTCGAGTGTATCTAATATAACGCTTCGATATTTAATATTATAAATAGAACCTTATCAAAGCGGCACTTCGTACGTATCGCACTCGACAAGACCGCCAAGGGTAGTCACTCGTTACATACATTAAGTTTCATTGTATTTACATAATAAAATTTCCAGACACTATCAACTCGAATCATCTACAACCAATTTTCCTGTGATATCTTCAACATACAGATACCCTGTTATCATTATCGTTCTCCTCGGTTCAGAAGTCCGAAGAAAATTTGCATCTTACACGTTATAAGGATTCTACTGTATTTCGATTTTCCATATAATTTACTACATTTTATATATTCCGCGCTTATTACGAATAAAATATTTCAAAGAAAATACGTTAACGAAACGATTTCGACATTTTCCGCTGAATCCTTGAAAATTAGTCATCCGACCCTGATCTTACAATCGTCTTATCTTCTAATTAAATTAACCACACGATATCGGTACTGTCCGAAAGGAGACGTCTTATCGTGGCTACACCTCCGCTACCCTTGCTCCTCTCGCCCTTTATCAACGTCCAACCCCTGCTGTTGCTAATGACTATTCAAGCCGACCTAGACTCGTGCTCCAGCTCCTAGCGGCCGATAATGACAGAGGCGGGCGACCTATGTGTAGCCTCGTTTGCAGACATCTCTCGTTCGGGACTTAGAATCACCGCTTGGCAAATTGGCCTGCGAACACGTTGCTCTCGCTGGGAACACCGCACGACTCTGTAATTTCGCGGTTCGAGGGCGGTTCCGCGGTAACAGCCGTTGGAACGGATGACAGGCGGTGGAAAAGACGAGAGCAGATTGACAGTATCGTTCACCGCAACTCGTTCGAGACGAGGAAGTTTAATAAGATGATACGTACATAAGAAACCAGGCACGTGCTTGGATCTTCGGCTCGTGGCACGTGGTTGAACTTCTAAACAGATGTTACTACGTGTAGATTTTTTCGATCGAGAAACTTTTAAACGAACCTCTTAGAGGATATGTTGATCAGCTGCTTAAATTAGAACGTAAAGAAAAATGGCAATTATAAATACCGGCTTTCACTCTCAGATCTGCCGTGAAAAGCAAACTGGAATGTTCGAACAACTGGTTGACTTCTCCAACGTACACGACGGTTTATTTATCGTCAATGGGGCGTGGTGCAGCGCTGGTGGTGCTGCGCAGGGTGGTTTTTGCGCGTAATTCTTACGGAGAATTACAGTGCCAGCCGGTGGTCACCGGGGACGGAATTAGGGATGATTTGTTTGCAGGAGAGAATAAGTGGCTAGACGTACGTTCAGATTTTCACTGGGTGAAATTACCTTGCGGTTTGCGGCGAATCTCGTTTCGATATTTAAGTGGATAATAATTTATCGTTTCAAGATCAGTCGTCTTTTGAAACGCGATAAAAATTTCTTCCGTAGTAACTATTAATAATATCGTAGAAACTTTATCTTTCGTATAGCTACGATAGTTTGATACTATAGATATATAGGTATAATACGTGCCTATATTTTTTGTAACCACTATACGTAACAATTTTAAAGTAAACTTCTCTGTATTAAACCAAAACCATATGCTTCTCCACGAGTATAACTCTACGCTCTATCTTTATATTACGACACAGGGGATCAAGATCAATTTTCCTAAAAATAAATACCACTTACACTTAGCTGATAACTCGTTCAACTACGACGCACAGCGAAGGGTTAAAAATTGCTATTTTCGAAGCTAGCATCGATATACAACGCATCTTCCGTCTAATCTAAAATGCCGTACACGTTTAAAAGATTCTTTCATGCAGCACGAAACCGCGAGGAATTTTATGGCACAAAAGGATGCTCGTCCACGTATATACAGCCTAAAGCGACGTTCGTCAAAGTATACGAGACCACGCGTCTCGCAAAGTTGCCCGAGGATGGGTGGCATTTTGCGGCACGAAATTGCACGTGACACGAGAAGAAAATCCCCCATCCCCTTGCTCCAGCTTACCTAGAAGTTGCCCGGGTAACATCCGTCCCATCTACAAGCACGTATCTCCCTATCGCGTGGGATTAATATCGCACGGTCGTCTTGTCGAGCTGAACGTGTCTCCCAAGGAGACAGGAATGGAAGAATCGGAGAGCAGTGACGGGTCAGCAGGTGGTGGAATACCGTCCCGTGAACGGGTCTCGTCGATCGACGCTCAAAGACTCGGGTGGTATGCATAGCCAGCCAAATTCGGTTTGTCTATCCCCCCGGACACGAGGCGTCGACCAGACCATCCAGATATCCGAAGTGAATCCCGACGAACGATTCTGGCACAGCTCCAACCGTTTCCGGTGAAGGGTTGCTGCCCCTCCTACCTCCTGAATACTTTGCCATTCGGTTTCATTTTCATTATCATTTCTAACTGCCAACACGCAGGATATCCTGAGATTTGCCGCTGTTATCGATCATCGCGATAAAAATAGCGTGTTTTTATCTGGACGAGGAAATTGGACGATGAAGATCCGTTATGGTCTGGTGGAGATCGTTAATTCTTTTTTCACTCGGGATTTATTGAATCATACGTTTGTGTTAGCTCGGTAATTAAGAAACGAGCGCTGCAAATAAAGGACGGTTAGTTTATCCGTATTTATATTTATATTTGCTATGGTTGAACAATTTTAAGTTTTATAATATATACGTCGATGTATTAATATACATTTAGATGATACGATATTTTAAAGTGTGATATTTTTGAAACGGTTTTCCGAATGATTAATCGGAAGATTAATTATGGAAAGATATTCGTCTATTTCACGTGGCGTGCAAAAAGTTAAACACGCGATGATCAATGATGTTCGCGTCCACGGGGATGGTTACTATTTACTGTTTGATTGGGAGGAAACACGGTTATTCGTTGTCCCGTGTTATTTCGGCGAAATGGGACATTTGTACGAAGATAATGTGAATTGACGATAATGGTTCTTACTATACACTGCTATTATCAAATGTCCTTTGGGCTTATTTTCTAATGCAGGATAGTTTATTCGAGTCTGGTAGCTTGGCGGATTAAATATATAAAAGCACGAGTGCGAGTCAAAGAGCATTAGTGACAGGAGCCAGAGCACCGCTCGAACGTTGTCGAACTTTGCTGCTGATTATGAGCGCAGAAACGACGTTTCATAAGTCGTGGCAAAAAATATTTTATGGAATAATATTAATGAGATTAAAGTATCTTTTAAATTGTAAAAAAAGTCCTAATAGTTTTTGTATTTGTGTCGAGTAACGCATTAGAAGCTATGTGATTGGTACAAGAGTTTGTAAAATATCAAAGATGATTAATAAATAACGAAAAGTTAGCGACGGTAACAACGCGTCTACCGTTTAACAACGTACTAATATCAGAAAGATAATTAATTTCTCCCAAACTTGGTTGCAAACTTTCCAGACTTAGCTCAATTAAATTAAACCCCAATACTCTTTATAATTCCATTTAATATTCAAAGGGGACATTAATCGAAGAGTTGATTATCGAATTTTTCGAGAATAGGTAGGACAGCGATGGGTCGCTTCGTTTAAAGTTCTCACGAAACTCGGCTGGCATTATCCTTTTAGAAACGAATCGTTCGATTCGATGAAGCGAAATGGGACCAGAAACGAGACCGAAAGTCAGAAGAGGTTAGCTACTTGGGCGATCCTTTTGATTCGGTGAAAGGCTTCTGCTGGTATCTTCAAAGAGCTCCTCTGGCAGAAATACAGCCGCCGGACCGTAAAAACAGAGAAAGGGGGAGGCTGTTACTCGCTTTTAATTTCGCCTGGCGTAAAAGCCGCCATCTCTAACATCGATGCACGCTGCGTAAGGCTTTTTCCCCTTTTGTGGTTTAGACTATAGAACATTGGATATCTCGAGATTTCTGCCTGTTCATTCCGACGAATCGTCTCCACGAACGGGCCCTTCCTTTTCTCTTTTTCACATGGAACGATTAAACGAGTCGTTGCTTTTTATTCACCACACGCGTGTTAGGAGGACCGTTAGGCTTTTAATCTTTCGTCTTGTTGACTGTTGATTATAGTAGCAGGAAGAAAGTGCAAGTTTCAATCTTGCGAAGTAAATGATAGGTTCGGTGTCCTAGAGTACGTTAAGTAGCGTTTGGTGCAATTTAGTATGCTTGATTCTTTAAGCTTTGCTTGCATTATCTAATTTTCGTATAATGACGTTAACGGCGATATCTCTGTGTCAGTATCTACGCGTATCTGCACAGTTAACGTTTCCAGTGCCGATTGAGACGACCATGGGCTCGATTAGAATTGTATTGTTCAATTAGTATAGTTCATTCGTATCTAAAAATTGTTGTAAATGATATAAAGCTTGAAGAGTGGTTCGCTTTCCTATTATAGACAATCGTACGTATTCTATTATATGTATTATATAAAACATTTCGAAGCTACTATCAATGTATTGGGACACGACTGCGATCGTATGACGCGTTTAATATATTCGTAAAAGATTTCAACGATCTTAGACACTCTCGCTAGCCACTGTACCAATTCAACGGTAAAGAGGTTAAACATCGATCAATCGCGACTTACATGTTTCAGCTTTGAAACGTGAAACGGCCGTCGTACATTAGCCCGATTCATCGAACGAGTCTCTTTGTCGTCTCATTGAAAATCTATCAAAGCTTCGCCACTCAAAGCTAGTCCGAACTGCTCAGGAAATCAAGTTGGCCGTGTATCATTCATTACGAAACGACGCTGTTTGATGCGGCGATTCGCGTGACAGAGGCATGCATAATGCGACATCGTATCGGACGACGAATGGCGGTGACTCGGTTGGAGGCAGTAATCGCGTCAAGAGCGTCGTGTTTTATGCGCGGTGACAGAAACGGGATGGCGGGCCGTGTTGGCGACGAATCGAACCGCGTGAGATAGGATTACTGTACGGTTCGTCGGCTCCGAACACCCGGATGCGGAAGCTGCAGCAACGCCGCGTGTCACCGTAATCTATGTTCCGTCGAACTTAATCTGGTCCCGCGTGGAAAATCGACAAGACCAACGCGCAGCCTCTCTCTCCCTCTCTCTTTCTGATCCGCATACGAGAAACCGGAAGCGTAACCCGCCTCCGAGAATCTATTTACTTTGCGCGTCATTAAACTTCCACGTTACGAAAAGTTGGATTGCGTGAATGATCGATAGCTTCTTCAGGTGCCAGTAGGAAATGTAACAAAGTTCTGTACGTGCATTAGGCCTTCGAATGACAGCACTGATTAATGCGGTGACATTTTAAACTCGCGTGTACGATTACACATCCCCATGCAACCCTGCACTTAGAACGCGTCATTGATTTTACAACCCCGTATTTTGTTTAATGATTAATAGCGACGGGATTGAGTTCAGTTTGTAAATTTTTGTTCCTTAGTATTGGGACGCTTTCTGGCCGTGTATAGAATACGATAATTAGACTGCGGATATTTATGCAAACTTCTACTTCTATGAAGATATTTGAAAAATGGAATATAGATAGAAAATTTTTACTTGTCAAATATCGAAGCGACTACGATGCTTTGGACATATTATCCACCTTCGAATTTCCCGTAAATGCGTAAAAGTTTTACTCGAGTCTATCGCTATGCTTACAATGCCATCGTCAGAGTATTTATTTATCGAGATGAAACAAAGGATTCTGACGGTAGGGATATTTCCAGAATCGATGCAGGAAAATGTGGGGTGCCTAACCGATCTTGAGCAAACATCTATTCGTTTCCTTCGATCCGAATGTTCTTACCCTCGCGAACTAACGAGACCTCCAGGGGTGACTACGGGTCAAGCATAGGGCGGCATTAACCCCGAGTAAGCCGCAAAAAAAGAAACTTTCCTTGCACCAGCTGAGTAGCAACCGTTTCTATGAACCGTTTCCTGTTCGCTACATATCGATTCGTCTCTCGGACAAAATTGAATTACGCTCCTACGGAAAAGAAAACGAGGCGAGAGAAAGCGTAGAAGAAAGAAAAGATAAGAGCGGAACGAGTTTCTGAAGGGGAAAGAGAAATATCGAGAGAAATGAAGCAGCTGAAACGGGAAAAGAAACAAAATGGGAAGCGTGGCTTACTCACGGAATTTGCCGCGTTAACAGCCAGATCCTGTAATACCGTCGACACCGGGACTTCAATTAGCCTCTTTATCGATTTCCTAACCGAGATCTAACCTTCTGATTTTCTCTTCGTTCGACGAAGAAAAGGATTTGCTAAGGGGACATATTATCCGTTGATAAAGTTTCTTCTTTTTAGCTTATTTACATCGTGGGCTGATTTAAAAATCTTACTCGTTGATTTTTGAAAATTAGTTCGTCCAAGTGCACCACACTTGCCAAAGTATCAACGTCGTCACTGTCAGAAATTACTGTTATATTAGGTTGTCTGAAAAGTGTCTTTCTTTTACAGACACGTCTTTTACAACGATGCATCTTTATACAAACATGAAACCTAATCCGTGAAACGTTGTGATCTTTACTTTGATAGAACAAAATGGATCATACGTAATTCGATAAAATAATACAAAACGGAAAATGTTGTGCATCCATTAATATTTCTAATGATCGAGCCGTGAAAAATACGGGCGTCGACGTATTACATCTACGTATTTTCAAATCTCTGAAAGAATTTTCAAATCGTGACGTTACAAACCATTGGAAGAAAAGTAGCGGAACGTCATTCTTCGCGTACGTTTTGACGTCTATGGCATCCTTATTTATTACGACGACGACTTCCCGTCGGCCAAGGAAAGTTTACTCTGACATTCTGCGCATTCCATCGGTAACCAGCCATGCCACGAAGGAAATTCCTTTCACGTAGTCAAAGGACGGGAACGCGGCGTCTACACAGGCTGGTTTAAGGCTTCACGTGCACGCCAGATTCGAGGACAGCGATACCCTGGTTATTGTGGGAGATACCTCGATAACAGGGCAGAGGCAATGCCACCAGATCTGCGTCGCTTGCATTCTACTGGTGCCGGCCTAATGACCGGGAACGCCGGAACGGTACATAAAACACGAATTAGCGAACGGTGGTAATGGATCGAGCGAGCTTCCAAACGACGATATATCTTCGTACTTGCAACCAGTCCCTGGAAGATAATTATGTACCGATGTACTGATCTGTACTGTACAAGATACGGATACCTATGGAAGATCCCGTGAAACTTCGTTAGATTCAGCTTGACATTAATTTATATATAGTGACTCGCGAAAGCGTTGAAATTTTCTTTAGCTCTGTAATCAGGCTTGTTTTAAACTTTATCGATATAATTATGACGATCGAGTCTCGTAACAGCGATAATGAAATTTCAAGATGTTTCATATAATACACGCGATATATATTACGTAAAAGATCTTTGTGGTAAGTGACCCACTGTAGGTGATAGGATTCTTAGATCATGCTTTTAACGTGGTCGAACATCACGGTGAACATAAACGACGAATGAATAGATAGCTTTTGTAGATAAAATTGGTTATTCTGATGATATCGAAGACATTGTTAGATCAACGAAGCGAACAGGTGTTATTCGTTGATAAAATCGTTGTGAGACACTTTAGAAAATAGGAATTCCTGGTGTGATCGATTGAAAGATTCGCAGATAACTAACATCTCCGTGTTAACTAAGATAACTAGTCGATTAACCGGATTTCCCGCGAGGCGTTGATTGCGATGCGATCACAGTTATCCTCTAATTACTCGAAGCTTGTCGGTAGTTCGACGTTCGACGCTAGTATCACGACGCAGACCTTAATCTGGGATTCGCTGTCAGACATCAATCGCTCGATGCGATTGTCGCGTCATTTCATAAGCCCTCTACTCCACTCTCTGCTGGCCTATCGCTCGCTCCACGAGCTTCACCAGTCAGTACGCGTATACGTACGTTTGTACATTGTGTAAAACAACATTTCCCCTCCATTGTTCCCTGCCCGAACCAAGCCGATCCTCTTCGCAATCTACCAGTTTTCCGCGCTGTTTGCGAATTTCAGATTTTCGAAATATCTCTGCTCGCGCAAATATTCCGCTTCAACCGACGAATCGACAGCGATCGATTCGCCGGATTTTGTCGACTTCCGTGCATCGATCAAGGGCTTCGTGGATAGTCTGTCGTTCGTATTTCGTGCGAATAATCGTACATTCATTTTCATTCAGTCGCATTAATCAAACATAGTTTGCAGTTTATCCGCGCGTATTCTCGCGATTAGCTGCCGTTGGACGAGTTTGCTCGTATTCATATAAGATTACTCGCGTTAATTTTCATTTCGCCGCGCTGGTATCGCGTTAATTCGTCAGATTCACCCTCCGACTGATTCGTTGGTTTTCGTTTAATTAATTCGTAATAACTTCTGATTAACCTATGTTTATTCATTCGCGTTTAATTTCTTCTGGGTATACGCGTACGTGTAATATGTATATGCAGAATGTTAGGAATAATACACCGAGGACTTTGCGAGCCTATAGTTTTCGCCAAGAGGAGTACAATGTAGGACCTAAGATCAACTCATTTCATTTCATAAAAATTAAAATTAAAATTAAAAACACAGAAGTGGCCCTATAAAAAACAAATTTTAATATGAAGACCATTTTCATCCTGTCTGTCCACCAAAGATTCAATCTAAATATCGTCTTACGTTACAGCAAAGTAAAATTTTAATACCACATCGATAGAATTGACTCTAAGAGCGATACTTGCCAAAAGTTTTGCACTACCCTTTTTAGAAACACTTCAAGATCTTTAATCTTTACAATACCTTGTATATCTCCGTATGCGTACCATTATCTTAATTCCGGGCCGATTTCGATACGCTGGATCCACGGACGTAATTTGTCTTCTCCGTTGTCTATTTTCTATCACGAATCCGAAAGCTCCGACAAGAATATTTCTCGCTTGATTTACCGCCCCCTGGACGTTCTGTTTCGCACGCGATCCGACACGGTACCGCGTAAATTTCGCTTTATCTGTATGCGCGTTTCTGATTTTCAAAAGCGAGGAACACCACGCGGTGATCTCCCAGGAGTTCTTCCAGTTCCGCCGGCAAAACGTGAATTTACGAAGCTTGTTCCTCGTTGTTTCATTTGCTCACGAAAATTCTCACTCTTCTCTTCTATGTTTACATCCACGTCCTGTACAGAGTGTCCAGTAACTGCTGGCACAACCGAGGGAAGAGTGACTCCTCGTGAAAAAATAGATCAAAAATAAAGTTTTTGCGTATGACGCTTCGATTTTGAGAAAAACCATTTTCAAGATCTGGCTGGTATATATTTACTAACAGTAAATTTCGATTTGGCACACTTTTGCTTATGACATTTTATTGAATTAACTGTTGTACCCCACCTATCAGTTAGTTACCAGGCACCGTGTACACGCTCTGCTCGTGTATCTTCTGTTTCGATGTTTCAAAGATCTCCAATCTCGCTAACATAAAAAAAAAAAAAGGATGAAAACGTCGTAATTTCTAGTAAAAGCCATCGAATATATCGCCGGGAGGTTCGTTCATCCTGAAATGCGGCTACCTAAAGGTTATTAACAGAATCCTGGGAATCCATCAGAAAATTTGGTTGGTTTTTCGACGAATACCATGTCCCGAGTTTTCGTTCGAGCGTGACCAGATGAGGTTACCTGCCTCGTCCATCTGATGTTCGCGTGGAATTCTCGAAAGTGTAAAGACGAGCGAGAGATGTGTCTCTGTCGTTTTAACGAGAAACGCTCGAGTCGTTGCAAAAGCATTCAAAACGGCTGACCGCTGTAGCAACGTTCGAGGTTATTTCAGGATGGTGACCGGCAAGAACGTGTGCTCCCAGCTCGAATTCTCTTCAAAGAATTGGAACGTTGCTGCTTCGAAAATCCCCGGCTCTCTGCCGCTGTTTCTCTTTCCATGGTTATAGCGGGACAGAACGTGCGCTGTTTAAACGCGAGACTCGTAGTATTGGCGTTCTAGTTCGACGTTCCCAGCGAATTCGTCAAATCCTCGTTTTTTTTCACCATTGCCCCGTTCTGTTCCCTTTCTCTCGGTTGTCCATGGCTTTTGCTACGTCATGGAAATTTTTCCTTGGAAATTCACAGAAATAATGGTATTTATTTAACCCCGTTGCAACTGCGGTATTGTTTCGACTTCTCGAAATACGGTGTTTCCTTTAGTACAGTAATATGTATGAAGCAAGATTCTTGTCAAAATCGAGACGTTAGTCTGTGTGGGAACGTGGTCCAAGAATACAAAGCTAAATTAACGAGTTTGCAGTTCTGTGACCTTAGTGGATGGTCAGTGGGACCACACGTATGCTGGGCCACCTGTGGGTCGGATGCGTACGAAATCGTATGTTCTATAGTTCAGTTAATCTTTCAAAAGACATGTATCTTTCAATTCTTATACGAATAATAAAATTATTCAATTAAACGTAATATTAGGTTGTCCGAAAAGTTTCTTTCGTTTTATAAGGAAATAATAGACGCACGATGTCTTTTGTTTTATATTAGTTTATTGAGTTATGCACGAACGTAATAATAGAAATATAACGAAATAGGTCATACCTAATTCAATAAAATAATATAAAACAGAAATTGTTGTTCGTCTATTATCACCTTACGAAACGAAAGAAACTTTTCGGACAACCTAATAATTGATTCAAACATATCAATACCTCTTATTGATACTTCTTATAAATCTGAAGAACATATCCTGGGAAATTAAAGCTATATAATCAAAATATCGAAGTATTAAATGTACAATTAATTATTTATTGTGCTTGAAATCCTACTGAAATATTTCTAATTAATTGTTTATGTAATAGCGATCAAATAATTATATGGTTATTTGTGCATTTTACGGAATTCTTATTTATATTTACATAAATAATACAAATATTTTTGTACAAACATGGTTGAATATACGTAACTATACAGCTAGAGTGTATGAAGACTTAATATGTCTACATCTTGTACCGGGAACAGCTTGAAGTTCAACCATTTTACTTCTCAAACTTCACAACTCAATTAACCGTTACAGTTTCATCCGAACGTTATAATTTCACTTTCGCGTACGAAATCCACGAAACGAGCAAGTTCGCCTCGCAGCAGAGGTATCGATGATTAATCGGTCTTTACGGAGAAGAAATAAATGGTCGATGAACCGTTCGGATGATAAACAGCGAACATCATTAACGCGAACGATCGCGTGGATTCCTCCGATGGTAGAGAGTCATCGAGCCCGATGAACGTCGATTATTCAAGTCGAGCTTGTAAACGATGCTGTCTTTCCATTAGGTTGACATCTAGCGCAGCGAATGTTACATCACCGGCAGCGACCTTCTGTCACCATGGTCGAAATAACAAGGTTAATTAGTCCACGGGGAAGTTCTACTCGAAATCCTTCTATTAACGTCGTCACCTGCGAATCCTATTATCGTTGGGCGCCTGCTCCACCGGCATTCCGCAATTTGGCTGCCCCTCGTTTCTGTATCCCCCACGAATCGGCGACAATTAGTTCACTTACCGTCGAAATATTCAGCCGCTTCCGGTTCTGTCGGGTCGTCGAACTTGGCCGAGCGGTCACGTCGCGTCAACGGAGACGCGTGTAAATTCGGTAACGAATTTAATTAGCGTTCCGCTTCGATGCGTTTTCACGCTTCCAACGAATCTCCTTCCAAATCGGCATTTTTCCATGTCGCGCAGGAATCACACGTTTAATTAATATCTTAACTAACGTTTCGCTTTGTCATTCTTGCATTGGCTGCTCGAGCGTTTTGTTGCTTACTGTAACAGTAACAGACGACACAATATCGAGGTATTGTACGTAGTTCGTGGTTACGGAACTAAATAGAATCGTTCAAAATTTTTAACACGATTTATCTTTTTAATAAAATTGACAGGCTTGAACGAATTCCATATACTAGCGAAGTTCAGTGATTACCGGGCTCTTATATACTTACACAGCAATAATTTGTATATCTCGCTTCGCAAGAGCTTGTGCTTTATATTTTCATTATTTTATCAAACGTCTTCGATATTCTTGTCTTTAAATCGTAAAATACTGCTCGGTAATGACTACACAAATGTTATGGACAGGCCTCACACATTTTCGGCGACGTAGATCAATATGTCTGACTATGGCAGAACGATCTACTATCTACGAGGGGATTCTCTGACGGATTTGCGTCTCTAACACAGTGTAGTAATTAATTAATCGTTACATATTACACGATCGTGTGCGTGTTCAAGAATAGTTTGTCATTTATGATATAGCGTTGTAGTTGGACGAGTTTGATGATCAGGCCTCATGCTTAATAATCTCTTATCTTAGAAATTGAAACTGAGATTAGAACCTTAACTAAACTTTAGTGTGAATGCGATCTTTATGCGAGTCGTAACTACAAATACATGTCGCAAATGTAACTCGATGTTATATGGCAAGGCATTAGGTTGATCATAAAAGAAAAGGAACGAATTGTTCGATTAAAGTCACGACAATGTCGATCTTCGTATCGATTATAGCCATTGTTTCAACGGACAGGTTGATAAGACCGAGATTCCTTAAGGTTCTCGAACCGGAAGATCGAGGTACAGAACACGTTCGATTGGCCGAGGGCCTGATCTAACGTGCACACGCGATAACGAGGTTAATTAGCCCACGACGCCTGTCGGCGGTTCGTCCTGCTGCTGAATAATTTATCGACCTGTGGCAGGCACGTGTGTACACGTAAGTCTGTTGGCTTCGAAACCGGCTGACGTCGTTACCAATGCGATCGCGCGCACGCGCAAACCTTCGTCCTCTCTTTATATCCATGGAAAATTGTTCCTTCTAATTAATTAGCTCCGACCACCTTACGCGTTCTCCGATAAACTTGTTAACGTTGAACCGAAGAGTTGCCAGCTTTCGCTCCGTGTATTCGCGTGTTGCCCCCTTGATTTTGGCGAAATTGTTCGACTTTGTCGAGAACTCCGATGAATTGTTTAGTCGAAGGTAAGTAGTAGCAACCTCGAGTGGTATATAATTTAAACGACGTTCGTCGAATCGTACGAAATTCTTCCCAGATGTTTCGAGCAATCGACGTTGTGTTAATTGTACAAAATGTACGACTAGAGAGTAGCGAACAGCAGAATTGGTTGGCAGAATATTTGCGTAGCTCTGCGCCGTTTACCGAAACTTGGAAATTCTCAGTATTCATATCGACGAGGGTAAGATGAATCGAATCCCATCGAACCTCGGATAAAGACTTCTCGAAGTCTGGTCGATGGAGGAAGATCTCGTTGCAAAGAGGCAAACGTCGCTGTTCGAAACTTTTGACCAACCGAGACACGTCGAGCGCGGAGAATTTGCTCTTACTCAGTCATTTGCTTCTTCTTGCTGGCTCCATTTAAATGGGAACAACGACGGACTTTCGACTTTGAAACTCAATCGGTCTGTCCTCGTCGTAATCGACGTTGATGTTTAATTTCCAAGTGGCACCAGAAATGGATTTTCCTCGTACGTATCAATTATTTCGGTGAGGCCTGTTACACGGCTATCGATTTCCCGTCGACCCTCTCTTGTACCCAAACGAACGAGATTTAACGGTGCTAAGGCTGAAAATTAAATTACCCTGGTACTAAAATATCTCTGTGAAGCTTCTACGAGTCGGATGGAAGCTCGCGTCACCGACCTACCTGAATTACGCTTGTCTCGTTGCGTTGAGATAAACACCACTTTTCGCGAGCTTTATCTCCGCGAGTGCGACGAGGGCCACTCTAGCGCACCTATGCTAACTTATACTCGTTCTCCATGGATATGAGCGAAATACGCGAAATTTTTTTTATTAAAGCTGAATTTCTCGTTAAGATTCTGCTTAAATTCTTTGTAGTTTTCAATTCAATCGATTAGTGATAGCACCGAATAATTGTCAGAAGTTGTTGATCAGAGTGTAGCTCTGTATTTGTGGATTTTATATGTTAATAAAATTCTTGCAAAAACTTTTACAACAGTATGTGGCGGCACTCGACAGCAAATACCACCGGACGACACTAACTAGTGTCGGACGATGGCAGCGCAGTGGTTAGAGCCTTAGGTTACGAACGTTCGGAACTCGGGTTCAAATCCCGGCGACCCGTAGTCCGATTTTTCTTTCCACGGCATCTAAATTAGGAAAAAAGCAGCCGTACCTCAGCAGCGACATATATTCTACACCCGCAGCAGAATCTATCTCGGCCTCTACACTAGTGTATCACTACACTATCGCCACAACTAACGAGTACTACAATCGTAACAACACCTCCAGGTATATTTTATACGGAAAATATTGATTTCTTTCAGAAATTATTTATCTCAACGATATAGTAAAATTACACTTTGGATGGAAATGTTTAACAACCAATATATGTAATTGTACATTATGATATACATACATGCATACATACATTACATACGACTGGAATCTTCTTGTAAAGTTCCGAATAGCTGGTGAATATTTCAAGGAAGAAAATCACACTCGGTACTGAGGAAGATCGATAAGGTAGAACCGATGTTATGTTTATTATCGTTGATAAGAATGAATTGCAACGGTGGCATAGGAATTCAAAACCAAAATTGATATCGCGCGTGGAAGATTAACGAAGCGTTGCACAAGCTCCGTCCCTTTGAATGCAAAGTAGATATAAAAGCATCGCGACACATCGGTGAAGATGCTAAAACGGACCACGGTGTTCAAATCTAACCGAAGAGTGCGATGAAAATCCATTTGCCAAATTACTCGAAACCGCCAGTTTGTAAACTTGGATTCCTTAAATGCTTCCGAATCTCATTCTTTACTACAGTCCTTGCCGATATTCATGCGAGTTCTGTACTCTGAATATCTTTCAATGGCACTACTCTATGTATTTTTACATTTTATAATTTGATGCATTTTTGCATCTTTAATTGTAACGTTACATTTCATCTTATCAATTTACCTTATAAAGTGTGCTCGAACGAACGCAAAGAAATCTGAGATCCACTTACGAGTAATCGAATCCTACGAGAAGCAAAACTTTTATATCCTGATTCGACAGCTAGACGTGGAATCGTAAAGTGCTGTATTCTATCTATCTACGTAAAAGGTAAGAGTTTGCGCAAAGAAAGTTAAACGATTCTGGTGTATATGTAACATCTCGTTGTTCAAACGTTTCATCTCCAATAATAACACGCGAAGGGAAAATGTAAGCTCCTGTTTGGCAAACAAAGAAATCTAACTCTGTATACAGGTTGAAGAGGAGTCTCTAGATACGCAATGGTATAATGCTATGACATTTTTCTGGTTACCTGGTTTGTACGACGAATCTGTCTAGCTCGGTACGTTCAAGCAATGCTGAAAATGAAAAAGGAAGAATCGTCGTAGCACGCGGATCTCGTCCAGCTTGTGGCTGGGAATACAGAGGGACGAATAAAACGAGAAAACGACCAAACCACCGGGGTTATTGTCTATTGTCTTGGTAGAATTCTGCGGGAGATTTTTGCCAGGCATTTCGTATTTTGACTCGTTGGTCGTCCCTGTTTACGTGACCATGGCAGAGAAGATCATTCTAATTGACCAGTCGAGAGTCGAGGCAGAATTTTATGCTTACCTGCTCGTTGCCCATTATCCCGCACCGTTTACCGAGACGAGTTAAATATTTTTGAACCCTTGGTACTGCATGTTGCGGTATCGCAAAATGGAAATGAAGTTTGTAATTACTCTAATTAAAGAAGAAAAATTGTGCTTATCAGAATGATACAGGAATAATTGGATGTCTTATGAAAAAATATCTATAATACGTTGTTCAAATTACGTACATATAACGCGGAACTACGTTCGTTCGAATACAGGTTGAATTCTATTATTTCAAACGAAACAACTTTCTCGTACGATATTGTAAGAAAATATTATTCGCTACGCAATAACAAAGTTCTGGCGGAGAAGCGCTAAAACAGACATTTGCAAATACTGCCAGGCCTATCTCCGTACAACAAACGTAAACGTACATTGCATCTCGCTATCTGTTCCCCGGTTTGATTCTTCCTAGCGAGACAATGAACATCGATCGAAATACGTTATCGGTTAATTGTTCGTCTCGCAGATGCGGGAATGCTGACTCGTTCCAAGCAACGTTCTCGTTTTCGAGTCGACTCGATTGCCGTCGTTCCGCATAACGCGAGGCTGAATCGTAGCACGATCGAAGGCAGAAACGTTGTCGGCGACACGATTATATCATCGTAGACCATCAACCGGGCACGGATCGAATAATAATCCGGAAATTCACTGCTGCGTTCGTGTGACAGGTCCGTGCGATTCCGTCTCGATATTCGTCTCGTTATTGCTGTATATCTCTGTCGGATCGTGCTACGAGGCGTCCTCGTGATCCGTAGAAATGGAACGACGCGCAATGATCCATCGAAGAATACCACACGGATAGCTTTATTCAACGATTTTCTATCTATTCTTGCAGAGGGAAATCTCGACACGGAGAAAAGGTGGCAGCTGTTCTGTCCGAGGCGAGGATCGTGTTTGTACTGGCGTCCACGAAACGTGAGTGTTACACGTTTTCTTTTTAAACGATTGGTTACAGTCGTCGCATCAGCTATTCGTAGTCTGCGGACGTTCATGCAAATTTATATTTTTCTGCATATGATCGAACGAATGGTGTCCACATATGTACATAGTTGTTTTATTTATTACATGTTACATGAACGCTATAGTTTGAATATTTTATATATCTGCATATTGTATACACGCTCCGTGCATTCTTGCACCTCCAAATTATCCAAAAATGTATAAAAATCCGCAGTCTATTCGTTAGCGACTCGCATGAGTTGTTCGTCGTTTGGTATAGATCTCGAGGTGTTTTTATAAGATACGTATCTTTATTGCTGAAGAAAGTTTTTAGTTGTGACATTTCCGCGAACAAGACTTAAACGTGCCATATATTTCTACTTTTCCGTATGACTTTAGTTTCAAGCGACTCTCGGAGGAGAGAGTAGCAGTTCGTAGAATTCAGGATTTTTATTTTAGCCAAAATGAGACAAGAGAGAGAGAGAGAGTGAGAGAAGAGTGGATCGTTGGAGCAAATACGTGTCTTCGGTGTGTATTCGTTAAAATTGGATATGTACATGTGATATTACGCGAACCCCGCGAATCAACATTTCCTCGCGAAGGATGACATGGAAAATAAAATGAAAAAAGGATAGAGGAATCAAGAGAGAAAAAGGAAACAAATTGAAGTTTTTTTTTTTTTGCTTGGCCGAGAGGTAGAAAGGGGTAGTTTTTAACGCGTTCCGCAAACTGCCACGAAAAATGACGTACGTGTATACGTGCGTGTACAGTGCAGTTCGTTGATGAGCAACAAAAAAAATCTTAAACATTGTTACACCGGTATGTTGACCCCGTCGTTCTGGTCCAACCATTTTATTTTTCGTGCAAAAACAGAAATATTGGGGATGGAAGTATTCACTTATTTATCATGAAGGTAGAATAGAAGAAAAGTAAAAAATTCGGCGAGAAATTAGACTGCCACGTACCTGTGAAATGCCCCATTTGATTGTTCAAATTTCCTAAACATTGCTTTTTCGCAAATATTTTTAAATGTAAATTATCTCTTTTGCGATTTTAATTTTTCCAGCTTCGCGTGTTTATACGTAAATATATCTTTCCTGAAGTTTCACAAAGCACGACGCTTTAATACGATGTTACAACTTAATATTAAATTAATTTACTTATCGTAGACGTAGAACCGATGAAAACGAGAAACAGAATAGAATATTATCGAGTTAGAATGATAAAAGAAAGTAGTCGATAGTATTTAAACTCTTTAATCCGGTCGTTAATTCGAGACCGCGATGGTATTGAAACGTTCCCTAAGCGGGAAGCAAGTTTCCTAAGCCGTTCTAAGCGATCCAATTGTGTTACTTTAATCGAACTGAAGAACTCGATTCCGAGTAGTACTTAGGTCGGTACAGTTGCTAGAAACGTATTACTTGGAAAGGGATCCTCTCCCGGCTGGCAAACACTCCTGGGGCTTGGTTGTTCGCAATAAACTGGCACTTTGGTCCGGCGATCGCCGTCACTCCGCTTCGGAAACTCGAACCGTATTTCTCTTCGTTCTGCTCCGCGGATAAACCCGAATAAAAATATAAATTGGAATAAAGATATCGAATAAATCGCGAGAATTTTTCTCTAAAAGAGATTTTTCATCGGCATGGTCTTTTTATTATCGCAACGGATAGTTATTTTTCCGGTGGATTTTTATATCGGAATATTTTTAATCGATCTAAGAATCTACGTGATTTATTGCTTAGAAAAAAATTTCTGTTTCTTCGTTATGACGCACGAACAAAAACTTGCATTTAAAAATATGGAAATTACGAAAGACGCAGATTAACGCGGAATGAACGAAACACAAGGAGAAGGCGAACAAACGAGAGGTAAAAGGAAAGTAGAGTCACAGCTGGCCTGAAACGAGTTGTAGGAACTCTGTAACAGAAAAGCGAGAGCCGAAGTACCTCTTTTGAGGTTGGCCTCGCTTCCCTATTGCCAAAGGGTTGCACGTACGAAGCTCGAAAGAGGTCGCATAGAGAGACGCGTCACAAGCTCGCGAAGGGTGATTCGTCAAAGACAAATCATCACGAACCGTGCACGGGGTAGAAGCTAAGGAGAAGCGGCGAAATTCGGCCAGCCGTTTGATGTTAGCGGCATCTCCGCGCGTCTACAAAACTGGCGTGACTGATAAGCGAAGCTAACGCGAATTTTAACGCGTTGCCTGAAATTGAAGCGGCTGTCGATCACCGGAAAGCGTTTCGCACCTCTCGTACGGGTGACGGCCAGCACATGGCTGGTCCGGGTTAGGTAATCGAGAGCCATTCGAGCGACAGCACTCGCCGATCGACGGGTTCCCTCGTGATTGACGATTTCGTTAAATCTCCGGCCCGATTGCTTGCTTACCTTTTGCATTTTTATTACGAGTCTGCTAGAACGTTTGAGCTTCGATTTCACGATAGTATAGAAAATACCGTTCGTGTAATACCACGACATAAAAGTAGTCGGATAAAAAATAACAATCTTTTTTCATTAGTCATGAACAATAGCTGCCCTATTTTAATCGACATGTATTCGTACACTCGAGGACTGGAAAGATAATATAAATACGATTGGAATAATTAGTAACACCAGATGCATTCATACATCAATATATTTCTAGCGCAAAATAAAATTGTTTATAGCTTGAGAGAAACAAGCGAAAAACTATCCATCGTCCGATTATTACGAGAAAAATTATTCCCATTCTCGTCGTTATTACGACGAAAGTATCTCGACATGGTAGATAGTGTGAACGACGGAGAATAAAGTAAAAATAGTGAAATAAATCAGAGAAGAGCTCTTTGATTCATTTGACGGTTCTAACCGCGTGCTAACAGGGGTGATCGTTAAGGGAGCTGCCTTCGACGTTTCATTAGCGTCTACCCGGTATACATCTTAATTAATGCCCGTGTTCGCATGTGCACGCACCACAGGCGTTAATTACGCGTTATCACGGTTAATTGCTTCTTAAACCTTTTCGAGTGGCGGCTCTCTTGCCAAAGAGCGAAGGAAGAAGAAGACAGAAAGAGCGTTTTAACGCTGAAAGCTGAACGGCCTCCACTTCCGGTTTTAGTTCAAACGCCGCGAGATCGCGATTAAGCCGTTTCTCGCGTACTAACTTTCGAATGAAACGATCGTTGGACATTTTGACGCCTTTTCCATGCGAACGATTTCGCACGCGTAAATGGACGTACAAAGAGAAACTTTGTTCAACGAATATCGTATAATCGATGAATCTCCAGCGAGCAAAATTATTTGTGCGTGTCTTTCTCTCTCTTTCTCTCTCCCCTCCCTCCCGATGGTAGCGAGTGTAACGCAATTTCGGGATACAATTGCCAGTTTCGAGCACCTGGATTAATGCCGAGTGTTTAACGGATATTGATCGTGTCGAGTCGTCGAGTGAATGGAGATATCGTTAAAGAGCTACCGTTCGTTGTTGCAGTCTAACGGAATTTACCGTGGAAAATTCAGTCGGCCAGCCCGGATAGAGGATTCGTTACAGTTTCGAGTATCCACATCGTTTAATCGCTACTTACACCAATTTCCAGAATTAATTTGCGTTGTACTCGCGTTATCTAGCTTTTACTTTCACTTCCAATTGTTTCGTAATAGCTTCGATTCGTATGTAAGAACTTGCAAATTGTTGGCTCAAAGAGTTCGTAACGATAGTTTGTTTCTTTACAAAGGTATTATATCATTAAACAGCGCATTCAGTGTCGCTCGTTGTTTTGCTACTTACAAAGTAACTTGGTAATAATTTCTTGAAAGAAACTTGTCTCTGTTAACAAGGTGTTGCTCGAAGTAGATTCTTGCAGACTTCTGCAACAATCAGTCGTTTTGTAGCGAATAAAAAATGTTTCGTAAAAATGACAATATTCGTCCGACGTTCTTTCTGTTGGTCTAGTTCGTTCCAGATTAATTATTCATACGTATTCATCATTTCCATTCGTTCACGTTATATGGAATGCTTCGCTATTTTGCATAAAGAATTCTGACTCGTTGTTTTACGAGATTTTAGTACGAAACTCATTACCTTTTACAGACCGCAGCGGAGAATGCCAAAGAAACTGGTAAATATGTATTAGCATACAGTGGGATATCCGTGTTGCGTGGATCGGCAGGAAATTTACATCACGCGGATCTTGCTCGTATGTCGTAATGATTCGCGAACGAGTTGCGACGCGGACACAGGGATCGGATTAAAAATGTATAAAGACTCACACACGTGCTTCAGACACGTTAATGAAAATAGTACCAGCGCGTTAACACGCTGACCAGAATCAAATATGTTCGTTAATGTCCGAAGCAGCGTGAATTAGTACCACTAATTACACGCTAACGAGACAGAAGTGAGAAAGGACTGCCTGTGGCAGGACGTGAACGCGTATAATTACACAATTTATTTTGTTTCTGTAATCCTAACACGCTGGAGTATCGATCGTCGTTTGCTCGACGAACGATCCACTTTCTTTTTCACGTTATGCCGACGTATTTTTCCAGGAAATATTAGATATCACTTTATATCTCTATCGCTAGAATTGACGATACGTGAACGTAATCTAGTAGATAGTTTAGTGCGAATATTTAGAATAACTGACGATAGAATGATAGTTTCGAGTATTTCATCGGTATAAAATTTAATGCAATTTAACAAAAATGCGAAGAAATATGTTGTACCGATGTTTGCGTAATTTGTCTGAAGCGAGTGGAAGAGATTGTAGAATAGAGAAAAAGAGAACGTGCAAATGTAAATTGTACGAGTATTTAAGATGCATTTACGCGGTAAACATTGAATCGAATTGAGAGTGAAATATTTTACGTTGTCGAGTTGTAGTATCCTACTGAACTGTATATTTAAGAATTATTTTATTTTACTCCAGCATTTTGGTAGTTGCATCGTTAACGAATAAAAAATTCCCATAAAAAAAAAAGGAAAAAAGAAACAGATCAGATATGTTAAACTATTCGCTAGAAACTTTCCACCACTCTAACGCAAGATCCATTCGTGTCAAAGCAAATTACGACATCTCGACTTGGAATCCTCGGTCGGGTTCTCCTAGTACACGCGTTACCTCAAACGCGGCGGCAGATCCAACGATTCAACCTCAATTTCCTCGATCGTTTAACAGCGCTGCTTATCTAGCTCGGTGCTGTTCCCTGTTATTGCGATCATTACGCGGACATGGAATTCAATATCCTTATCGGTTGGCGTCGCATTGTTGCATTCGGTTCTCTCGACGAAGCGACGTTATTTCGACTTGCGGAGGATACGACGTGGTTCGATGGTCAGACGTGGCGGAAGAGGGTGGTTCGAGAAATAGAGCGAGGGTGGTGAAAATCAGGTGGTGAAATGGAAAGGGAGAAGCGTGCGCGCGGCCGTGAGCCTCGGCTTGGTTTAGGCGAAATTGCTTTTGACCGGGTCTCTCTGTCCGCTTGTCGCGAAAAGGAGTCCCTTTAGCCCCCGGTAACAAGATTTTACGGGACGTGTGTGCACACCAAGCTCTTTTCATCGAACTGTCCCCCGTGTGTGTATGTGCACGCATCCGACCAGAAACCGCGTGGGCCGTTCGCACCAGCATTCGAATGAACGACACATCGTTGTGCAGGAACTGTCAGCGGTTTAACCGAATTTCAACGCTGGTGAAGACGTAGGCGCGAATTCGAGCGTTAATGACTCGAAAACTCCTCTTCGTCTACCTTCCACCTTCTCTCTCTCTCTCTCTTTCTCTCTCTCTCTCTATTTACGAGCAGTGCGGGCGAAACTCGCAATGGGTGTTTAGTGGACGGGACGTTTCCTGAATCTGGAACGAGGAAGCCTGGTTCTCGAGATTGTTTGATGAGATTTCGTTTCTGCGAGTCAGGCGTGTACAGTGTACACATGAGATCTTTTTACAAAGTTATCTTGCTGTGTTACGCATGATTCTCTAAGGAAAAGTCACGCGCGCCCGCTCATGCATTCGAACGAACGATTGACAATTGTTGAGAAACTGTCTTATGATATAATAAACAGTTTGCAAACGTCTTTGCATATCTATGTCGAATTCGACGCTCTATTTTATACGATCATTCTCTATCTGGAAAATATAAAGACAGCTAAGCGACAGGACAGTAGCTCGTAAATTCAATCGATATTGAAAGAGTCAGTGGCTCGCTCTTTTATCTTCTGCAGCATCTATGGAGTAACGCGGCTAAAACGCGTCTTAGCGAACAAAATATTTCCCCACTTTCGATTCACGCTACGTCTTTCTCGAGATTGTCTCGTAAGATCTTGTTCCCGAGATCGGTTACTTTGCCATGGATTAAGCACGAGTATAATTTCTCCGCTAATAGCTCACGTGAGCTCGAAACCATAGGGGATATGTCTCGATATCGTAGTTGGAATCGCCGTTCTCCGAGTCTAATCTACTCTATTGCCTCTATGCTTTTAATGAATCAATTTTGATAAGGAGGAGAGAAACGTCGAATAATTTATCTATCGAGATATTCCAAGGACGATTAAGTATAAAGACGATCCTCGCGTATAGAACCGATCTATAGTCGTAAGTAGAATACATTGCGTGGTTCGAGTAGTCAGACTCGTAGAACGAACATTGCATATTTGAATCGCGAATCACAGCTGCTTTCGTTCGCGCTGTGTTCTTCTACATTTATTTATCTCGAGAGCAACGATCGTTGAATATATCCGAGTATACAAGAATTTTCTAGCATAATCTTTACAAATGTCGAGTCAGCACGATATATATCGCTGGTGATTACGTTTGCGTAACCCTGTATTACGTGATATTCGCACAGGCATGCAGTTTGCGGCAGGTGCATCCGGATCCGGGGATAAACAGTGCGTTGTAACCCATGTGTATATAGTGTACACGCGTCCACGTATGTATATACGCGCATAATATGATCGGTAATAAGCTTATTAAATTGTTAGCGCGTAATACGAAATAATTTTACTGCGGATGAAAATTTCCTCGATTTTATGGAACGTTTTTTCAGTTGATTGTAGAGTCGCAAGAACCATCTCCGGTCGACGACACTAATTAAACGTCGATGCAACTTACAAGGAGCCGCGGACACTTTGCGAGACACTTAATTAAATCCGATGCTCACCATTTAAGGTGCGCAGATTCTTTTAATTGAGGAAGCGTGCCGATTCGCGGAACTCGCACGGCACATTTTCATCAGCCGATCTTTCATCATTTTTCTCCCCATTGTGATCGTTAATGACAACCACGGAATGCTAAATTTTTTCCTATCACTGAAGTACGAGTCTTTTAAAGCGCACGCTGAAGATCGTCAGAGTTTCATTATCTACAGTTCTATATGTTTAGAGATAAATTTCGTACAAAGCTATTTATATTTTGTCAAATGTAGTTAGGTAATGGAACCGAGAGACTAACAAAAGGTGGAATTGATTAGTTCGTTCGAACTAGAATCTACGTGACGCGTGGTGAACGTTAATTTAAATTTAATTAGATTTTTGAATATATCGGGATAAATTTTGGAAGCTTGTAAAAAGACACAGATAATCTCGCCTGTCGGTCGAGGAAACAAACGCACGAGTGCACAAATTGAACAAAATTAAAACGTACCGTGTGTTTGCGGGACGACGGCGTTACCAGGTGTTGAAGACGTCGTTACGAAACGCAATTAAATTCAAAACATTCGGCGGTCAGACGACATTCAATTAACGAATTTTAATTGCCACATCGTTATCGCGAAAGCAACTTCGGACTGCGGAGAGACCGCGATTCGGTCGTGTTTTATGTTCCGCGGATTTTTCTCGATAACCGATAGCCCACAGTGTGGTTAACGTTGTTCCGCCACCGTGACTCTTTGATTTACTTATGTCGGTGATCCGTTAAACCAAACAGCTGTTTGCGTATTTATATTCGATTAGTGCCACTAGCGAGGAACTGTCCATACGTAAAAAAAAAACTTACAAAAAATCCTCTGTTTATTTGTAAAAACAAGTTGGAATAAGCGATTCATGAACGATAAACCCGTAAAAAAGCTAACAACCAGAGCAAATAAATCATCGTTGCGAGTAAAACCGCGTAATTGAAAATTTCAACAACTACAGTCCGCGTATCGCTCGCGTATTCAAATTGAAAAATTGAAAAATTTGCCACGCGAAAGTTTCGATACCGTATCAACCCCTTCCCTTGGCGTCGCGGTAAACGTCGAATCGTAATTTCATCGGCCAATTTTCCAACTGTAGCGGCCGATTTCCGCGGGAACGATCGCCGATCGCGAACGAAAGCGCGTTCATAATCGCGCAACGCGTTTGTGCGATCGCCGAAACAGATTCACTCGCTTAATATAATCGCACCGATACACGCGTCGCTCGTTATCGTCCTAGCGTTTTCGTCGCCGCGTTCCCGTAAATTGTGATTACGTCGAGCAAACCGATCCTAACGAATCGACCGATATCCTGAATTATCGTCCTTTGGGTCGGACATCGCGCGCGCGCCAATGCGAGACCATCGCGTGCCAACCTTTTCTGCCCTCGTTTTCCAGCAGCGCGGAAAATATTCTGCTGCTAATTCGATTCCAGAGATGCCGTGACTCAAGGTGAAACTAGTGTACGGACTCTGTCGAGCGTGCTTTGCTTTTACAATTTGCGATTCGTAGCGATCGAGCGCGAATTTTGAAATTTCGCGAATTTCTACTCGGGTGGAAAGAATTTGGAAAGAGAATTCTCGGCCGCTTTCGAACAACAAGTGCGTTACGCGAAAGAAGAAAAGAGATCAAATAGAATATGTTAACTATGCGGAGAGAGGTTCCCTGCGTAAGATCTCTGGCATCGATTACGCGAAACATTTCGCTTATTTATCGCTAGAACGATGAAAACCTTTAAGGAATTTTAGCGATGCTTTGGTATTAAACGATATACGATCCTCGGCGGGACGAATCTTGTGAACGCGACAGAAAAACGAGGATCGCCGGAACGTTCTACCTGTTATATTTACACCATATATACGCGCGTTATCTCTTCTCAGCCTTACTCTCGTACTGAGACTCGGTTGATGCCAACTGCTGGGAGATCCAATACGGTGATGCCCACCGTAACTAGAAATCTTTGCTCGAATCAATTGATCGTAAATTAATCTGTTTCAGTTTTCATGACAGTTCGTTAGTTAGGAGGCAGCTCTATTTTTCAATAATTTCGATAAACCACCAGAAATCGATCAAAATCTTTCAAACTTATCGATAACGAAAAATAAAAAATTTCATCTCAACAATTTCGAACGATCTCGAAAAGCATGGAACAAAAAATCAGATAATTCTTCCTGTTCTGATGTCGTACGCGAACAGAAATTTCCAGGAAGAAACTCTATTTCATTTCGTATTCGTATCGGGGATCGCCTGCTAAAAACGAGCGGCGCGCGTTTTGGAGCGGTGACAGGCAGATTCGATTTTCATACGGTAGTGGCCAGTCACCGAAGTGAACGAAGGTGAACGAGCTGCAATTAGCACTGACAATTATCCAAGAACCTGCGCCGCTATCTGATCTGCTACGATCGATCAACCTGGCAAACGGAAAAGAGCGGACGCTGGCTATCGGAAATCGCCTGGTATGTTCACGGTGTCGCGTAGGAGGACCGCGTCGTAACGTAGGAGGACCGACGGCTGTCATTAGCGTAGTTTTTCGTGGGAAAGTCGAGGTTGGGAAACGCTGCATACGACTCGGACGTATCTAACGGCTGACCCGAATTCCGGCGAGAGTCCACGGACTCGTAGGTGGAAAACGAGACGGTGCACGCGACGATGCAACGTTTCGCGCATAATAACTGCGTACGCAACGTCTAACTGCCTTCTCTCTCCGGTACTCGCTGCGAGGAAAATTAGAAAACGCCGATCGACTTCTTTCTTCGCTGGCTTTGACACGCCTTTTCCCTTACTGGTTCACTTGCTTAGGATTTTTTAAGTTAACGGTACATTCTTCGCGCGATTCGTCAACTACTTTGATAGTTGACGAATTTTTACGAGCGACGGTGACTAGTTATCTCGAACGGTGTAGTAATTTAAGAAGTAAACTCTATTTAATAAATATCTGAAAATATTTGTAGCTTACTAGCGCGACGATTATCTTTGCAAAACATCAGTCGTATTCGCTTCCTACGTTATAATAGTCTTAAGTAGCTGCCTATCGCTGTATTGTAAACGTTCGAACAAATCCAATTTCAAAGCAATTAGTTACCAGCCTGTATAATACATATATGTATATATTGTACAGAACATACACACGTTGATAACCACTCATTCCTCTATCATTCTTTTTAAACAAATCCAATTGCAAACGAACGTTTCTAAGAATCAAGCCCTTAAATGTACCGCGATAAGACGTTATATCGTTCAAAATACAAGATGTCTATCTATGAAGAACCTATACCGGAAGTAACGCACGCATCACGATAACCGAGAATCCAGTGGTATCCAATCCTTGCTAGATCCTGGTACACGTACCTCTATTAACCTTAATCAGCCTCGCGAGCAACTCGGAGCATCCAGCATGAAATCCAAGCTTACGCAGTCACAAAGCCGCGAATAGGTTAAGACACCGAGCTCCCCTTATCTCCTTCGTTCTCCTCCGTATCTTAGTTTCCACGACCAACACTCGGCCGTTTTGAATTCTCCAGCGGTGATTTTGCAACTCGTCCACGTGGCCACCTGTGTTCTAACAGTCTCATCTTCTTCCGTGGGAAAACGCGTACGCGGGTTTCGTATGCGCGATACCGCGGGACGATCTACGGATTAATCGAGCAACGGAATTACCGTGCACGCGACAAGAGAATACGATGCCCGCAGCGTGCGTTTAGAGGCGTGCAGCGGATCATCCGCATTCCACCCGTCTTACAATGAACCCGACCGGGAAGTCGAGTTGACTGATGCGCTCGAGAATGCGTCCTCCGATGCGGAATGATTTATGCACTTGCACACCTCGCGTTGATTACACCTTTCCCCGGGTCTTGCACGATCCTACAACACCGTTGTTCTGCGGTTTCTGCGCTCCTTCGATTTCTCGCTGGCTATGAAACGAGCTGAAAGCTCGCTGTTGTGCATCGAGTACTCGCTGATCGTAAAGTTTGATTTGAAAATGCGATTTTAATTGCTGCGCAGATTGATATTGCTTTTTATACAATTGCTTCTTCGTGGTAATTAGTTCAAGTGTGAGATTTGATTCGGTCGATGGTGATGACTAGATCGCGGACTTTATGAATGTGTTTTTACGAATGTAGTTGAAGGAATCGACAAATCGCCACTTTCGTTACAGCGAACATCGATAATACCGCTTCTCGTGTAATTATTTCTTCGTGGCAATGAGTTTCAGATTTCGATCGCTTAATCTTTTCGAAGGCGATAGCGAAACGTGCATTTTATGCAAATTCATATTTTTATGAATGGATTTTATTAAAAATACATGTCTTAAGACTTTTAAGCAATATTGTAAATGGAGATTTTGTATCGTTTGTCGTTAAATTTCTCGTAATTTCGCGTTTGATATCGGTAATCCACTGATCTCACACCAAGTGTGCTATTCAATAGCTGCGCAAAACAGCTAATGATACAGGTGCATTGGCCATTCTTTTCTTCGATATAGAACGAGAACAATTCTGATTCTAAAGATCGGTTTTACGATAACGCTCCAACTCAAAACAGATTAAAGAGAAAGAATTCACAGATAAGATCGATGCTTAAGTAATTTAATTCGCAGCTATTTAAGAGAGACGGTTCGTAGATTAGAGATCTTTCGTCTTTCTACTTGTATTACGATGACGCGCAGACTTTCACTGATGCTGCTTCGTACAGAAGAATGTAACTACGATTGCTTTCTTCTAGAATGTGTTACGCGCGATTGTGGCTTCGTTAGCAGAATATATCGAATTCTCCAACAAACCTTAACAAACTAAGCGAAACCTTGACAACAGTAAAGACGTTATACGTCTCACGATAACTTGTGTTTCCATGATTATGATTGCGCAGTAAAGAGGAAAATCCACAAGATCTCAGCGGGGATTCGTTTCAAAGCACAGCGCAATTTCTCGCGAGTGTAACACGAGAATCAAGCGCTGACGAATTCCTCGACCTCGTCCGAAATTGCATCCCACGCGATACTTCTTATCAAAGGGAACTCGACGCTTGCCTCAGGATTCTAGTTAACCGCACGATTGATATAATTATCTCACTGTCGTCCGTTGCTGCTCTCTGTTATCGTTTCAGCTTGGTAAATCCCACCAGCTTATCGAGATTCACAAAGTTTCGATAGATAATAGATAGGTGCGGGGGATTTGATTGATTCTATCAAGTTCTTGCAGGTATACGATCTTGCCCATAAATCACACGATACTTGTTAATTCTGAACACACGCTGTGACCAAATAGATCTGCGATAGAATCTTCCAAATATAGTACGATCTAATTTTACTATAATATACACGGTATATATAGACATCGATTTCACGTTATAATTACAATTTCGTAGTTGAGTTACGTAGCTTATAAATATTATTATTAAACGAGGACCTAATCTAAATTTATCGAAAATAGCGATATTTTCAAATTTTCATTTGCAAAATACTCTTCAAAATTTAGACAGACGCGCGTTGCAAGACCGCGTAC
The DNA here is from genome assembly GCA_014737525.1 of Bombus difficillimus. Lineage (NCBI taxonomy): Eukaryota > Metazoa > Arthropoda > Insecta > Hymenoptera > Apidae > Bombus > Bombus difficillimus. Next base: position 4,120,085 of record JACXIT010000099.1, read on the forward strand.
GCAGTCAGAAACTCGTATTTACGTAGGTGTTATTCCTTGAACGAGGGAAATTTCATCGGGTCTCCGGAGCACGAAATTTGCCCCATCGATGAAAATTGAAGGCTAACCGGACAAGCTCGAGGAACGAAGCTTAAATGGTAATTTCCCAGATCAGCGTAAATTGCTCATTGTCCGAGTGGAAGAGGCTTCGAACCCGTGTGCAAAGTATCTCGCGTGTGTTGTCCAACTTCCGCGCACGAAATGAACTTCGATCGTACGTCTCACGTGTTTACGAAGTACTTACAAGACGTCATAACGTAGACAACCACGGACTTGTACATCGTGCATGTTAAACGTATGCAACGTCAATTCTCTGCCGGTTAAACGAGATAATACGTTTATGGTAACCCATTGCTCCGTTGAATCTCCATTGAAACATAAACGTTGCTCAACGAGCTGCCAATTTGGCCTTATCGCGCACTTGGACGAAACGTCTCATTACTGCGTTCTTTTTCGACGTCACAGACAAGGCCCATTCGCGAGTAACATGGGTGTTTCGACGATAGCAAATTGTCACGAACACGATTCAAGGAAAATCTACTAGGCAAAACTACCGGTGCGACACAATTAATACGTACTGTTGACTACGCTTCGTTCGTTTGTTTATATTCTGCATTTGTTTGTTTACTCTCCCTTCCTCTCTCTGATTTATTTACAATCTTCGTTTGTTTGTCTACAATTACTGGTCGTTTCCTTAAATACACAATAATTTGTCTATATTTGCGTTGAACATAAGATTATAAGGTAAAAATGGATCGTTGACATCCGCCGTAGAAGCATAAACTTTTCGGAAAGTTCTCGACAACGTGGAAAAGTTCGCGGTGCACCTTCTATGTAACGATCCTCTCTAACCGCTCTAACTCGATCTCATTCCTTGAAAGCAGTGGCTTTTGCCAATTTTCCAATACACGCGTACTCGCTATTTAGTCGAACGCGCGAACAGTGCATCGACAAAGGTCGATCACCCCCGTTCGAGACGATCCACGGTAATATAGCCTGCTCTATATCCGACTGACACGCGCACTGTCACGAAAGTACATCGCTGCGCCGATCTATTATGGACGTTAATTGGTAATTATCAGGCACATCCATCGAGATGCGGTTGATGCTCCCGCGTTCTCAAAAATCTCACGACCAACTCCCTACTTCTTCCTAAATTAACGTTGCGCTAATTCCTTTTTCTTCTTTTTTTTTTTTTTTTTTGTCGCCACTGCATTATCGAATTCCGCGTTTTTAACGTTGCAACTACGAAAGGGAAAATTCCAAGGATTCGCTCGATATTTTTTTCTTGTCACCTAGATTTTACAATTTTATGAAACGTTACAAGTTTGTTCCCTAATATTTTTATCTTGTCTGCGTCATACTTTTTATCTTGTCGAATGGTTTACTCCGCGTATGCATGATAAATAGACTCTTGTTCGTTCGATTTGTTCGTTCTGTAATTATTCCGGACGATTAAACGGTAACGTCGAGACGTTAGAACGCTTACAGGAGACTACTCGGCCTCTTAAAGTGTCAGCCAGTGTCAAGACAGTAAACTGAACGCTACAAACTCAAGCGCATCCTTTACACGGCCAATAGACCGGCTAATTAACAACGTTAACCATAATCGTGGCTCTCGCTGGAATTTCTTGTTACGAACGAACTTCCACGAATGTAGTTTCTATACAGTAATCACTGTTGCATTTAACTCGACTAATTTTGAGGGATGAGGGAAGGTTAATTGGAAGTATATAAATTGTAGTGAGACAGCATGACGGGAATAGATTGCATTGTCTCTGATTTGATTAATCGGAGGAGGAAAATTAGGGTGGCGATCTCGTTGCAATAATTTATACATACAAACCAAATTTTCTGTCTCGATGTTGTTTCCAAAATTCAAATTTCCAAGTTGGTAACGATCAGCTGCTTAGTTATTTTTTTTTTTTTTTTTTAACATAATTTATGTAGAATCAATTCTGTGGCGAGTGATTTGATTAATTGAAAAAAATTAGTCGAAAAAAGTTAAGTTGGAAACTTAAATATCAATCGAAAAACCTGTTCAGGATAATTTGCTACATCACGCTCAGATATTCTTAATATCCTGTGTTCTAAATTAGTATCATCGCTTTGGAACCTAAAATTTGCAAATTTTACGCTCAGCTATTTAGCTAACATAATGTAACCATAGTGATTTCGATACTTGTTAAAGTTTCATATGTCAACGGTCGCCTAACACAACCACCGCCCGACAGCTCGATACTCGTACAACCCTTTCAGTTGCCGCATCGATAAAGCTTATATCCGATAAGCTTATCGATAAACACGATAACTTGGTTACATGGTGTACATCGAATGAATTAACGTCAACTGAGAGGAAAGTGGCTATGGTGTATGCTGTACGCGAAAACTGGATCCACGCGAAAATCGTGAAAGTTCGTTGTGGTTGAAATTCGATAACGAAGAATCGCCATTAGATTGTTGCAATTACGCAACGCGTTGATTCAAGTCGTTGAATAATATGTAGTACTCGTATTAATAGCAAACACAAGTGTTAATTTTCACGCACGATGACGGTAATAACAGACGGAAAGTGGATCGATAACAGATGACCCGTAAACGGAACATCAGCCACTCTTCGATAATGCAACTTCTGTTCTGAAAAATATGCGTGCACGTAATTGACTCGCTTTTCGAGATGGTAATGAATTCTATATATTATTGTATGAATTGTTTCATTGTCATTGTTTCATGAAAGTCCTTTCTGTTAAAACTTTTAATAACTGGAATAATTAATTTGAAATAAAGTACACTGCGACTGGAGTTATTAAAATTAGAAAAAAAAAAAAAACTGTTTATATCTTACCGTTGAAAGCGTATTAATTTAGATTACGGAAAGTAACGTTAAAATTAGCAATGAAAAATTAATTGCTAATAATTGTGAAACAATTAAAAGAATAAAAATGTATTGATATATTTATTGACGTTTGTAAATGAAGAACCTAACAATAAGAATTCTTTAAGAATTCTAACACTTGTAGCCAACCAATCTTGTTTAACGTGGTTCGGTTCGGTAATGCCGCTTCGGTTGGCTTCGTCCAGTTCATTCTTTAACTGCGTTCTTTCACGTCTCTTTAACTTCCCGTTAGCTCGCCATGCAATCGCATCATCGCACGTTAACACATACGAGTTCTGGGTAATAATTCACAGCAGTTACGAACTTTTAATTCATCTTTCCAATAGCTCTCGAACGTGTCACCTATTCGTAGCATCTATAACTAATACTTTCTCTTTTACAACGTGGCAAGGAGGAAATATAAATTTTCCAAGTCGACTATCGACTATTATAACTTAGAAAGCAAGCAAGAGAACAAGAATCCAATTTACGCAATTTACGTTATTCCGTCATTCCGTTAACATCATTCACAATCTCATTATTGACAATTACGATATATCGCTACTTTCTATAACATTTTATGCGAGTATACTTTACGCAATTCTCCTCACCATGGAAATAGAGTATTTTTAAATGCAACAAGAATTGGTAATTCTTAAGATAGAAAAAATTAAGAAGATTGGTATCTTCTTGTATATAGCGTTCGAGATAATTTCGAGCGAATTAATTCGTTCATCGACAATTTCGCAATATCACCATTTTCTACAATTTTTTATACAAATACGCTTCGTACGATTCTTCCCACAATCGAAACGCAGAAAATTTCCCAATTGCAACGAGAATTGCCAACGCTCTTCTATTAATGGTCGAGTTAATTTTGAGGGAACAGACCGATTCGTCGATGAAACGATATCCAGCTCGTTCGACGACTCATTACGATCCATTTGGCTTCGTTTTTATCAACAACTCTTTCTCTCTTTTCCCCTGATTTTCTCTCTGTATTATTTACAAAGATTTCACTCGTTGAATTTCGCGGGTCATCGTTTAATCCTGCCGCGCGAGCCGTGGCTAATCGAGAATGCGAAATCCAATCAGCGTTGCAAATCGGCTGAAAATTAGTTCAGGCTGAATATCGAGGAGCCAGGATCTTTAACGTGCTACCGACATTGTGTATTGGAGAATACAATGAGTTTGGCCTTTGTTCGGCATCCTGGCGTTTACGAGGGCCGAACCTCGTTCTCGCGTGCTCGAAATTATGAAGTCTGTTACATTGAAATGAAGCACACGAACGGGTAAACTTTATTCTACGGAAACGAAAACCTTGTTCTAGAAAAACGAAAGCTTTATTCTACATTTTCCATCTGCTCTTTTATACGATGTAGTCTCTCGCTTCTAGCGATTGTACCATGATTGCCGAGACACTCTGTATATAGAGAGTGAGATGTTACAAAGTGAGGCTGTTGCATCCTGTCGAGATACGATATGACGTGGAACTTTGGAAAGCTTGGAATTAGACAAACATTGTGTTAGAGTATCGAGTGTTCGACATATTGGCGTTAGTCGAGGTAGGTCAGTTTATTTTGTCGTCTACTTGTCATTCGATCGGTCATGGGTCATGAAAATTTCATCGTTCGCTCTCGCTCGACTGGCTAGTTCCATACAAAAGTTGAGAAATAATTTAATGACAGTCGTTACACTCCAAATAGATGGAAAACGTCCGATTGTTTGCTGGACGAAATGCCTGATTTTTCAAAAAAAGAAAATAAAAAAAAACGAAAAAAGCTGTTTCATCGCGTCGAGTTCTGTTCGAGGCTCGATCGGTCGTAATGAAGGCTTTTTAGCGGCTGAATGCGACCGCGCAAAAATATCAGCTAATGGATCGTTTCGAGTGTCTAGCGGATTTTATTTCAGCGAATTTTATTTCAGCCACCAGGAAATTATTAATTTTACTCGGGCGGCGAGAGGCGACGCGCGTTACGCCGATAAAAGGCAACGAAAGAAAAGAGAGTCGATGCACCGAGATCCCTTTTCTTCCTCCTTTTCTTTTCTTCGTCGGGAATATTACCTGCGAACCGTCGTTGTTCTCCGTTTTCATTCACGTCGATCGGGACACAGTGCGCTTCCACGCATAAAATGCAGCTTCTTTCGCTTCTGCTCCACGGTTCCGTATAAATACTAATTACCACGTGTAAAACATTGCAACTCAGATCAGAGAAATTTAATTATATAATCGGGCACGCCTACTGTGAATTCCGTATACGAGATTGCAAGATACCAAAGTTTCTTTAATACGTTGATGATTGTGTAATAATATATTTCTGCATAATCTAACATAATGCATTGAAGCTATTAGATTAAAGTGTCTTTTTCTCCCAAACGTGGTTTTTTTATAACAATACACCTTCGTAGAAACGTGAAACCAAGTCTGTGAAATGTCGCGGTGTTTATCTCAACAGAACAAAATGGATCGTACGTAATTCGACGAAATAATAAAACGAAAGAAACTTTTCGGACAACCTAATACTATAGCTCTTGGTCATCGAATTAGAACCAATTAAAATTTCAAAAACTATATTTACCAAGTTTTTTAATTGGACAATGTTGTCATAAGCAGTTAATGGAAATTTCCAAAGTTCATCCTTTGTCTACTACATGTATACGGGATTGTAAATTATTCTGGCCGGGATTATTTTAGGAAAAGTTATGTGTGCCTATTTAGAGAGAGAGTGTCAGAGGCGTATTGTGCCGCGGCGTCGCTGAAAGTCGAGAATTATGCGGCTGAACTATCCCTGTCTCGCTGAACCATCGACGCTGGAACAATGACTCCTGTTTGTCGATATTTCAAGGTAGTCGAATGCAAGCGAACGACAGACTTGGAAGAGAGGCGGTCGCGCGACCTGTGGATGAAATTCGGGTTTCGTGTACCGGCACGTTCCGTTCCATTCGTTTCCCGATCGTGATTTATCGTGCCTGATCCCATGATGTACGTTTCTTCCACTAAAAATCTTCCTCTGCTCGCTTAGGACCCAGCTAACGCTTGTCGATCCTGCGACAACGCCTTGATAAAGGATTGCTTGGAAGTAGAGAGGAAGTAAGAAATAATGGAAATAACGAAGTTTCAGGGCTGAAAGAAAATTTCTGAGAAATTATATTTCCCGTGGAATACTCGCCGAGTTAAACACTTCGTTTCTAGAAATTTATCGATTCATCGATTGTTAACACGATGCTATTTCTACCAAAAGCAGACAAAATGACCGGTCTTTAAAAAATACGTAATAGAATATTTTTATATTTATTGATTTATTACTTTCTTACAGAAGCAATTCCATGTTATGTAATAGATTTTTGGTATTATTAATCCATCTAGGATCCCTAAACGATGGTCGACACATTTATAAAATTGTCGAGCCAGTCATTTTCACTGGTGTGGTATTTCTCGTGTTAGCATCTAGCGATCGATCCGGAATTTTCCTGATAACTGATATCATCAAATCGAATGATACGCGGTAAAAATTTAAAAAACGCATGGAAAATTGTACAAAACGAGGAAACTGGTTAATTGGGGTTCGATAAACAGATTGCAGGACCCTTTTATACTTTGACAAGTACCAGTCATTTTGACTGGCATTGGTATAAGTAGCATTGATACAAAATTATTCTGACTTTGAATACATAAAAAACAAAATAAAATTCATTGTATTATTCTTTTAGTTATGGCTGTGAAAATCATTACATTATTGTGGAAAAAAATATAACATAAAGTAGGAATTTTAAAATAAAATTGTAAAATCAGTCTATTTGATTGGTATGGTAGTTCTAGTGTTAAAACTAATCACCAAATAGCTGTACGAAATTCAACTCGGGACTTATCAAACTCTATCCAGGATTTTTATACGATCTTCAAGTTAGGACGAAGAAGTTGTATTCTATAAGCTGTTACAGAACGGTGACTATATATTTTATACGGAACGAAGAAAAACAAAGATAATAGGAAGAAAGTAACGAAACTCTAGCTTTCTCGTTTCATCCATTCGTCTCATCCATTTTTTACATTTTCGTGTCACTGTCAAGCCTTGGAACACCGTGTATATTCGAAACGTTCGAATCGCATTTATAAAATTTCACGCGTAAAATGGAATACAATTAGTCGTTATCAAAATTTGAACAATATTCCGTGGAAAGTAAGGGAATGAAATAGGGAAAAATCAATATGGCATTGTCCAATGCTTTCAGCGTTTACCCTTCATCTTCTAATTGTATAATATTTCCAGCTGACGTTCATATCGAATTTCACGTCGGAAAACCAGTCATCGACCTCAACGTCGCGTTCGAGATACACACACAAAGGCTACTCGAGGTTAACTATCGACGGAGAAAGGGTAATAGGGCCGCGCAAGGTCTGTCGATATTTCGACTCGGTCCCGTGCACACTGAACGACAACGTTTGACATTTGACGGAGGATCCATCACCTGCTGTGCCTTATGATACTAGTCGGATTTTATGCACTACCGCGTATTCCCCTGTTTCACCTGTTTCCTGGATGCGTTGTAATCGTAGGCGCGTCGCGACGGCTCCAGCCGCTCCATGATCGATGGTATTTATAACGACAGAGTTACGCCAAGCGTTAAACGACCAACCACGTCCTTTTGCTTTCGTGCGAAATTCTCAATCTTCTGCTTCGAAGAGAGCAAGATTTTGCTCGAGTTCTAGCTTCTTGTAGAATGACTCTTCAAATGGAACTTGCGTCTATGTTAACAACTGTTGCTGTTCACCTGTAATGCAAGATGCGTACGAGATCGGTTTCAGAAATCAGGATAGCGAAAAGAGTTGATATAATCGACGTAGAATTTTATTTGAAAATCGATCTTCTCTTATCTAATATCAGAAGCGAATAGCAGAGAAAACCGCAGTTAATGCACAGTTTCAAATAAATACGATAAATCGATTTTCTACGTTCGTTATCACACGCTTGCATATATCTACCTTTAAAAACCTCAACGTTTGCACCGTTCATATTATTTTACAGAACATCAATCGAGGTCTATCAACGATTCCCAAACCACGGAGACCGCTTGACGGTCAATTTAATCACCAAAAACTGTTGTCATCGAACCGATCGCTCGAATCGAACATCGAACCGTGCGCTGCGGGTTTCATCAGCTTCCCAATATGTGGCTGGTTAACCGCGACGTTCGTATTTCAAAAGTGGCTGGACAGGCTGCAGTTACATACACGGCGGTGCGATTACGCTCTCATTACGCTGATTTTCAGCGTTGAGAGACAAAAGGCCGTTCGCGCGAGCTCCAGCTTCCGAGCCTCGTAATTTTCACTTTCCACGGCCTCTACGCCGCCACATTCCGCCGCATATCACTATACGGGATGAAGGTGCAAATGAAGAGAAAGGGATTTTGGCTGAAAATTCTTGGCAAAAAGAGCCGGCTGAAATTCAGTCCGATACTCGACGAGCTTCCTTTCCTCGTTCTTTTTTATTCACGAGAGATCAGCGTGGTAATTCGCAGTATTAATATTTCTCTTTCTTTATTCTCCTTTCAAATACACTGAACGACATGTCGTATTCGTCGTTACTTCAATTGCTTACAATCGCGATTGTTTTTTTCACAGAGAAATGCAGATATTGTTCGAACGTTTGATTCGTGTCGAGTACTTTGCAAATAGTTTCTATAAACAACCACGCTGAATGTTAAATAAAGAAAAGAAAAAAAAAAAGAAGCAACCGACGCGAAGTCTAATGGAATTAGAGATCCGGGTCAAGCTCTCTTCACCTTATTCCTGTAGCTTAAATTTGAATACCTTCTATGTGCAGGGTATTTCCGTTTCCTTGGTTCGAATTTCTTTAGCGAAATAGTTACGACTCGGTTGGAAGTATACATATACTTCGAAAGTACCGTACAAGAGTTATGGCATTGCTAGTTTCCTGTAAAAGTCGGTCGCGGTCGTCTTTCATCTCTTAATACTTGACGAATTTCCGTGGAAAGTTTAAGACTCGAGAGGAATTCATCTTGTCTGGTCGACAGGCGCGAGGTAACTTCATTTTGTCATTTTTCTTTTACGTTAGTCTACCTGTTCGGAAGTTTTTCTTTTTCGAGAAATCATTCGATATTTCCAAAAATACTTCCTTGTAAATCTAGAAAATATCTATGAAATACTGAACCTATTTCTTACGTCAATAATCGATAAAAAATAACATAATCTCATAACTCGAGAACATTTTGTTCCTGAATGGATGAAATATATCTATATCGTTCTTTAAAGTTACACATCGAGCCAATCTGTTCGAATTTGAAGAGCATCTCAGCCTTTTTCAGACTATCTCGTCGATAGTAGCCCCCTCCCTCTCTTTCTTTCTTCACCTACATTTCCCTCGACGATGGTACTAGGTGGTTTACGACACCTTATGCCTTTCCTATAGCGTTGCGCATAATGCTTTCGATTCTTGGGATACCGTAAAAACACACGAAGAATATCTTTCTCGGGGAACAAAGAGCCAGGCGGGAGAAATACTCCGGTGCGGCGAACGCTTCGACGTCTGCTACACGACTCACGAACAACCATCTCATTGCCCCTGTAAAGTAGCAGTTTTAGGTTTCCCCGAGAGAGCTCTTTCTGTCGCGTTGAACCTCCGCCAATTGAACTACGCATCGTACCGCGGTTCTTTGCTCTAAGTGCACTCCATGTCCGAGTTGCTTCTTCAAGTAACGTTCTTTCTTAGACGAGCAGAGGAATGGTCAAGCTTTACAATTATTCTGATTTATGGAAGATCGTGGAAGCCGTAGAGATCGTAAGACACTCGTTTAAGTTTCAATAAATTTCAGCTTCTCGTAGAGAAAGCTGCTGCAAGTTTTCTTGTTACGACGAGACATTACCGTGGATTTGGTCCTTTTCGGCACTTTGTATTTCAACTATGTCGCGATGTTGAAATATTAAAAGAGTCTCTAACGCGAATTATCGTCAAAGAAGAAGAAATTTGTTAGGCGTTAAATAAACGCGATTATTACGATACAAAACTCGTGGTATCTCGTGAACGAAGAAAATGAATTTCTTTGGTGATTTTTAAATATCAAATTTGTCTGTAAATTGTTAGCCGTATGTTATGAAAGAATCGTTAAAAAGTTCCAAAATTCTGACGAACAAGATCGTAAACATGATTCGGCAGGATTCTCATTGAAGCGAAGTTTGCATCGACTGCGAATAGAACTTGATGCAAAACTAGTTTAACCATTACGAAGCAACTCGTTGCCCGTAGAAGGAAACTTAGTCGCACATATTTCCGAGAATAACTCTAATTATAGTTGCGTTAAACTTAGATAGGGAAGAGTGCCAATTACTTTTCATCAGGTTTTACCTGCGCCATGTTTGGAGACAAAAAGCAGTATATCATTTTAAACAATGCTGCGAGCGCGATGTATTGTGAAGCAGGATGTTTATGCGCCTGCTTGTTTCACATTGAAACGAAAGAAAATTCTGATACCGGAGTTCGTTTCCTTTTCCTCGGACAAAACGATAAATCACCGGACAAGTTTTCTTGCCACCTGGTTCTCCGGTTGCTGTGATTTCTTTCGATTAATCAAACACGTACATCCGACATACGGATTACCATTAATTTCAACCGTTTCAACGAAACGTTCCGTGACATTCGTCGAATTAATCTTCGTTTTAACGAGAAAAACTTTCCACATCGAGTCCTCCACTATCGTCTAACTTTTTCTATCGTCTTTTCTTTGAGAATCCTCTAGGCACCCTTCGCGAAAGTGCAAACACGCGTGACAAGAAAACTCGGTGAAAAATTTACCAAGATTATCAAACGTATAAAAGGTATTGAAATATTTTCATAGAAACTGTTCCACAGGAACTCGATCGCGAAAATATTGAAACATCGAATTCCACTCGATTTCTGTCCATTAACCGACGATTTATTTTACTCGTTCGATCTACCGCGAACATTTCCAAAACGCACGACAAGCGAGAAATAAATCGGGCGCGCGGATTTCGCGCGCGTGGGAAACCCGTGCAGCTTTCATGGTGGTTAAATGAACGCGATTGTACGACCATTAGGGAAGAGAACACGGTTCAAAGACCAGTTTTCGACCGACGGGTTTGCTGCTTATTCTTTGACCGTGACCGTTTCGAGTCGCTGCTTTCGACGCGGCTCTACGAGACGCGAAAAGCTTTGTCGCGACGCTTCGAATTCTCCTCGACTGATTGTCGTTTCATTTATCTTGCAGCGTTATCACGGCGAAACTTTATCGTGCAACAGGACGAAGACGGAGCACATTTTCGTCCTGCAACGCGAAAATCCTCGAATTTAGAGCGGTTGGGACGTTGCAAATTATTTGGCGAACGCTGGTCAATTGATTAATGGCGACTTTGGAACTGGAAAACGGACGTGTTTTGTGAAACTAAAGCTTGATCGTGCGCGTATTCGTAACTTTTTGTTAGAGCGTTCACACGATCGAGATTTGTTTCAGTTTTAAGGAAGTGTTTCTTCTTTTTCAAATAAATCTTTAGTCGCTGTATCGTTTAAATCTCAAGGCATTTCAACAGATTCATAAAAATGGTCTTTTCGCGTCGAATCAATTTCTTAAAATATCGTTCGCGTGGTACGAGACACCCTACAAAATGATTTCTCTTTAGGCAGAAAGCACACGGAGAAAGAGAACAGATTAGAGTACACTGTACAACAGAGTACAGTTAACAAAAACATCAAGTTACTCTCGCGAGGGTAAAACGTAACAGTACTAAAAGGGATTTGTACGGAGTTTGGAGTTTGAGAAAATGCTGTAATAATACAAATTGGTCGTTTTCAAGCTGGGAATATCGCGTTGCGTTCAGGAACAAAGGTTTCATTCCGAATTTCACGTGTCTTAAATTAATCCCTTTGCTAAATTTGGCAAATACATATACGAAATGTTACTGCAGGCCTCTCGAGTAAATCACTGGATTCTCGCGAGCCCGTAAAATCACAATTAATTTAAAGTTAGCTTCGTAGCTTGACCACCTGCACATCACTGTTACGTTAATTTTACAAATGAAATTCAGAATTTCGTCGTTACTTTTGTGACTCGTGTGGATACGATGCATCGAACTTGGTCGTGTATCATTATTAGACTGCAGGTATTTAAATAAATTCATATTTATAAAAACGCAAACATTGTTCGAACGTGCGAGAATTAAAAAATTTCTCTCTCGTGAGAAATAAAAGACGTGACTTATCCTTGTTCCATTTTATGGCCATTTTATATGTTACATATTTATCTTATTGGTAAATATGATTTTTTATTTTATTTGGTATCCCATTTATTTTATATTTTCTCTCGACGTATTAAACGGCTATTGCTAAAGACCACTAGACATGCGATAAACGAGGAAGAAAGTCTCTCGACGTAAAGGTTAACGAAATGGCAAGGAACTTTGTAAGAGGGTCTCGGCAAAAAGGATCATGGATTCTAGTAATCCTGCCTGGTTCTAAGTTTAAAAGAAACTACCCACTAGTGTCTACTATTCCTCTGTTTCCAAATATACATTAAATTAAGTTCCGGTTCTTTCTCTGCGAACGATTTACCGGACCTTGTTAATCTTCTTGGAAACGTTCCACTAAAACGATATGTCGTTTAACGAGAAGCGTTTAACCGAATTTATATCGCGTATTCAATAAATTCTTGCTACGTAATTCCATGAAACGGCTAGCAGAGATTATTAACAGGAAAATTGCATGTGAATTTAGTAATTGCAAAACAAGATGTTTAAAATACATGTTTTCATGAGTTTGGTAATTCTTGTGTTAATATGTTCATATAATACATCGTTGATAAAATCATCATTATCCGTGTTACATTTACGCTAACAAATAATTCACGTATCTCTCGCGAGACGTGTCTCTCCATTTCAAAACTTTGCATATTACTTTTGCCTTACAGAAGCTCTCACATTTTTTCGTACGCGAATTCATTCTTTAATGGACGATTTATTTAAAAAATTTTTTTTCAATTTTTATAAAATAATCATCGATGTTGTTCAATTTGTAGAAATTTATTTTTATAGACGTCAGGTGAATCGTAGTTCCCCTTCCAAGTCGACATTACACGAATATTGTCAAGGAACGTGTCTACTCAAATTCAAACACGCACAACGATCCTATTAAATACTATGCATTGTACAAGGCACATTATCAAATCGATATCACAAACAATTTTTTCGTAATTGGCTATGTTGTAAAAATACACATCGATATAAGTTTAACACGTACGCTGTAAACAAGCACATGAAATGCCAAATTACTCTTCGGTATTAACAAACAAGCGATATATTATCCTCAACAAGATTCACCGAGTATTCACAGGATACGATTCTCGCGTTCCACAAAGTCGTGAAAACGTCATTTCCTTTGCTTTATCGCGTCATCACGCTATGTTTCGTAATTTCACAGCGTCGCGAAACTCTTGCTCGTAGGATTTTCAGTAACACGAAATCCCGGATAGCATGCATAACATGCATCTCATACCCGAACGACTCGAAATACGTGTCATTAAATTATTCTAGATTGCCGGTGAGGCTAACCATCGTAGGGTACATGCAGGAAATTAAAAGGAGATCCAAAGTTCGGGTCGTAACACAGGAGCTAGAGAGACACGTGCTGCTATGGCACATTTGGTATTCTTCCGACAGACGGTCGGGTACCTAGGGATGGCAGCTTTTAAAGTAGTCCAACCCCTGTTGGTTTCATCCGTGTTGTAAGAAGTCGAGAGGAAGTTTCCGACCGGAGGAGGATCCGAGGAATCCGCGCTTTCCTCGCACGACCATAACTTCTCTCTCTCTCTGGTGTATGAAACCCCGAACGAAAATAGCGATCTTCGAGAATCTAACGAAATTTATTTAGTCCTTATTTTGAGTACGCTGCATAGATTTTCTGAGAAATGAATTTTTCCCGAAGAAAAACGAAAGTACGAGATAGTATGTGACGTTCTGTACTGTACGTTATCGTTCGAGCGATACGTCTATTACGTTATTTCTCTTCTACCGTAAGAGCTGAGCAAGGGTTTCTTGATATTACGTAAGATTTACGAATATTGTGTCATCGTTTAAGAATCGTGCGCGATTTTTTCAATGATTGGAGCAATCCACTTTTTCAGTCGTTCGCGTTGAGAATTGTGGATCTTAATTGCCGAAATAAAAGTAAAGGAACGCTAAGGTTACACTTAGAATTCGTATTAAAATAGTTTTGGATTTATTTGATAAACGATTTCCAGGATCTTCGTCGATATACATTTGCACGCGTCTCGGCGCTCTCTTTGTCTCACCATCTTCCGTATCACACTGCCAACGGAACAGTTACATTCGTCTGTTTTTGAGACGCCGTGTACACGCATACTTCCATACACTCGTATTCACATACGCGTGTCACTACTACGCGGCTAATCTAGTCTAGCACATAGAATTGTACATATCCGAATAGTTTATAACGATTTGAAAATTATTGCCAGAAACTTTTACAAAAAGTAATAAATTAGCAGTTCTATTTTAACCTGCAAACCAATGATACATATCAAGGGAGATTTGTTAAAAAATGCACATATTTTGGTGGAAGTGGAACTCGTTGGAGTAGCTCGATAACCGCGAGGAAAAGTAGTCGTCGCGAACCTATGCGGATCGAAAGTTTCCGCGACAGGCAGGCGCATCGGTGTAATTTCATTCAGTCGATTCAATGATTCGTAAACAATGATACGGCTTTATCGCGCACGCCGACGTCCACGATGAATACATTATGCATGACGGGAACAGAGTTGCCCACGATCCTATTGTTCCGCGACGAAAGAGGGGCGCTAAGACCGCGCGCAAGCAACTTTTGTCATCGAAAACGCATCCTCCCGTTAACTCACCTTTTCTCTTCTTTCCTCCGCGATGTTACACGATGGAAAAAAAAAGAACAGGAAGAAAAATATCCTCCTTTTTTTCCTTGAAGATTTATCGCGAAACTGTGGTAGCTGGCGAATGGTCATTTTTTTAAAACGACGCTTCTTTCATTCGTGGAAATATCGAGGGAGATATTTTAAAATGTCGAAAGGTCTCACCTTCCAATTTTCAGTAGAAATTGCTGGAAGAAGTGACGTGAGTGCGTTCAGTGTCCTACCTGAGGCAGGACGGTTCGGATCAATGGAAAGTAATTCGCGTCTCAGTGACACGGGCATGAAGAAAAGTCAGGCGTAAATCAGCGACCCGATGGAAATGGGTTAAATCCGCATCGATAGCGTCCTCCAGCGGAAAAGAGAGTCGATAGAAAAAAGGTACAAAAGCTTGCTCTAGTTCGTTTGGTTTTTATTATCCCGTAGAATCCTCTTCTTTTTGTCACCGTCTGTCGTCATTGTTCTTTAATTTTCTAAAGCGACAGGTAACCTTTTGTTTGGCCATTCTTTATCCAAGTTTTTACACATTTTGAGAAAACTAAGAATCGCTAAGAATCATTAAGATTCCATTAACGTGATTAGAGGACGGTTGCCGATAGAAAGAAGATCCGATAGCTTTCTGCTGTTTTCCTTTTTCCTATGTCTCTTAATATTCCTTTTATCTTGCTTAAAACACTTTACGTTCTAACTCGTAGCCTTTCGATTCGTCTTATCTCGAAAATCTTCGAAAGTTTCCTCGGGGAACGACTTACCAATGGTTTCGTAGGACGGTCGCGGGGATCGTCGTTTCCGCGTCAGAATATCCGTATTACAGAAGATTTCATTGATTTTATATGGCGGAATCTGTGATTCGCAGGCGATAAAAAGAAAACACATCCGGCCTTGTTTCTCGGCTCGTTGTTCCTCTTTACACTCCAATTCTCCGCAAATCCGGCTTCTGATTCTTCTCTTCCTTGTCTCTCGCCGCGTTGCTCTTCTTCAAAAACGATAAAAATTGCGAGCGTTCACGCGCCCGAAACCGAACTCGCTCGCTCGTTTCGTCCTTCACAGCGAACATTGAAAAGAGAAAGAACGCGAAATCTTCGCCATGATTCGAACTTTTTCCACTTCGACCTTCCCCTTGATCTTCTCCTCGCGCGAATAAAACGTCGAAACCTTGGAAAGCGGCGCTGATCCGTGCATTCACCGGCACCATTCGTGCGACTTCCAATCGCTGACAGGGGAGTTCCGTGCGGATCATCGAGTCTTCTCTCGACTACGATCCATCGACAGCTGGTTTCGCCGTAAAAGGCCCGAATCACCAGCGTCGGATGCACTCGTCAGGAACGTGCTTTCGTATTCTACGCTTTTACGCGTTCCATAGCCCCCATTTCGCGCGTACACTATGGCAAATGACAAGGGGAACCGGGAGAGATAACCAGCGAGAGAACGAACATCGAGGGGAGAGCTTGAAGAAGGGGTTATTAACCGGTAGAACGTCGGCTCACGGGTCATACAGAGACACGTCTCTGTTCGCTAAAAATATTCTTTTACGAATAGAAGCCGGTCGAAGGGAAGAACGCTGCAGCTGACGACCGTCGAAACGAGATTATTTTCGCGACTTTGCAAGTACCGTGATGTCTTTCGTTTTACCGCTTTCTTGAGTACAATTTCAACATGGTCATCAGTCAGTGGTGTTCGCGCAGAGTGTTCTATTTAAATCAGCACGCTCGGATATCTTTGAAATTGTTGATGATACTGGGAAATGTTCCAAATGAAAGTTAGAAGGAACGCGTTATGCCAGACGAGTCAAGATACGCTTGAAACGAAATCATATATTTTTTAATATATCGCTCGATTTTGCGTGCGATTCAGTTTCCATAAAGAACATTCGAAGCTACGCTGTTAAATAGTAGCTGCGGTACCGATATCTTTTTAAACTTAGTATTCAAAAAGTACGTCGTCCAGTTTGAAAAACGTACACCTTAATATAGTTTCTAGCTGCTGATAGAGAACGAAATATTTCAAGTTTATCGCGAAAGTAAAGGAAGAACGAGAAGGAGAAGATTTTCTATTATGATATCGCTACGATTTAATTGCGGATAGGACAATATTTGCTAGAATATCCATCGGTGGACAGTAAAATACGACGTGACGGACGAGGAGGCAACGTTCGTGGATAGTGGCAAGATTGATTGCGCGTGTTAACTCATAAGCGGTGTTATTGTAATTAACATGGACGACGGTAGGCCGGCAACGGTAGAGATGCATCGAACGCGGTAATTAATTTTCGTAGTCGGGTATCGCGAGATTCACGCGCATCCCTCGATCGAGCCTCAGCCGGGGTAGTTTCCTCTGCAAATAGTGCTTCGCCGATGAATAAGTTTGCGTCGTTAATACCGAGACAGCTCGCTGCTACCACCTATCAAGTTTTCCTAGCGAACAATCTCGATGAGTTTACGCTAACAGCTAATAGTCGAAAGATTTACCGAGTCTTCTCGAACGTTCGTTCCACCAACCCAACGTGTTTCTTCGGAATTGCCACTATCCTAGCCGTTTCAATCCCAAGCAGTTGAATCGCGCTGTTTCGATTTTGTGTCAAAAAGTCCCAGTAAATTTGAACGCTACGGACGACTGACGGTATTTCGTATTTCATTGTTATCTTCTCAATAATTTTTATTGAACAAAACTTGAAATATTTATAAACTAATAGTACGCATATGTAATAATTGCAATTTGATTCTTTTCGCATTTAATCTAAATTTATATATCAACGATCCTCGATAACTGAAAGTTTGGTATCTCTTCTTTTATATTGCTCGTCAAAAGACTGAAAGCCACTGAAAATGAAATTATAAGAATGTTTTAAAGACTGCTATTCGATACACTAAAATACATCTTGTTAAAATAAGATACCTTTGAACGGAAGTGGAGGCACGCGGAAAGAACGTATATCGATTTGTAGCGGCAAACAGAAGTTACCTTGACTTTCGTTCGATTCCCGTTGAGACTTGTTCCGAACGAGGCGGGATCGATAAAACCGATCATTGGAAATGGCCAAGACCGGGCTAAACCGATCGAGACTAATCAATTGGCCGGAAATGGTCCTAATGTAAACCCGACCATCGCCTCTTGGACAAACACGAGATATTCCGAGTGTCTGGTGGCAGAGAACCTGTCATTTGTCCTCGGTCGATCGATCGCTTCGAGGAGGGATTGTGTCAGGCTTCGATTGTCTCCTGAAAAATTAATTAACTCGTTGTAGAACCTGTTTAGTCCAAATGGAATTTCAAAGTTTGATCATCAAATATATGTATGTATATATATATATTGAACATTTTGCTCGCAAGTAGATTTGTGAAAAAGAAAAAGAAATAGAAATTTTACTATTCTAACAAATAGATAATAATAATAGAAATATTCAAAATAACAAAATATAAAAATAAAAGACTAAACTCTGTTACTTTTAACACGCAGGACGATGGTTTGAATAAATTTTTACTTGTTTGTCGAGGAAAATTCAACAAACTCTAGCACGGTAGAATTCCAAGCTGCTAAAATCCAAATATTATATTTACGCCATCGTTGAAAATGTTTCCTTTGGCTTTTAGCGGGAAGCTAGAAAACGCTAATACGCGGAGACACTAATATCGGCCGCGATGCTCGGCTTATTTCCACAGTCCATTCGCGGTGTCCGGAGGAAATAACTCAGACTTTTTTCGGTAGCTCGAACACGCTCGTTCCGCGAGTTCTTCGTTTTTTCGCGGACGATTTTCGAGGAATTAAAGCGACGGCGTTTTCGGCCACGTGTCGGCGAAAGTTTTAAACGGTCGACACAAGCCGCCTTCTCGCGAAACGCGCTCTCGCGGGCCAATTAAATTTTGCTGCCTCCCTTGGGCCGAATAAAAGAAGTCTTCCCCTTGTGCGTTTGCCTTCCCTACAAGCTTGGATTTTCTACGAAATTCCACGTTTTATCATACAATTCTTCTTCACGATGCTTAAATGTACTGAACGTTCGATGCATTAACCCGGTCGCCAAACTTTTCCTCGCCGATAAAGTAACGCGGCTTTTCCACAAAAGTTTAAACCGAAACAATTCATCGTTTTAACATTGTTATTTCTATTGCGTTTTCTTTTCTTCTGGAATAAATGAAATTAACGCGTGATATCGTCGTAAAAATAATTGTTGCGTCGTTAATTTCGTCGATCCAGTGATTTCTTTGCCGTAACAGTTATAATCGACGCGTTTCAGGATATTTATAACAATTTTAAAGGTCCTTCACATACATGACACGTAACACGCATATGAATCGCTAAACTTTCACAGAACTTTTTCCCGCTTGTTTCGCATGTTTGAATAATATTTGCAAAAATATACAACACTGGGTCAATTACACGAGCTCACGCGAGTCTCTTTGTAAATGTTGCAATTAAATTGTCACGCTTTGAATCGTTTCGCCTCGAGTTAAATTGGACTCGGATCCCTCGTGTGAATCGCAGCCCATTTAGCGTTAAACCGTTGCTCGTGGCTATTTCGATGGCTGAGTTTCTTGGTCAAGGTCGACGAGTCTAGATTCCAAAATAATTAAGAATACCTCGTGACTACTCTTCTCTTCGTTGAATCTCTCTTATTAAAAGAAAAAAAAAAGAAAAAGAGACAAATATAGCGTGCCATTAAAAAAGAGAGACACATAAATGCACAAAACTATGAAAGAGAAACATAAAAACAAACCGTGTGTCTTATTTTTCAACGGTAACGAACGACCAGTTATATGCTTTCAGACAAATCGTAGTAACAAAAATCCTATTTTATCCTGGCCGCGACAAGCATAGAAATTCGCGGCAGCAAAAATGGAGTAAAACTCAGTCGCTGTCGCGTGCACAACTTCCATCAAAGCCCCGTTACAGCATCGAAAACTGGGAAACAATCCACCCTCGTGTTCCCTCGATATTTCGTTGTCAGAATAAAGCGTGGGATGTTTACGCCAGAAAACTGCTGCAACTACGGCCCAGCGAGAGATCGACATCGCGATGAAGCTCACGCAGCCTCTGCTTATCGAGTCATTTTTCGCCCACGGAATTCCCGATGCGCTCACGTACAACCACCGTAAGATACATAAACTTTCCAAATTACGTCTCCCTATTAATACAGGCGGCATGTATTCGAGCACATTTGCGACCGCAACCAACGCCACGCCGTGCTTTGATCATTCGCTTTCCTAACTCCCCGCCCCGCAAACGGCGGCGAAGTGCATTAACCGGATGAAACGGAATTTCCCAGTGTTACGTCGCGGTCCGCCCGCAACCGCCGTGTCCTTATCGCGAAAGTAGCAGCCTGGAATCGCGAAATATTTCAACTTTACGAATCGGAGTTTGACGTTTGCCCGTACGTTTTTGGCTAATATTACAAGAGCATGTGCTATTTTACGCGTCGAAACGATGGAACCTAGTCCTTCCGAGATTGGATAATCTCGAACCTTTGAACGATGGTAGAATAGGATCGATGAGTAATCAGAGATACGTACGAGGGAACAAATAAACGCGTACTGGGCGCTAGTATAATAGTTGGCAATCCAATATAAGGCTAGTGTCGCGTCATCGATCGCTATGACGTTCAATTGATCGAAAATTTTCAAATTGTATCGTAGATCGATCATACGATTAATAGAAAACTAAAGTTCGCGCGTTTCGAGCGAAATATTTGAGACATTTTTGAGGGAAGAAAGAAAAATTTTTCCAGGGGAAAGCGTATGTCCTGATCTAACAGCTACAGGGTAATTTTTGTTTGGTATGGCTAAATATGTTATACCACGTAGCTTTTGTAAGAGATCGATAAAATAGTATTCGGCGTCCGAGGTATAAAACTTCTTTTTGAGGATTTAATTTACGACCGTACTATATTGTTTTCACGTAGTATATACATGCGTAGTTGGGATCTGACGATCCGAGATTGGCGTGATTTAAAAATAACAGGCACGGGAAAACAACGCGGTGTCCTATGAAAGCATCGATGCCGGTGGTAGATTATTTTTAACGGGTTAGAAGGTTTTGTTGCTTCACGGTCTATCAATATTCTATGTGTAATCGCTGGATAACGGAAGCTGTATACGATAGGAAAAACGTAGCGATAAAAATTCAACGATACGAATTTATAAAATGGAAATGCCCTTTCACCTTTTTTACTTGCATTTTAGCTCGATATAAACGATTATCGACGCGCCAAATTATTTCCTATCAATCGTATGTTTCGATACATTTTCCTACAAACTACTGGAAAAGCGGCGACAAACAGTCAATCGTGTTTAAAATATATACGAATGTATATAAAAACGTATATACGATATAATTTGCATTGGTTGAACCGTTGAACACATTTACGAAAACTATTCTTCGACGCTAACGCAAGATTAGGATCAACCAATCGAAGAATAAATTTCTGGAGATCTGGCGTACGTGTACGTCCAATGATCGCGAAAAATTGGTACTCGCGTAATGAAACGTAACATCAAAACGACAGTAAAAATTGATTTATGGCATTTACCTAGAATGTTAGGAAAAGCATAAATCTCGTTATTTTGCAGACATACTGTAGTCTCTTGATGGCCACGGTAGCTGTAATTTCACGGTTGCGCATTTTATCGTAGACTTACCGAATACAGAGAACATTGAATGTAAAATGGGAGTTGGCCGCGAACGCGGAACCATCGGAAGCGAATAAAGTTACTCGAAGAATTTTCCGCCTCTGCTGACTTCACCAAGAAAGTAACAACATCGCTGCAGGAAGTTAGTCCGATTTTTCGATGGAAATGTTTAAACGGGATAATAAATATCTCTGGGCAACTACGTGACCCGTCTTCAGAAGGAGCAGTCCGGTCCATCCTTTCAACCAATCTTGTCACCCACTTCGTTCTCTCTTTCTTTTGTCCTTGCGCTCCTTCTTCCGTTTTCGTGCCAGCCACTTCCTTCCCTTCCTTTTCTTCTTTTTCTCTTTATTTTCCTTTTTTCTTTTTTCAGCTAACCAGTGGCGCACGTTTTCTTCGACCATCCCGTTCGTCGTTTGAATTTTAATCCTGTCTCTGGAACGTTCAATTGTCGAACGTCACGAGACTTTCTTCGCGGTTTCCCACGGCGAGTGTTTCTGTTTCACCAAGCTAGGACCTGTTCCGATTCTAAGCGCGAACTTTAAAACGCTTGCCGGAGTTTGCGTTTTCGATTACTTTTCGTGAGTTTTTTCAAGCCGATCCAGTTAACGCTCGACAACTTTATTATCGTTCCTCGTTCGCGAGATTCATCAGAGTAATTGTTACAGTTTGAAGAGAAAACACCGTATATTTCGTAATTTCTCGAGGGGAAGGAATTAAATTAACCATCTCACTCCACGAAGCACTCTCCTTTGGTGGCTGTTCTGTCCTCCCTCCAGCTTTCCAAACTTCTGTCGTACTTTTTTCTTTCTCGTCGTATAGCTCGCGCTTTTTCTTCCTGATCCTTTTGTCATCCTCCTCGTCTCCTCGCCTAGAATAACGAGAAGAATGTTAATCCGAAAATTGCCGATCTCGACACCTTCTTTCGCTTCGCCTTTCTCTCTTTCTCACCGCGTCAGCTTTATTTTTCACGCGCGAACACAGGATCGTGAATATTTTGCCCGACCGATTGAATATGGAATTTCCTCTGTTACGCTGAATATTCGATTGGATTCCGCGTAACTCACCTGATATCCCCCTTTGTTCACGCTTTTTATAATGACGACGGCCTTTTCCCTGCCGACGTTCGCGAAACAACGAATCCAATTATACTTGTTCTTTGATCTTTTCCCAGTGACGTCATTCGACCCTCCACCGTCCCTCTGTTTCCCGTATCACGCGTTCACTACTTTAGGATTCGTTTGTGTTTTACGTTTTTATTGTATTATGTTATGTTCCTTTCGTTGTTCGTATTTCTTTCCCTCTTTTTACGCTTCACGTTCTCCAAAGCTCGTACAAGGGCCGGTATATATTTCATCTTATTTTCCGAGTTAATTTATATTAATTTATATTGCGTTCATTTTCGTCTGCCGAAACCGCCACGGGTCGTTTAATCGAGTTGGACATTCACTTATTCGGGAATTTATTTTTCAAAGTTTCCGTGATAATCGTTAATTTATTCCGTTTGCGTTCGTGTTTGATCAAAGTATTTGTTCAGTCGCGAAAAATCGCAAAATATTGCCTCGAGCGTAATCGCCGAGGCGAACTAGAATCTTCAAAAATATGAAACGTCAAATGTCTACTTGGTATTCCGAAAAGGTAATTCTTCGTTTAAATATTTCTTCTCCTGTAAATTTACACCGAGTTTCGACGCACGAAAACGTTAATAATCGTTAATTTCAAGTTTCTTGTACTTCTCCTACAGCAATTTTTTCCTACCTCGCAATTTATTTCTGAATTTTCCCGGCGTCTCTCATCTTGATTTACACGTTTATTCTTCTTCCTAAATGTTTGTCCACCGAACATTACCATAGCTCGCAACAGTTGCATAAGAAAAATAATCGGCTCTTTCTTCTGGCCTGCTGTTTCCTTATTCTCTTCGAAACTACTTTAGCAGTATTTTCGCCAACCCCTTTCCACCGTTTCGTAGTTCCATCATCGTAAAGCTCGACGCGAACGAAAAATTACTTCAACGCTGTATTACTTGCTCCCTCTGTTTCGTTGGCTTCTTCTATCCTTTGCATCGGCTTTCTTTCTTCTTGCAACGCTGATCAAGCCTTCTAAGAAATATTCCGCATCTTCCGCCTTTCTCTTGCACCGTTACGTTTCGAGTTAATTCCAACCCTTATCTTTTAATTGCGCACGTCGTACGATGAATCTTAATTACCTCGGCCAACTATTTAATCGGTCGATTCTCCTTGATCCTCGGAGCCTGGCCAAGAGTTTCGTAGCCTCTTCTCGTTATTCCTTTTCATTACGAAAATTGCCAACACACCGCTCCTCCACCTATTTCGAATTTACATTCAGCTTTCGTTAAACGCAAGATGTATTAAGTTGTCCGAAATGTTTCTTTCGTTTTATCAGCAAATAATAGACGCACAATGTTTTTTTGTTTTAGATTGGTTTATTGAATTATGTACGAACGTAATAATAGAAATAGAACGAAATGAATCATACTTAATTCAATAAAATAATATAAAACAGAAATTGTTGTTCGTCTATTATCGCCTTATGAAACGAAGGAAACTTTTCGGACAAGCTAATAAGTTGATAAAAAAGCACTAACTCTTTGAGTTATTCTATTTATTTCAAAGCTTGCAACGCGTCTAACGCTGGTTAAACGGTATGAAGAAACGTTGATTAATTTAATCTAAATTATCGATATACTTTAATAGTTCTAGATATATTTCGGTTAAATACAACCGAAAATAAAAGATAATAATATCTTCCTCTGGCATTAATAAATTCTTGTCTGACCCCGAGGGAATAGTTTACCCTGTTGTTACTCTGTACTCTGGATCTAAGCTTCGATATATTTAACGTTTTGAAAGCACAAAGCGGATATTAGTCTAAAAGCAGATACTTTGTTGCACGTGAGCCGCACTGATTAAAGCCCCGGTCCACCTTGCAACTTCTTGCAACCATCTGTGCATTTTATTCCTACGTTCTACGTTATCCTACGCAAACCCCACGAGATATTCCCTTTTCGAACTTGTGTTCTCAAAAGCGGACAGCTTTTACAAAGCCAATGCACCTCGAGAAAATGGAAAATATTCTCTACACACAGAACCGCTCTAGTCTTTGCCTCTTTTATCCATGTCCTCGAGAAAAACACCATCGTGCTTCTTTCCTTCCAGCGTTCTCTGCATCCCTCGCTTCTTGTTTGCTCCCTTTTTCCCTTGAAATCTTATTGTTTCTTCGCCAAGTCCCCTACTCGAAGGCTAAACCCGGTGCTAGTCGAAGAAAGGCACTTGTGGCGCTCCCATTCTTCACGATTCTCCTCCTTTATTGTCTTTCTCTCGGTACTCGTCCACGGAATCGAATGAATCGAGCACGGTCCCCTTTTCGTCCCTTCGCTATCATGATTAATTAAAGCATTTTTTCTTTCTCCGTTGTGCTACGTCGGCCCTGAATACGTTTAGCGTCTCTTCGCCAACTTCGCTTTGCTATTTCAACCTGTTTTTTCTTTTGCGAAGCTATTCGCAGACTCTTGAACGATCATCGATATTCGCTGCATCGATTGGATATTCGCTACGAGTTTCTTACATTCTACGTCAGAGACTCTTCCCTGCCTTTCGTTTTCTAAATACCATCTTTGCCGTTAAAATCCTACGAGAACTTGAAATTTGGTTCAACTTTTTCAGATTCCACGTTGAATTCCACTTAACGTTCGATCCTAATTCTTCTCAGTTTTATGCAAAACATCATGTATATGGAACATTGTTACATCGCTACGAGTTTCTTACATTCTACGTCAGAGACTCTTCCCTGCCTTTCGTTTTCTAAATATCATCTTTGCCGTTAAAATCCTACGAGAACTTGAGATTTGGTTCAACTTTTTCAGATTCCACGTTGAATTCCACTTAACGTTCGATCCTAATTCTTCTCAGTTTTATGCAAAACATCATGTATATGGAACATTGTTACATCGCTACGAGTTTCGTACATTCTACGTCAGAGACTCTTCCCTGCCTTTCGTTTTCTAAATACCATCTTTGCCGTTAAAATCTTACGAGAACTTGAGATTTGGTTCAACTTTTTCAGATTCCACGTTGAATTCCACTTAACGTTCGATCCTAATTCTTCTCAGTTTTATGCAAAACATCATGTGTATGGAGCATTGTTACATCGCTACGAGTTTCTTACATTCTACGTCAGAGACTCTTCCCTGCCTTTCGTTTTTTAAATATCATCTTT
Organism: Bombus difficillimus; assembly: GCA_014737525.1. Classification (NCBI taxonomy): domain Eukaryota; kingdom Metazoa; phylum Arthropoda; class Insecta; order Hymenoptera; family Apidae; genus Bombus; species Bombus difficillimus. Next base: position 4,145,774 of record JACXIT010000099.1, read on the forward strand.
GCCGTTAAAATCCTACGAGAACTTGAAATTTGGTTCAACTTTTTCAGATTCCACGTTGAATTCCCACTTAACGTTCGATCCTAATTCTTCTCAGTTTTATGCAAAACATTATGTATATGGAACATTGTTACATCGCTACAACATGGTTTGCATCATAGCTGAATCGAATAGAAATTTCCCAACGTATTAGGTTGTCCGGAAAGTGTCTTTCTTTTACAGACACGTCTTTTACAACGCATCTTTACACGAACATGAAACCAAATCTGTCGAACGTTGTGATCTTTAGTTTGATAGAGCAGAATGGATCATACGTAATTCGATAAAATAATATAAAACGGAAAATGTTGTGCATCCATTATTTCCTTATAAAACGAAAGAAACTTTTCGGACGACCCAATAGATGATTTACTGGTTTTAAAGATATCAAAATATTCATTTATTAGATATTTCCTATTTTTAACATATATAAACATATAAATTATATAAATGTAAAATAATTAAATATTTGTTTCTCATTTAGATATCTCCTATTTCCACTACCCTGCCACCCATTTTGTTCCCAACTTTGTATGCAACTGTAATAACTCGGATCGTAAATAATTGAACACCCGCTAATCGATCTTCGTAGTTAAAGGATTAACTCAATTTTCAACGTCTAGACTGATTCAATATTTAACACAAACGCTACTTAAGCTTCAAGCAGATGAAGCGTCGATCGTTCACACGAACGATACACTGTCAGTTTCAACCTGACTCGCCATTCATCATCGGTGTGCCAAGCATCGCTGAAGCAACACGTTTCAAAGGACCTCGAGGAATACGAATGGAAAAGAGACGCTGCAGGCGTGCAATCAGCGGTTCTCAACCTAGATATAACCAAGAGACCGATGGACGGTGAAGCGTTTTGGGCGACCCTTTGTACTCTCTTAATCATCGTCTCTTGTTTCTTTGACTCGTCTAGCCTGCGGGCTTCTCCGTTCCGCTTCTCTTAAATTTCCACCATAGAACAATAGACCGTGTCCGAAAGTTGTTCAGAGAACAAACTCTTTCGGAAGAGAAATTTTCGTACGAAATAACTTTCGCACGATACGGAGCAACGCAACGTTAGGGTTCGTCGTTATATTCGGCTTCCTTCCTCCTCTAGAGGAGGACAGAGAAATAGATGTTATCTCTGGAAAGCAGCGGTTGTCCTGACCATGATGTAAGCCGCGCGATCAAGACCCTAACGAAAAGAAAGAGAAACTGTTGTACGAAAGACAACAATGGCGAGGCAGAAGTCATCGAAAGAAAGTGTCCGAAGAGAATAATCTAGATCGTCGTAATCTCAGCCTTGTGCAACTCGACACAGCTAACTAGGAACGCGCGGAGGGTTGGTGCCAGGGTCCCGCGGTTGTCCTCGGAAGTAAACGGCCAAAGCTTGTTTGCGTTGATCGTTATCGTTATCGTTAGTTAGCCGAGGGTTATTTCGTAACACCAGCTCGAAATGAACGGCACTCGCAATCGGCCTCGAAGATTTTACTCGCCCTGTCGACTGTAAGCCAGTTTTGCCCACCGCTGTATATTTTAATTACCACAACCACCACCTATTTCTTGTTTCTACGTTCTAACGAGATTAGTTCGAGTTCAGAAAATGAGAGATTAAACACGCGAAACGAGGAAAAAAGCGAATAAAATACGATAGACGATGTATAATATCTTGCGATTATCAAAACTAGCGTTCTCTCGCAGAGTCTTTAATAAAAATTTAAAAATTTTTAATCGCGTTACACTCGCGACACTGAACGGTAGTTTATATGCTAATTATTGCCGCAAAAAGAGAAGATAAAGGAAAGGAAAGCCTCTATGAACGAGATTGTATAACACGGGGAACGCGATAAAACGATTTCAGCGCGCATCTAAAAACTGTCGAAGAGGCTACGAAGCGTGATAACAAAACGACAGGAATTTCAAAAGTGGTGGAGAAGTTGAAGGGATTTGCGAATGGCCGGAGGGTGCATCGAGTCGGATCCTTAAAAACGCGATATCTCGCGCGAAGAGGCCCTTATCGGTTCGCTAGAAACTCTGTGAAAGAAGATCGATTACCTGGAAATAATGGAGCTGGGCTGTTTGGCCGCGTCCATTGTTTATGGCCCACTCCCGTTTCCAACTTTTTCCCAGAAAATTCGAGCGCTGAATCATTCACAGGATCGGTTATCCGACTCACCCTCTTTCGAGAGGTAATTTCAGAGAACCAGGGACCTTTCGCGGAATTACTTATCGAGTCTGTCAGCGGTAATTGGAGTCTTTTTTTAAATCTCTCGGCAAATAACGAGCACTTTAATTGTATCGAATTTTTCAAACTACGGGAAGATTCTTAACGAAGAGTCAGAAGAGAAACTGTTCTTCTCGCGACATTTCGAATGTCGAATAAAGTCTTGAAATTGTATCAAATTATTCCAACGATACGTTTTCACGACGTGGTTCACGGTGCGTATCGTTTTAAAGAAATGCAAGGGAGAAGCATCGAAAGTCGGACACGAGCGAAACGAACGAACCCGATAGTTGCTTACCCCGAGAGCCGAGAGAATTAATGGAATTACAAATGACGATTCGAATTAAAGGCGAGTCGATTCGCTTTAAAGGGTGCCGCGAGAGATGCAACTTTCAATTTGCTCTTTTTCTTCCGTCCAGATAAAAGCTGATCGATTAGCTGACAGACGCTCGCTCTTTTATCGCTCGTTAATTACGTTTCCTTCGCGAATTCGATCATAATTCCGTTCGTACTTGAATCGTTGGACCACCCGAACGAAAAGACACAGAGAGGAATAAAGGGGATAAAGGGAGGATAGAGGGTGTATTACAGCCCCGGGGAAATCAGTAAGACACCGCCACGAATACTTGGCAACTTTTTCAGAAAACTTTTTATTCCGCTCGAGGAAAAGAGTAGAACGAACATGTAAAGTCCCTATGCCTTTCCATCTCGGGTATTTCTCTTTTGTCTTCTCTCCGCTCCTAAACCGTCCCTCTTCTACCCCCTTCCTGTTCTCGGTTTTTCCTTTATGCGCTCGGAGAAAATGAAAAAGTAAAGGATTATTTCCGGGAACTCTGGTAGCGATCTCCCTGGTGCGCCATTTGTTCGGCCATTATTTCGTTACGCTCGTAAATCCATCGGCGATTCGGATGCAACGCGATTGATCGTACGAATTTTGCATGCGTTGCATCGTTGTACGCAAAAAAAAAAAAAAAAAAAAAAAGAAAAAGAAACGAAACGGATGAAAAATCTATCGATTCGAGGAAGAGGAGCGGAGACAACGCGAGCGAACAAGAATCGAAACTGTGAGAAATGTCTCTTGAGGAAAGTTGATAGCGTCCGGTTCAAAGTGGTTCGAAGTTTGTCTTCGACTTCCGTCTTCCTTATCGCGTCTGCTTTGGAAAAATGTGGCTGAAAAAGGGGTGAAGTATTCGAAAGAAAACGAAACCCGACAGAAACTTTCTCAATTCGCTAAGTGGCCGGAAAGCGAGCGACTACTTTTTCAATGACCGCGAGTTTTCGCGATTAATTAAAGGCAGAATTTCGACTTTCCGTCACTCGATGAGAAGACAGAGGGTAGCTTCTGTCGAAATAATGGAAAAATAAAGGCAAGCGATCTTCTTTTAGGTTAACGAGCTTCGTCGTAAAATCCCTTTTGGCCCGCTACAATTTCCTCCCGTTGAAGAGAAAGAAAAAGGTCATCCTCGACGCGAAATCGTCTTACTTAGGGTTCAAAGAGCTGCAAATATTCCGCGGTTGAATCCTCGGCCAATGTAACTTTCGACCCTTTTTTCTCCTGTGCGAGTGTCTTTAACCGCTCTGCATTCGCATTGTTTCTTTCTTTTTTTTTTTTTTTTTGTCACAGCCCTTGAAGAAAGGTCAGCGTATTCCAAAGGGTCGCAGAACGTTCAGGAACCTAAGCGAAGAGGGGTATCTTTCATCCTCAGATAGGGAGGGGTCTTCGAGGCTCGGAGCGTACTCGAGGAATCTCACAATGGCGATTAAGTAGGCGCGCACTCAGACGTCCCTCACCCTTTATGGAAAAACTCCCCCGCGGTCTTTGCGCGGCGTTCTTCGATTCAACCGTTCCCTCTTCCTTCACCGACCCTCTCTGGCTTCGCGAATGTGAAACCGAGCTCCTGTCGCCGCCCTGAATTCGTTGAAGCTTGAAAACAGCGAAACCGCATCACTTTAATTTCATGTCTTTTTGTGGAAACTCGCTTAGAATTTCTATAGAATTTTGAAATTGAAGATGAAGTAGTTAAGAATGGCAATACGCGCCACACGCGCGTGTACAAATAATATTTAGACACTGTATCGTTCGTTAGGAAATACGAACGAAGACTAAGATCGAATGTCTGGATAGCGAAAACGTCGAAAGAAAAATCCGCTTCGAAAGGTCTAAAGTAAAAATGGCTGTTAAGTCTAAAAGCATCGAATTAATTTTCTCGTCTAACGTACAGGAACGTACGGAGAAAACTATTTTAACGAAAGCAATTTATATACTACGATTGACAGCACTTTCGAACTAACACGCTTTCGACACCATCTCGAGAGACGCGTATTTCCGATACATCTTCATCGACCAGAAGGTCTCGTCAATCATAATATCTGTCCTGGAAAAACAAGTAGCAATACTTTCCAAATAGTTCTCCATACTGTCGCAACAGACGGATCAGACAGTTGTCTGACTAAAACTTTCGTCTAATTAAAATCGTAAATCAGACAGGTTAACGTGGCAGTTTCGTCGATAGCGAGTTAAGCTTCCGCTTCGATTGCCTTGTCGCGCGAGATAGACTGTTCCACGGGTTATCCGAACTTCCGAGACACTCAAGTTCCTCGTAACAAAGCTTTCGAACGCTTGTCGAGCAAATCCGACGTCAAGGCGTCTTCGAATTTCAATCGTCGATACTTTCGGTCCAACAATCTGCCTCCGCGCTCTCCATCGAATCTCTCGCGTGCACGACGATAATTTGAAATCCTTTCGTCTCGAGAAATAAGGAATATTAGATATCTATTAAAGTTACAATTGCGAAGGAACAATTAAGTTTATGTTAGGTTCATAATCCGGACGTGATTCCTCTATTATTTATTTAGGTCTAGGAAAGTTTTCGATTCTTGAGAATTAATCGAACATTCGGAATTTTGTCTTGGTAAGGACAGTCGACGTATTACAAGTAAAATCTCGAATTCGACGATTCCGAGTGACTAGTCTGGTTAAACATTGACCAATTTCATCCGGTGGTCATTTTAAACATAGTCTTTTGAAAAAAGAAATTTATCGTGAGAACTGTTCCTCTAAACTCGCTCCTAAATATAAATAATTTTTTAACGGTTAGATGTGAAAGAGCGTTTATTAAAAAAAATTCTTCGACTTGAAACGAACGCACGAACGCATTAATACGCGAAACAAGCAACGGTTACCACGTAATTGAAAGATAAAGAGACCAGGAGTTTAACGTCTTTCATTGCTAAAATTCTCTCTTTCAAACGCAAAATCATAGCGGAAACGGTTGTTCTGCATGTCTCGAGCTCGCTTGGGAAATCTCCCTGGACCAGGAGTCTCTGGCGCATAATTAGAATGTCAACGAGCTAACATGGTATACGGGACGAAGCTTAGCTACCCCAGAGCTGCTGTCCTCCAGCCGGTTTCTTCCAACCGCTACGATGAAGAGAACCACGATATCCGGATTCGCGTTGCCGCTGGCCAGGCAAAAGAAAATACCGCGTGCTCCAAGAAAAGCTTTCTACGATTCTACCAGTGAATCGTTTGTCGTTTTGTAATGTAACGTCGAATAGAGGAAGAAGCAATTTCATAATTAAAATATATTTCGACAAAACTAAACAAAGGATAGTATCGAGCGATAGGATACGCATAACGATTCTCCTGTCGCGACTAGAAATTTCAAATGGAACTATTTGGCCGATCTTTTGGAAGCCAACGACATGGAAACGAGAGAAGTGAACACAGAAAGAATAGAAAATTCACTTCTCGAAAGTATACCGCGGGAGACGGATGGTCGTGTGTACAAGTTTCGATTCTTGTTTCGAGCGAAGCGGTAAAAGTTGGAGCGCGCGATAGAACTTTCAATGGAAATATTTCTAGTCATTTTCTATCGAGTGTAGAAGCGATATATCGATGAAATAGAAAATCGAACGACGTACGTAGCTTCTATGAGATGTGAGAAGAATTCCGGAAGGATCGTGCTTTATCGTGGAAATATTTCATCGCGTTCGCCTGCGCAATCGGGAGACAGAATCGCATAAGTAAGAAAAGTTAAAGGAACGAGGGATTTCGCTTGTAAAATTCCTGCTACCACAGATAAATCGAATAGTAATAGTCATCTAGGTGGATGCAATAAAAAATAACGACTCGATCGGTCGTTTAGATCGCACGCGTGCTTCATGAACGAAAACTCTCAGGGGTGTTAAAGAAACGTGCGAACTTTACAAAAGGCGGGACCGGTTTCCCACGCGTGTTGCGCAACTTCAATGGTGTTTCAAGGCAGTTTCAATGTACCCTCGGTCCTGTGTAATTTCCCTGTAATTTCGAGATGGTATCAACCGTGGTTTGGTAGCCACTCGATATACCTCATTGTAGTTTCATGTAGGTCAATGGGGGGACCATCTCGAAATTTGAGACTGCGAGTTCCGAACGTGCACTGGCCTTAATCAATTTCCGACTTCCGATTAATGGATCGGATTATCGTAATTCTTCGTAATAGGGAAAATGTTGTTCAGAATTCTATTAACGTTCTCGTCCGCCTTCGTCGATCCTTCCTACACAATTACGCTTTTCGCAGAAAATGCTAACAGGATTGCCTTGCATAATAATTTATCGACTAATGATATCGGTGAATTGGTAAGCTATTAATCGTAGCACGCGAATCCTACAATTTTACGTCAAATAGGATAATCTACTGATTGATTTGTAATTTGTAAAATTTATTCCTAGAATCACGTTCGTTTCATTATGTAATTTTTCGTTTGTAACTTGTAAGATGTTACTAATATTTAATAAATTATATTTATTCCCGTGGTTGATCAAGCGTTGATCGTTCGGAATTTGTCGGCGTTTGCACGTGATGCGCCGGCTACTAAATTTCCAAATGCGTTCGCAACGAAATGCGCACTTGTAGCTGAGGCGATAAAGCTGGTCACCGATGGACGACTGGGTAACAGCGACGATTCCACCAGGTCAAGTCGACACTACGAAGTATCGAGAATCGTTAGCTTCTGCACCCAGCATCTGGATTCCAGACGACCCTCTAGAATGTGACTTTACGATACTTGCAAACGTAAAACCGAACGAACGACCGGTCTTTAGCAAATGAATTTTCGCTAAAACTCGCACGTGAGCTGCAGGATCGATCCGCTAAAACGAATCAAGAAATAACGAATTGGAAATCTTCGTTCGCTGTATCGCAAAGTCATGTCATCTCCTTTTATAGCAACTGATAATATCGGTTTGATTCTGCAAGAGGGACCAGGGTGTACGTAATAGCTGCTGGTGCAGTTGAAGACAAAGATGGATTTTCATTTTAGAAATTTTATTTAGTCGAACAAGTATCTCGTTACTTTATCAAACTTGCAACTAATTGATTGAAAATTTTAATCTAATATTTTTTCGCGTCGTTTCAGTCTAAAAGTAGGTACTGTACATGATTAAGATCATCGAAGCACCTTCCATAGAAATACTTTTATCCTTTTATAGACGGTCGAGACTAATTAGTAACAGCTGTAATCTGACTTTCTCACTGACACGCACAGCTGTGAGTGGCACGTAGCTTCTCGTCTGCTGTTTATCGTGATCGATATTAAATTTCCCCTCTCTCTCTCTCTCTCTTTCTATATATATTTATTTTCTATTTGCTTGCTACTTAGAACAGCTCTTAAGGGTTACTTTCGTGTTACCCTTTTCTAAAAATCTTATAAACTTGGCTCGTTACGATTTGCTTTAAGCTCGTTAATTAATTAACTCGTTTCATTAGAGAGGAAGAAGTAAACATGATATCGTAAGCGAAACGTTTAGTCGAAGGAACGTAGAAGCACTTTGAAAAGATAAAGGTATAATAAGGATCCAAGACGCGTAGTTATTTATTTATGTATGTAACGAAATTAAACAATTAAAAAGCAAACTCTCTTTGCGTTATATATCGTTTTATTCCGATTTCTTCGGTACCAATTTTACGCTACAGTGTAGTGTTAATAAAGACGATGGAAAATTCGATGCCAGACTTCTTCGTAACGAGAGTTCCAACAGCGTAGAAAGAGCTTCGTTCGCAAGTGTGTTATCTCAAATTTCCTGCAGAGCATGGCGCAGTAGATTTCGCCCTCTGGTATTGTTTGTCTGTCTCGATATTGTGGCAGTTGCGAAAACAAACTGCATCACGGGTTGCCGCCACGCTTTCGTTTCGAGTTACTGGCCGAAGGCAGCGCGCGCGGACCTCAACCAGAGCGGAAGACAATATTCTCAAACGACAAACGACCCCGAGTAATAATCGTCCGAATCGAACCTTGTCCGTAGCGTACTTTTTATTTTTCTTTCTTCTCCTGCTTCCCAAACACGCGAGGAAACATCGGAGAGTTTGAAATAACGGGCCAGTCATTTCTCGAAGAAAACAAACAGCTTGTTCCAGATTCGTTTTGCATATAATTCGGACTACCTTTGAACGAGGGATATTACGTTTTGTTGTACGTGAAGATTATTAACCACTTGCGCTAGAAAGCGTGCCACGCGCGTCGAGATGCTTTTGTTCTAAAATCGTCAGCGACGCGTGTACCATGTCGATAGGCATTTGTCGCAGAAATAAAAATGACGCGCTCCGCACGTTGGCTAACAGTCAGATCGTTCGTTTGTCGAGCTACAATTCCAGAGTGCACGGTGTTACGTCGCGTGAGATAATCCGTACGCCATCCCTCGTTGTCTGGCCGCCAAAGGTCCGCGTACCGTTATTCAGACGCTTAATAAACCTAAGGACACGCCATAAAGCTTGATCTCTTTAACGTAATCTTTTCAACTTGATCTTTTTAACTCGAAGGACCAAATGTTTCGACCGTTCGCGGAGAGACGCGATCGCGAGGAAGCGCGTCAACGGGAGTCGTAAATTCCTGTTACGATTCGAATAATCGACGGATCGATCCCCTATTTCGATTAGGATAATAGAGATGGTTCAATGAGTCATAACACAGTCGCCTACTCGAAAAGTGTCTTAAGTCTCAGTCTAACTCAGTCTCGGTCTTAGTTCAATCTTCATTTACTCGTATCTCGTAGTTTCACAATTCACAATTGTATTACATATTAAAGTTATGGAATTGTTGGAAATATATAATATTATAACCTGTTAAAATCAGCCTTATACTCATTGAACCACCCCTATTATCCTAATCGAAATAGGAGATCGATCTGTCCGTGGCGTCGATTATTCGAATCGTAACGGGAATTTACGACTCCCGTTGACGCGCCTCCTCGCGACCGCGTCTCCCCGCGACTGACCGAAAATACACACGGTGTCAGATAGAGTCATCGATATCTTGGAAATATTTCAAAATGTGAGTATTTATTCATATCCGTGTAAAATTCTTTATGTAAGACCCTACCAACGCGCTGAGGCGCTGCTTAAAAGATTGCACTAGCAGATACGGTGAGGCGTGTTATATTGTAGCGCACGTCACGCGCAGCCGTGAGTTTGTTGGTAGCGCAAGTGGTTAACAGAATGGTTCTAATTTTATCGATCTGCTAATCGTTTGATTGTAGAGTACTCGATTCTATTCCATCCAACATTCGGTGCATCAAATCTATTATCTACATCAATCAACGGATGCTTTCAGGAAACCAGCACGTTCCATCAAATACCCAAAGATAGATGAAATAACAAAGACCAAGAATCAATATGTTCCTACGATCGAAAATCGCCATCTCCATATTCGCAATTCTATCTCGATCGAATACCATAGATGAATATCATCTTCTACGAATATGAATCTTCTTGTTCCTTCTTCCATTCGCGAAGAACCGCATTTGGAAACCCGTTTAAACGCCCAATTTCTGTGGGGTGAACGAAAACGTGCAGGGCAATAGTCGAGGATAAAAGAAAAACGGCGTAGAAACAACGGCGGTCGAGATTCACGATAATAGAAACGATCGGCGTCGTGATGGAAATGCAAATATCGCGTTTGTCGTTGGCGAGCACACGAAAGATCAAACGATCTTTCCCATTCGCTTTCCACCGCAAAGGATCCAGCCGTATGGTTGCCGGCTTCAACCTCTCAATTACCTTTCTGGCGTTTCTGGGCCGATCCACCTCGACATTTGACGAAGCTGTTCGTGGTTAATTGCTCGCAGAACGCCGTGGAAAATTCTCGCTAGCCTGTGGATCCTTATGGAGGAAGCTTAACGTCGTTGGGACGTGTCGAAATTTGATCCGGGTGATTTGAGTGAACATTTTTAGGCTACAGGATTGTAAAAAGCTAGAATAATTGTAAACTATCTCTAAGAGCCACGTATGCATATACGTACGTACTGGTATAAATAAATCTTCATTCATAATTTACATATGTAGAGTTACATGTGTGGTTTTTTCTTCGCGATACGAATGTGCACGTTCGAGGATTTGATAAAACCGAAGAGACGGCTAAGAGACGTGCAGATATCCGGGAAAAGGGTGGAGTAATTACACGGTCGAGACGAACGATAGTCGGGAAACTTTGTCCACGATGTCCATCTAAAGGACGGCTGGAAACTGGGAACTAGATAGAGGTAGTTTGTTCGCAGGTAGTCGCGACCGCCAAATTCATGAGGTTTATTTATCGCGGCTCGAGTTGCCGGGCAACTTGAGTTACACGCTTTAATTTACAGAGACTCGCGACGAGACGACGCGTTTTTGCCTCCTCGACTTTGATATCTGACCCCTACGAGCTACCCCTTTATATTATCCATTCTTCTCTAATAATATTTTCTCTTCCTTTCTGGAACATGTGACTAAACTTGCTACGATCATCGAATGTTTGCCGGTCTTGTTGCGATATTTTAAGAAAAGAATCTTAAAACTTAAAAAACTGAAACATCATGCGTATCGGCAAGACCATTTTCGTGTTTCGTTCAAACTGTGAAGATACAAGTAATGTTAGAAAAATATAACACGGTAGAAAACTTTGGAGAGAACGCAGCAGACCCGATCGTCATACAATAACCTTCTCTCGATAACTAAAGCAACGAGCCACGTTAACAAGCGTTATCCATTGAAAGGCAAAAGCGAGAAGCCGGAGAAGCGACGTCGACTCACGTAGAATTTCTTGAAGTGAACGGTAGCCTATTAAGCGGTCGTCATTGATCGAGGGCAGCCACTTCCGGTGCACGAGAGCATAGGATCTCGATTCTCTATCTTCTGCAAGCCTTTAGCGCACCCTTGCCACCTCTCTTTCTCTCTCTCTCTCTCTCTCTCTCTCTCTCTTTCTTGTTCTCTTTCCCTGTCTTCTTGCTGGTGTGGCTCTCATTATGCAGAAAGCACACTGTGAAACTGGACACAGTGCAGGGAAATATACCTGCAGGCGGCTTTTGGCGCTCGAGTTTGCCGACTATAGAACCGGAAATTTCAACGACCTCTTTCACAACGACCTACCCCAAGAGAAAGGCGGTCGTTGCTCGACTCACCAAGTATTCAGACGTAGACGAACGTATACGTGCCGCGCCCCGAGGTATGGAGCAATCCGCGAACCTCTGCATGATTCACCGGAAATCGTCTGTCGGTCTATGTTCCCGTTCCCGTTCTCATTCCCTCGATATCGACTGTCAATCCCTGTTCAACCTCTCTTCCAGCCTTTCGTTTAACGCTCGATCGAGCTTCCTTTTTTTCGTCGATAAAAGTGCATTACTTCTCTTATTCTTCCTCTGTGTTTCACTTTCTTCAAAGGGACGAATCAAATTGGCGCTGCGTAGAAATTTCGTATGTTGTATATGTTTATTGCGTTTTCTCGTATGTTTACATTTAGAAATTTTACATAGAGATAACATAGATTTTTCCTGTTAATACGTCCAGAAATATTGGGTAGGATAACTTGCATTTTACGTATATTCAGAGACATCGAGAGCGACGGTTTTAAGGTTTCGTCTATTAACACGTCATTCAGTGGTCACGAGTGAACTCGTGTTTTCACGTATAACGTTCAGTCGTTTGATTTTGCATAAAATAGGCGGTGGCACGCGTTCCGTTTTGCATAAAATAACCAGCCAACAGTGTGTTAATACATTTGGACATTTTGAATAGGGGTAATTCAGGATTTATTCACCGATATACCTATGTATATAGAAATTTCACATACGAGTAGAGACGATAACTAAATATAACTGTAGAACTGTTACATAATCAATTACATTTTCTTTACACGAAACTATTTCTCTTCGTTGAGAAATAAACAACAGGTGGAACAAAATTCGCGAGAAAGATAGACTCACGCGTCGTTTCGATTTTCTTTCCGGATCAATTTCTTGGAATGATTATATCGGACTGAATACTCGATGGAGAAGACTTCCGCGCAACTAGTCACGGGTCAGTCGCGTAGAAAATCGTGGTAATTCCGTCAGTATTTACTCGTCGTTATTGCAACGGCCGAACACGAGTTCCTAGCTAACGACGACTGAAGAACCTCATGGATGCCCAGTATTGTGTCAGAGCTATGCTATTTGCAAACCTGCTAACAGTTATTTGCCTATTTTTTAAATCGCTTCAATGTTGATTTATCGCGTTGAACTCGCTACATCGCGATCTTTCTGACTCAACCGTCCAGTGTAAATCGATTGCTGCTTTAGACGTAACCGAGCTCTTTCACTTCCCATAAATTTTCTCTTATTTCTCGAAATTTCCCCAAGGAAAGGTATCTCCACTCTTGCTTCGAGTTGTTACTTTGCTGTATACAGAGCATTTCAGGCGTTCCGATCAACTTTTGCATAATTCTGCGGTGCACAATGTTACGTAAACAAACGTCGTCCGTAGGTTTGTTTAAAAGTATATAGGAAAAAAATATGAAGGTTTTTACGTGTCTCGATGAACTTTTATCCTTTGTGAAAAGACATATAAATGTCAATTTTATAATAAAAAATGTCAATTACCAATGGTTCCGAGAAAAGGAAGAGTCCTTACGCTTATTTAAATCGATAATACTAAAACAACCTAGTTGAAAAACTTAGAACATCTTGTATAATGTGAAGAAGAATATAGGAAAGTAAAAGATATCGACTTGCCCCGGTCAACTTCATCCAAGTGTATTTAACCGTAAACCGACCCGCTGACTCACAACTCTAAACTTTATGTTTCCTCGGGATACCAGAAAAGTTTTACGTCTGTTTAGAGTAGGAGATCTCATCGATCGGATTTGCCAAGAAATCAGACGATAAAACTATCGCGATTCGGTGACGATATAATCCAAGACGTGACCAATTCCTGCCCGCGACAACGAGCTTGGATCCAACGCCCGTTCGTCGAAAGGTTTTATGGCGCTGTTCTTAAACCTTTTACGATTGTACGCGATAGCGAAGCATCCAGTGGATTCTAACTCCTGGATCTCTTTCTTCTTCGACTGCAAAGCTTCTTAACGTCGATCTCGCGATGCTAATTTCTGGATCGGTTCGTGGAATTAGCGATAGTTAGTCTTAAGCCGAATTTACTCGGCCTTGGGAAAGTTTCAAACACTTGTAGGAATCGTTGCATTGTTACGAGACTATCGCGATATGACGCGTACACGTAATTCAAACATAAACGTTTTCTATGGTACGTTGAGATAGTTTCGCCAGCTACAACTGGATCTTCACTGCTAAATCTCTTTCCTCCTTTCTTCGTTCTCCGACTGTAAACCATCTTAACGTGAGTCTGGCGATGCTAATTTATGGATCATAACCGGCCACCTCTGAAGCAGCTATGAATTATGGATCGAATTAGAGCAGACCTCGTAAAGCGGTTTAACACTCGCATCAATCCGCAGAAGACTAAAAAGATCTTTCATCGGGTTTACGAGCTCGCGACCACACGTACTGCTCTTCGCACCTCTCTTGTTGGCGAATAAAATGGACGTATAGCGTACAGCGGTGGTACGTGGTTTGCATTCGAGTCGCCGAGATTCCTCTTCGCCGCGAACATCTTCAGCCGCGAACGTTTGAACATTGTCCGTGGGAAACGAGATTATAACGAGTATTCGCATTTACCGTAACGACGCGACGGGTCGACTTAGAACGACCCTTTATCCGGTTAAATTGCATTAATTCAACGAGGATACAGCAATTTTGAGTCCGAGACCTGATCCTCGCAAACTCTTGTCACGTGCGACTTTCTTGCCTCGCTAATCCGCCTGCAAAAGCTTCCGAACTAATGAAATTTTTACCTGTTTCTCGTCATTTTCCTAGTTTATGTTGTTTATATGACAAGTATTCTTTTGGGGGAACAAAATTTCTACAATTTAGCTAATTAACACTTTACTGACCGCTAGCGGTTCAACGGCATACGCGCGTCCGTCAACGCCTGTTGGCCGTGCTGGATACACTCGTTCCCGTGAGATCACGAAAGTTAAGCAGCACTGGGCGCGGGGCGGTCAAAGATGGGTGACCGCTGACGTGTGGATGTTGACGAAGAGGACGCACTGGGGCTGCGGCGCCCCCATGAACATAGGAGGAGGACACTGGGGCGTTGGTGGCTCTTGGCAGACTAGGAGGTCAAACGTTTTGGGATGCCTTCCTTCAACCAAGAAGGAAGAACGACGACGAGGCTGCACCCTGGTAGTAATTCGAAAGAAACCCCCGGGCACCTCATAACGTCTAGAGGTCAACCGTGGGGTTTTAGTCGGTAAGAGTCCGACACTACTCAGTTGTTGTGGCGAGGCAACACTGAGTGTCCATGAAGATTTCCCCATGTATAAAAAAAAAAAAAAAAAGCATACGCGCGTCCGACCGGCAGCTCAGGCGCAGATTCTTCCTGGCGCCGGCTCTGTCTCGGTTTAGACTCTTCAATGCCATTCTTTTCGTTCATCGCGAAGGCTAAGTTTCTCAAATTGGTATAAAACTGTGGGAGCTTACAAAGCAACGCAACCGAGCAAGGTATCTTAGTACTAAATAACAAATTACTGCTCGAACAATGAGAAAGATCGTCGGCGACAAAAAACCGATTAACCGGCTATCGGTCGGTAAAGCGTTAACGTTAACGTTATAAGATGAAATTCCTTCCAATCTTCAAATTTAACATCGATGCTCGAGCAATTACATAATAGCCGTGATTCGTTCTATTCTAAACATCACGTAACTGGAAATCTCTTAAAACTTTACGATCACCATCGAATCTATCTCGTATTGCCTCGTGAATTTTTAGCCACGTTCGATGTGCAGTGTTCTCCCTCCGTGGAGAACATCGAGAATATCACGTGCCTGTGAAATTCTATTTCTCAGTTCATACCTAATTCACGATTTCCTCCTGGTCTGGAATAAGACAGAGAGGAGGATCGTGTTCTATTAACTTGCTTACACTCTCTGTTTGATCCCTTTATTACGACGAAAATGCAGATCACGGCGGAGACTCGCGAGTCCCGATGCATCGACGCTCTCAGTTTTTCCGAGTTATACCAAGAGATTCTCTACCAAAAAACCGATTAATCGGCTATCGGTCGGCAAAGTGTTAAGAGAACGTGTGTTTGCGACTATATTTTCTGTATTTAAAAAACAAGAAACGACTTTGAATCGATGTTGCACGATTCGTAACGAGGTCTCGGGATCCTCGTCTCCGTATTTCAAACGGTTGTTTCAACTCTTGAAACACGCACACGTTAATACCCGACATATTTCACAACGTCACTCATGTACAATCTCCTGTCCCGACGGTACTGTAATGAATCATTGGGATTTGTTTGTTTTACACGGATACTCAAAGCAGTTTACACTTGACCCAAATTATAAGAAATGTTTATAAATAGAGGCGGATCGATAGTACTTGAGCTTGGTGGAAAGTGGGCCAAGTTGCTGGTGTAAATTGACGTTGATTACAAACTGTAATTTCGAGCCTCTTCGTTCCTCCTTCAAATACACGAGCACGAATGAAAATCTGATCCTTTGTTCCGTCATTTTTGTCTCCGGGTCGCTCTCTTGTTTCTCGCGACGGATTTCTTCCCGCTGTTCCACTTGCAAAAATTAACCCTGCTTGCCCCAAAAAAATTACCCACTAATATTACTACTACGATGTTATAATAATCCACTTTCTTTCTAATTTCATCTACTCGAAGTAGAAAATTTGAGATAAAAATGTCGGTCAATTGTTTTTAGAACATAAGTATATTTCCATTGCAAGAGCCATCTGGGCTTATAAGTTCCACGATAAATTGCTATTTTTCTTTCTTCATTTTCCCCTAATCAAGATAACATACCGCGAAAGAAGTAGCTTGGGGAACAAAAGCCAGTCTTTCGTTCGCTACTTTGTTACTGCTCGTTATTTCGAAGATCCTTTAGTTGGCCGCGGAGTTTTGTTGCGCTCGTCGACGTCTCGACAGTTTATTAGCGGCGGGCTGCGGTAAAGTTTTCGATCGAGACCTCGAACACTGGCTTTTTTCAACCCGAACAACTTTCCAAGAAAATTTCCCGTGTAATTAAAAAATGCGATGCACGGTTTCTGTAAGAAGATCCTCCGATAAGTTCTCCTCTATTCTCGCTATACAAAAAGTAACTTTTTAACGCGTTTCACGAATTCTATATTACATCCAGACTATATATTTAATATCTAATTTGAGGGAATAATCGTGGCAAATTTTCTCGTACAAATAAACGAAACAAAGATACAGACTAGACGAGGATTAATACTTAGAGTACGAGGGCTTTGACAATTTTCTCGCAGAGATGAAAAGTTCGAAGTTCGCAAAGGAAATCGATAGTACGAGTCGCTGTATGGTTAGACACCGATCAAGATGCGTCACGATTAATAGAATTACTACTTGATTTTCGAGGATTTCGACGATTTTCTCACAGAAACGAAGGAGACAGAGATACGAGATTTTTCAGGGAATCAAGTAGCACGAGTCACTGCATTATCAGACACGAGCAGATGACGACGATACGAGTCAGCCGTAACTCCGACTTTCTCCCATGAAAATTTCATACCTTCCTGTGTATTTCCATCAGAAATCCCAGCATTCGGATCTTTCCTCTCTCCTGCTCGTAGGAAAAGAGCCTGTTTAATATTCAGAAGTACGATCTCAAACAATTTTTCCCAGACGTTTGTCCCAAATATTTGTTCGAATCTTTTCTTCCATTTAATCACTGTGTACTTATCACGTTCGTTCTTATCCTGGGAGCACACGATCCACAGCTAACCACGATGATCTATAGCACTCGAAAGAAGTTGGCCAACTCGGTGGATCCTCGTCGTCGTTCCGTATATCCCGTCGAACTTTGCGCGATATTAATCACCGACGATTGGTCGAGGGACTTGGAAAAACTTGTCACACTCCTTTCCCTTTCCCACGCGATATCGGCTACGTTGCACGCTGATCTTTCGGATGTATCGTCGCATTCGAGGCGAGCATGGAGTGCAAGAAGAGGACGCGTATGAATAAATTCAAGGCGACGAGGGTTCTCGAGGTCAGCTCGCGAGGGCTTATCAAGCAACCGCTATCGAGCTTATCATCTTTTATTCAGAATAAGATTTCGCGATACGGTGACGAAGGATCATAGGCTGAGGCAGATTGCCGCACAGTTCGCAGAGCCGATTATTTAACGGATAAATGAAACTGTGTGTTTGTTAACGCTAGATATCCTTAATAAATATATAACGCATACAATGGCTTACAAAAGTGTTCGAACACTTGTAGAAATATTTTACCAACCCGTATAACGTATTATACGCGTTGTGTGCATATATATTTTGTGCTGTAGATTTTCGCATTGGTTTCAAATTTTCCCAATATAATCACGATGGTCGTGTCTCGTTACAGCGCCAGCGAAACTTCAAATAACAAACTTCGTATAACAAGCATAGTATATTCGTAAAAGGTTTTCATTTTCGCGTATAGGCTGTCCTCGATCTCGAAAGCGTATGGTTGAGGGCGTAAATCGAACGTTCCGCGTCACGCTCGTATCAAGCACGGTGGAGGATGTCCTTAAAGGTCGTGCTTGAACAGCAGCTCCTTGCCTCGAAATAAGATTAACCTTCCCGTTCCCCGGAGTTTCAGTTTTCCGCTAGACCTGCCCTGTTTCCGCCAGAAGCACCGCCGCATACGTAAATTTCATGAAGCCGAAGCAAAGAGGGAAAAATAAGGAAAAGAAGAGAGAAGACGGGGGGGGGGAACGTTTGGTGGAAGTCAATAGGTTCTCCGCTCACGAGCTTGTTTCGCGTCTTTCGTCCTGTGTACGAGCAGATTTTTGAACCGAGACGAGTGGAAGGAACCGAGTCGACTGGTGGGATCGTTAGACGCGAGACTCGGACTCGAGAAACTCGAGTAGCTTCTGGGATATTGGAATTATTCTCACGTTGTTGTCGCTCGATTCTTCTTCACATCGGCGGAGTTACTCTGCTGGAAAGCGAACGGGATTTCGATGGACGGGAAATTGATTGTATCTCAGCGGTTGTTGTTGCTTTCTTTTTGCGCTTCGTCCATCGATCGAAGAGGTTACTCTCCTGCTCTCCTCTTAACGACATACCGCGAGAAAAGTGTGAAAATTCGAGCGAAAATTTATACGGATAACAGGCCTGAATCTTTGTAATTCCTTTGTTACAGACAATTTTTGCGTTGAATTATCAGTTACGAACAAGAAAGGATTTTAAGAACGCAAGAGTCGAAGGATCGACAGTGTCGTCGAAGAATTCAGATGGGCGAAATTCGAAAGAGTTAACAACGACGAAACAATGAGAAAACGTGTCTGCGATTCAACATCCCTACAAAATATTATCTCTCGCTATAAACGTAATACACGAATTTAAATTTCCACCTTCGATGTTTCTATACAATTTACTATAATCCATAAATCTCTCTTTCGATGAACCGTAGTCGATATTATATCGCGCGCGAATAGCGTAAAAGAGAAGAAACTGAAACTGAATATTCCTCGCAGAGTTGTAAGAGTGCGGAAAATTCATGAACAAACACGCTATCGTTCACTGGCGGCAGGGATGAATAGAGCGAAGGTAGTACGGATGGAAAACGGAATATAAAAGTCGCCATCAATAAGGATATCGCGTGGAAAACGGTTCGTCGGCGGTGATGGAATAATAGCGACTATCTGTCCAGAATCGCGAGTGAAAATCCTGAGAGGCGGGGAGGGTTGCAGTCGCGGTTTTATTGGATCGTTTGTTTCGCTGGCGAGAAGGAAACGAATAAGACGGGGCAGAGAGAGAGAGAGAGAGAGAGAGAGAAGAGAAACTGTGCGGGGGCGTGTGCGTAAAATAGCGTGGCTACATCGACTCGAACAGAAGCTTACCCGTTTTCCTGTTGAAATTTGCATGTTTCCGCAAAGCATCGAAACAAGAAGCTCGTGTTGCCAGATCGGAAGATCAGGTGGTTGTTTCCGCGTCGTGTATTTATTTACTTGTTCCGAACAAGAAGAGGGAGAAGGCAGATTCTGGGGAAGAATAGTCACCAGGTATTTTTTATTTAACGCGTTCTTCGTAAACGATGTACGGTAATATACTTAAACGCTTCGTGATCTATTCTGCCACTAGACATTAGCAGGTTAAACGATCAAAAATAAAGAACGATCCTTCTCACGAATTTCAACCACATTTTCATGGATAAAATTTCAGTGAGCCGAAAACCTATTCAAAGTCACAGCGATCCGATCGTATTCTCTTAAACGAGAACCGAATGATACAGAAAACTCTGTTGAAAACGCATCGCGAGTCTTGGTGGAGCAACGAGAGATGGAAATCTACGCCGCGACAAAGCATCCCATCGCACGCTACGATCTTAAAATCCGACGGAATCCGTTCAGTCTGTTCCATCAGCAGCGAAGAAAAATTCCATTGTTCGCGAGAATCTCTCCCCCGCCCGATGCTCTTTCTTTCCGTCCATTTGCCAAACGTTTGCATATTCCATTCGGATTTGCCGGGAGTCGGAAGCGAGACGCGATCGTTGTCCCGCGCAAGACGTATTTTATTCCCGTCGGTCCGGAAATCGACACCGCAGCGTTCGTGTTCCAGGTGCAACGCTTCTTTCGTAAAAGCAATCGCGATGTCCCGAAACGAAAGGATTATTGGCATTCGGTTCGCCTCGAGAAGCTGGGAAAAGGATCTGTCCGCGTGGAGAATGGAATCTCAAAGGTGTTGGATTATTGGCTATCGCGGGAGCCGACCATCGCGACGATTCCGAAGAAATCCGGCTGAGTAGAATATTGACTATCTCTCTCACGTTATTTTGGACAGTACGTGTCGCTTTCGAGTTAAGGAATCCGACTTTTTACACTATTTTTGTTCATTTTTTTTAGATTCGCTTTCGAGAGTTTATTTATTCACTTGTTTGTTTGTGTTTTCTTTCACCCGTTTGCTGCTTCGCTCATTCGTCGCTCGCTCGTTTATTCGTTTTATTTGTTTACCTGCTTATTAGTCTCGGGAAAAACGCTTTAACCGTAAAAAGATCCGTATAATACACAGTGGCTATAAAAAGTATTTGCCCACCAGCGCGTTTATCGTTGCGTTTATGTAACCGTTAATTAGATCAAACTATAATAAATTTCGTATTGTATTCTTCCTCTTCCATGTACGACTCGAACGATGAATACCAAGAGAAACAATTGATTTACAGGCTTTGACGTCTCGGTTCAGTTTAGCGCGTCTCGATTTACAGAATGTCGTTCCAGTTCGTTTGGAGTGGAAAATAGGTCGAACAGCTCTCTAAATCGATTACTCCATTCATCGTAGGAGGCGCGAACGCTTTGATTCCAAACTCGGTTGCCGGTCGTTTCCATAGCGAGGGGAAAAAAATCGATAGACAACGACCATCTTTCTTTCGAGTCTGACACACGTCAACCCGCACATCGATCGTCACCGACGGAGGAACGAGTGTCAATAATTCTTTGTTCGTCAAGGACCACAGAGGAATTCGTGTCCCGCCCTCGATTCGGCCTCGACCGACCACTCGATTCCATAGATCACCATCGTCCATCGTTTTTTATCCTCGATTTATAGCCTAACGAAACCTGTTAACTTAACGAAACGGTACTAACAAAAAGAATTTTTGATAATTACATAGAGAGCGACACATCTCGTTAATTTTATTGGTCTTGCTACAATTGATAGTAAGGATAACGGTAGCTACCGTAAAATTATCTAGAACTTTTTTTTTTTACGAGAAATCGAAAAATCTACGATAACAAGTTGTCCTCTTTTCAAGCCACGTTTAACGTTCGGCGAAAAATAGGCGAAGATGTATATCACCTGTGCAAGTTTCTCGAATCTTTACTATTTCAAGAAACTCTGGAAAACCATTATTCTAGAACAGAGAAAGAAGTGGAAATCGCCGCTTCTTACCAACTATTTCTACGCACAGTTCGGGAAAACGTTCTAAAGCGCTGTTTCTTCCCGACTATCTCCACGGCCCTACGCACAGTTCCTTTTTCTTAAATCTTCCCCGACCCCGTACTTTGCATAAGTATCATCCCGATAAGGAGTGATAAATTGCAGCCAGCTTCGTTATTTCGAGGACCATAAAGAACACAGAGATACCTACTACGTAGAACATTATCTTCGACAAAGAATCTTCCCTCGAAAGTATGAGTCGAAATGAATGCAGAAGATATCTTTGTTGAGAACGCCCTGGGACTCTTAGACTCTTCTACGGTTACAATGTATTTTTTTAAACGAATAACTCGACAGAGAATAGCGTATGATACGTGTCTTTCGATTTATCAATCTTTTTATTCTCCTCGTTGTTACCATTGACAACGTAAGGCAACATAGAAGACCAAACGAAACGAAGAACAAGCACCGGTTCTTCGTTAACGTTCTCATCGTATTAGCGGCACGAGCAGAGTGCAGACTCCTCGAAATACGAAACTCGACGATCGTACTATGTTTTCGTCTTGGAATCGTCACACGTACGCATCTACACCGTCGGAAATAATCCTGATTGTAGGAGAGGAAACGCGTCAAGGGAATAGAGAGGAAACTAAAAGCGTCGTACGAAACGGAAAAATGGTTTGAAGATTCAACGCCTGTTCTCCTCGGGCAACGCCTGGTCAGCCATTTGCCAGAGGCACCCGACCAAATTAGAGATTCTTGGTTGGATTAGGAGATGACTGGAATCCGCACCGAATCCGCCAGACTTCCACGCTCGCTTCCACTTTTCCCTTTTCGCTTTTCTCTTTCCTAACCAAGCCAACAAAAAGACGTACCCACGAGGATCGAGTTTGCTATTACCGTGTCATCCGGATTTGTTCGCCGATGCAGATCCCTCGAAGGAAACAACACGTTGCTTGGGTCGGATTAGAAGAGTTTCTTTCGTTGTTTCCGGATTACTAGTTGGACAGGATCCGCGTACAAAGAACGATATATTGTTTTCTAGTTCATTTGTCGTACGGAACTCTTTTCACTCGACACTTTTGCACAACTTTGAGTTATTTTCTTCTCTTTCGACAGAGTTTCTTTTCTCGTCGCTGAAGATTTTCACGTCTGTGTCGTTCTATATAAAGAAATTCTAACATTATAATACGTAATATTACGTAACTTACCATTTGTCAAGTGAAATTTCATTTGTGAATCGCGTCATATAAGTCGTTAGAATCATCTTTCGTTACATAGTTATATATGTAATTAGGTAAACGCGGATGAATAAGTCGAGAATTTCGTTGAAATTCAATTACAATTAATATCTAAAAATTTTAATTAATCAATATCTTCAAATTTTCCGAATCTCTCAATTTTCTAAAGCAACCGTAAACCCAAATTTGAAAGGTGTTAACTGAACCGTGGATCAACACTTCTAGTGAAAGATCCAAGTCATTTCTTATAAATTAACTGGCTCGACTCGGAAGAAGATTAATCGAACGTAAACGAGTATTCGAATTAAATGCAAATGTACAATTTTCCCGCGTCGTCTCGCGTCGATTCGCAATTTCAGGCGTAAGTTTATTTCAATTAGGTAGAAAAGAGGAACAGGTGATCTGGTAATCGCGTTATCCCCAAGCGAGTCTTTGTCTGAAAAACACGTGCCAATCTTTCTTTCACCAAGGAACGCGTAAAACAATTTCCTCTGTAATTAACGCATAATTGTTTCCAGATATAATATCGGCTTGTAACGATCCGATGAAATTCCTCGCGACGTCCTAGCAATTTCTTATCGTATATTCTTCTCTTGTCGCGTATCGCAGGAAATATCTCGCAATTTTTATACATATTCTCGGCTTGGTTTCAGATTTTATCGACGAATAACGTAATTCAGCACGAATAATTCGAAACGTTTGAAAAAAGAGAAAAAACACCATTCATAGGGTAAATAATTTTCTTTGAACGACGTGATGCGAACACAACTTCCGCTTTCTGTGGCATCCGCGAAACGACACGGTCGATTACCATCGAGAAACGTTAGCGATACCATTCAATTCACTCGGAATAATCGCGTTGGAAAACACGAGGCTTCGCACGCTGAGCACGTCTCGCGTGGAACAGTGATTTCGACCATCGAGATCGTGATTAAATTCCGCGATCGAGGCTAGCGCAGGGGTGAAACACCGGAGGACCGTGATCGTTGGAAAAGTCACGCATCGAAGAACGCGACGAAACTGCCATGTGAATTAACAAACCGGCGAAAAGCGACGCGTTTATAAAACTATGGTGACAGAAGAGGTCTCGAGTGATGGCGCGATCGAATTCGCGATAACGTGGAAACACAATGCACCGCGTATTATGGGACAGCATAACGGCCTCTGATGGTCAGCTGCAATTAATCGATGCTCTTTGAAGCTCTCCTATAGCCGCCTACTAGCCAAAGAGTAGGGAAAATCGGGCTTGTTGAAAGCGCGAATTGATCGATTGGTAAATTGGATAGGATTTGTTATCTGTAGGGAAGCCGGGGATGAAAAAGTTGGGAAAAAGTGGAGGAGAACAGATGGAATGGAAGAAATGAGGACAGATTTTCAGAGAATTATCGTCCAAGTTTGTAAAGCTTTTCTTGGTTACGGCAACGTGTTACAAAGGGTTGAAAAGAGTCGTAAACAGTTATGGAAGATTACAAATGTTAAGAAGCGTTGCAAAGAGTACTATTTGAGAACACGTGGCAGGCTACGAAAAAAGAATCATTTTATGATCGAAAAATCTTCGCATAAATGATTGTTAATTAATCGATAATTAAGAAACTGATCGATACTTTTCGAATAATTGATCGCGACTATCCTCGCGTGTAATCTAAAGGCAACGGAAAACTTGTAGGGAAAGTGGTTTTTTATCGTGCAAAAAAATTCATTACTGCTAGTAATTTATAGTTTGTGTAATTCCGTCGACCATATTAATTCTACTGTATAAAAGGCTCTTAAACCAGCAGTGACCACACACACACACACTCGTATTTCCCACGTTCTCTCACAGTTACAAGTTCCATTTACGTGTCCATGAAACCACGACACGTTACAAAGAATAAAATATCCTCCTACTATCTAAGTTACTTGCTTTCAGTGGTGGCGAGGGAATGGACAAAAGATCCTGATAAAAGGTAAATTAGGGATGAGAAAAACGATGTGGGGACCGTGGTATTCGCGATTGTAACGATATTTCGGGCACAAAATGTTGGATGCTGTAGCATGTATCCCGAGGGGAAGACGTCGAGTCACGAAGCTAATTAACGGAAACCGTAGTATGTACATTCACGCAAACATATCCTTGGAAATCCATCCGTCCCGTTCCCGTAACCGTAGGCGTGCCCAGCCACCGTCTCTTTCTAGTCTCAAGCGTCGCGACGCGATTTGCCGCGCGATAGTAAACTCGCACTAATTGAATCGTACCGGTGCAAAGCCAGCGTGCCTCCTAATAAGAGCTGCAAATACATTAGCATCCAATCTCGATGGGAACTGGAGGCCTGGTCCGGATTATAATTCGTGAGATTCTACGTTGAAATTCCGTACGATGGTTGTTGCTTGCTATCGTATCGATTCGTCAGCGAATCGCGAAAGCAACGTTGCTTCCTCGTTCAGGTAGCTTTTCACCGTATCTCGATGACCATACTTTTGGCGAATGTTTCGGTTAATGTTATTACGATATGTATAATTTTGTGTGCTAGACTACATTGGCCGCGTAGTTTCGTTGGCAGTGTGGTATGGAAGATATGGCGAGACAAAGCGAGTGCTGAGACGCGTGCAAATGTATATCGACGAAGATCCTGGAAATCGTTTATCAAATAAATCCGAAACTATTTTAATACGAATTCTAAGTGTAACCTTAGCGTTCCTTTACTTTTATTTCGGCAACTAAGGTCCACAATTCTGAACAAATGTTAACCTTATAGTCGATTTTGTCAGCGTCGCGGAGCGTGTCAAGCGGCGGCTGTCTAACCGCGAAAATTTTGTAATCTTCTGGTTGCAAAACTTACTTACGTATCTTTGCCCGCAAAGTCTATAGTAATTCTATTCAGAGACAATTCGCTTTAAACGTCTCTTTTCTTCGGAACGACATCAAAATCGGAAAACCAGGAAAAACGTACTTGTCGTGTTTATTCTCCTAGGATCTTCATATCCATGCAATAAAGATTACCATCTCCCTGGTGTTTGAGATTGCAGAGTTTCGGCTAAGAGGATTATACCGTCCTGGGAATGGGGTGTTATTTTGTAATTATATGGAAGTGAGTTCTTCAGAATTTATAGTTTGTAGCAGAATTTATAGTTCGAAGTGGACTTTAATGTGTATAAAAAATACAATTACAAGAAAACTCTGAAATTGAAAAAGGAAACATGCGACGTTATTCAAAGAAATAAAAGGGCAGATAAAAAGAAGATAAAGCAGCGCAATTTCCGCGATATTGGTAATGAAAAAAAGGGAAGAGGTGGAATTCAAATCGAAAAGCCGGAAAGTCCATAAAAATAAAACAGTCATATTGAATTTAATTAAAGTGTAAACGAAAACTCGCGTTCCAATTAGATTATCTCTATTATCTTCCAATAACCAATCCACTGTCTAAAATACTTCCTGTGAATACGAATTTAAATTACAATTAGTCCAGATCACTGCCCTCTCTCTTTCTCTCTCTCTCTCTCTCCCCCCCCCTCTCAGTCTATTCTCTAAACTTGCAAACTTCAAATAAAAGAGATCGCGTCAGAGGCAGCACCACGTTCAATTTGATCCAAATGCAAGCGAAAACTCGCGTTCCAATTAGATCGTCTTTACTATCTTCTGAATTTTTCTTTCGATACTTGAAAACTCGCTGTAACTACGAATTCAGCCCGCTACAGGCCATTGCTTTCCCAATCTATCCTCTCAATAATCACAAACCAATCATTTTTTCCCGATAAGAAAGAAAAATCCCTCTCTTGCCACGGAACAACCTCCATCGTGATTCGAAGAAGGCACACCATCCTCGTCGTTATCGGTAACGAGATTCCTCCGGAACGGTTGCCGAACAAGGGTCCCGGGCTTGTTACTTTGGAGAAGTCATCGAGAGGGAGACGAAAAGACGACGATGAACGCGCGTCCACCGGTCGCTCTCGAACGTTATCGCTTTCCAATAACACCGGACACAGGCGTTGCTCTGCATTAACAATTCAATTCCATATTTCCCTGGAGCCGACACGACTGGTGCTACCGGACTCCCGTCTCCCCAGGGAAATACGTTGTTAGTTAATGTGGCCAGATCCAGACCACGTGGATCCCAAAGCAACGCCCGTTGTTCTCATTATTGGTTCGTGATCCCATCACGAGACTCGTAATGCAACGGACGTGTTTCCGAATCCCGTTACGTCTCGGACGTGACGCGCTCTCGCAAACCAGTACAAGAGACGTACTCCTCGTATCCCCTACCAGACAGCTTTACCGTTCCCCACCGTTTTATCACCAATCACCGATAGCAAGAACGTTTGTCCAGGATACGGCGAACGAAACAGGCAAATCTTTGCGCTTCGCTCGAATGATGAAAAACGGAGAAAACGATGTTACGCCACGAGAGACATACCATAGGACGTGTTCCTAACCGTCGTTCGTTGTACTACATTATCGCAGACAGATCGTCTTATATGATCGGCGAAATATATACAGTGCAACGACAAGCGCATAGTCGTCATCAAGCAGCGAGTTCTAGAAACGTCGATTCGCCTTCGGTCCGTTATTCTATCTACACAAAGAAGGTGCCATACGTGTTCATAGGTGCGAACGGTGGCGTGACCCGAGCGTCATGGGTGTCGTCTCCCAGAGAAGACAAAGAAAAAATCGAAGGGAAATCAATATCATTTGTGGATTCAAATAGAATGCATTGAGAGATTCAGACGAATAAAATCCAGATCCCTTAATCTAACGAATACATCGAGAGATATCGTATAGTCGGGTCGAATTACTGTAACAAATCAATTGTATCACCATTAAATAATTTGTGACGTGTTCATTATATAATTTTAAATATACAAGTTTTATATTAACCCTGTTAATTCAGTGTTAAACTCATTTGAACTATCTCTGTTATCTTAATCGAGACAGGGGAACGACTAATTCGCGGCGTCGATTATCAGAATCGTAGCGAGAATCGCGTCTCTCCGCGAATTGTCGTAACAATTTGAAATGATCCTACAACGCGAAGAACGTGTACACGAATATAGGATAGTAAAAAAGTTAAAATAATGTGATCGATGTTGGTAGTGGTTTTACAACTAAAACGCAATATGATCTTCTAAAATCAATGTTCGTTTCAGATCGGATTAAATCCGACAGAATATTTATAATATTATTATCCTTAATTTTTCCAATGCAAATGTATTTACATGTGTAACTGGTCGCAGCGATTGCGTTACTCGTGTTAAAATTAAATATCTAGTTTCCTATGCACAGAGGGAAGAAGAGAAATAGATAGAGAGAGAATATAAAGCAGCCCAGGAGCATATCGGTATCAGCTCGTTGCAGATCCATTAATATCCGGACAACGCAGAACGTTTTACGATGCAAATGTTGAAACACGCTGACTCGGTGTAATCTGTAAGCTTCAGCTCGACAAGGCAGACAAGGACGTAAAAACACCACCGAGGACGCATATTAATATCGTTCGAAATTTACCAGCGTTTCAATTTTCGGCCGATATAAGCGGCGCATCGAGATCCCGCGTAGACGAGATCTTTTATTCTTAAAAACGTCTCGCAACAGTCGGTTACATCGCTGCTTGGCGCTGATAAAGGGAACCGTCAGCTACGCTCTCCATTTTCCAAGCAATTTTTTAAGGATTAGGAGACAGATTATTAAGTCCGTTTCATGAGTAAAGATACAAATTCGATCGATGCGAACGAACACGTGGAATACCATTTTCTCTTCGATACATTCCACGATTTCTCTTTGATATCAGACTTCAATGAGCATTCTTCTTCCGGTTTTACTAAATGGAAGGTATTTAGTATAATATTCCAAGCTTTTATCTCAAGTCTTCGAATATTTTTTGTGTCTCAAGGAATTGAAAGCAATTCCTATACTGTTGGTTGTTTCGTTCGAGAGCAATCTCGAAATAAGATCTCCGAGGATAATAACTAGTAATCGATATTTTAAAGTCGCGATTGTCCTAGTTCTTTTCTTTATCTCGAAACCAATACCAGTTTTTTAATTTCACGTAATATCTTCCGCAATTGGCTGATAAAACACGAATTTTCTCGTGCACGACGCAACTTAGTTAAATTAAAAATGCACGAGGATGGAAATCGCAATGGTGCGAATTAACGTTTTGAAAATTTCAATGAATTAGTTACGGATTTTTAACTCGTGAAAGTATCGTTCAATTAATTTCATAATTAATTAAGTCGCAACTGTATTTTCCGTCGCGATAAATTTTCACCACAGAAAAAATATACGAATCACTTCGACGCCTCTTTTTTCCCAAATATATCATCGATACCCTTCGCGAATCTGCATCTCAGCTAATAACTCGCAATCTCGCGACAAAAACTGAACGTTAAGGTTCACCAAGAAGTTCGCTCCATCAAATATATTACGGAGATCCGAAATCATATTCGAGATAGTACTCCGCCGACCAATTATCGGTAATCGATTGATCGAGTGGCCACTATGTTACGTGCAACTGCTACACTTAGCGTCGATATATCTTGTAATCAACCAGTTAACGGTCATCTATGCATTAATCTGCGTTAAGTTATAACGTGCTTGTACCTCACCTTGTCTTTTTATACGGAGATCCTATCTTCGTCCTTTTCTCTCCGGTAACTTATTTCTCGCATCGTGACATAATATTATCAAATTTACTAAAAATTCCTTTCGGAGAATGTAGAACAGAATGGCGCTTTATGACCGAAAAGAAACATCTATTCTAGTAGAATGTAATTGAAAGCTGAAAGAAGTTGTTAAAGCCCAAATCTTTGGTGTTTTAACATATTGTTGACACGAGTTAACTCTTGTTTTTATGGCCAAACGTTACCGACCGGCCACGAGTAAACTCGTGACGCGCTTTTTTTCGTAATCATTTCGTTGTTTTTCCAATCACATTCGCAATCAGCGTCGTTTTCTCAGTGCGCTGTTGGAGATCATACTGAGGTATCGTGGACGAGAAGCCTAAGATATATCGGACGAACCATAAACAATGTCGCGAGAAAGCCTAAATGCCGACAGGCTCGTCAATGTATCGTCGGTCCTTCGATCGAATAGTTCGGCGGAAAAGGCCTGCGTGATCTTGGCAACGAGCGGTTGCTGGTGTCACGTAAAATAATAATAATAAAAAAAAGGGAAATCGAAGATGAAAAATAAAAGATAAAAATAAAGAAATAAAAAGAGAGAATTTATTTCTTAACACTTGTTTTACACTAACTACACTTTACTTCTGAACTCCAGCCGCGACTTTTCAAGACCGAAGCTCTTAAAATTTGACTTTCGAACGGATCTGTTTCTTTCTATTTTTCATCCCTCAATATCCCCACTATCCACGCGTTTGTTAGGCGTTCTCGAACATTCGGCGAAAGGACCGTTGGGATATCGAGGGTTCATTAGGCACGTCGCTTCGCCTACACACACTGTCGCCGAGTGCCGCCACATCTTTATTTCCGTCATCAGCCTGTCACGTAAACTTGAGGGTTGGACGATAAAATAAAAATAGCTGAGTCGTAACACCGCTATTAATTTTGTTTTAGTTAAAGTTTATTATAAATTCAGCAGTCACAATTGAACATACGCTGAATTAACACGTATAAATCACGATTCACTCCAACCACGTTATGTAAGATCTAGTTACACTGATGCGCGACTGTTATAAGGGTAGAGACAGTTAAAGATGTGGCGGATCAAGCAGCCTCGGTCGCCAAACGGTCGAGGAACGAAACGACGACGGCACGCACAAACCTCCCGCGGCAACACCAGGCTGGCGATCGCCACCAGAGGGCCAACAGCGATTGGACGATGTTCTCGCTAGCGGTCGAATTGGCTCCGCATTAGAATATATACCGCAATTAGCGAGACGTCCTCTGCGTCTAAGGCAGGGACTACCGGGCATAGCCTTACCGACGAGTCCGCCGGTAGTCCCGGGACGAAACGCGACGAACCTTCTTCTTTAGGAACCATTTACGAGGATCGGCCGACAACAACACAACTGTGGAAGTGGGATCAACCGATCCCCTTCAAAGATATGTTGACTATTCTAAGGATACAGAATGAGATAAATCTTATTGACGATACTGTGTCCGAGAAAAGCTAGGGGCGGGTGTGTCTGAGGACACGGGACTATCTGATTTGTTGATGACAATTTTGGTTAGGGAAGTGAGGGCAGTAGACACCGTTTCCGATTGGATAATAAGAAGGTTGGAGGACCAGGAAGGGTTTTAGCCGCCCTCGTGAGGAAGTTGCCAACGGAACATACGAGACGCGAGGAAAACCAACTTTCCGTGTTAACCCGTAGTAAACGGATAGAAGAAAAAGGAAACCTTCGACGAGAAATACTCGCTTGGTCTGAAGGACCTTAACTATGAAAATTCCTAAACCCTTGGTGGGTACTTGAGACTATCGAGGGTACGCTCCAAGGATGTGCGGACATCTGGTCGCCATCCTGCCCGCGGTGTATGGCCTGGTCTGTGATGCGAATTGACGTTACAAGCCCCATCGGTTCCGAAGCGCGGCCTGGTCTCTGATGTAGATCGAGATGTGGTTGATGTTACACTGGACACGTGCGTGGCGGAGCTAAGAGAAAAGACAAAGGGATGCTAAGGGAGAAAGACGAATTAACAGTCAGTGTTAGTTGAGAAGTCAGAGAGTGCGAATCGCGTTGTCGAGAGAGTGATCCGCGCGAGAGAGCGTTGGAACCGTGGTGACGAGAGTTGCAAATTAACTATTTAGTTGTCTTAATTATAGTACGTTATTGTATTTAGTTCACGTTAAATAACCATCGTTTCCTGTTTAACCAACGCCTGTTTAATTCATTTCATAATAAATAACTAACAAATAAAGATCCCCTATAATACAGTGGAATTGTTGGTCAGCATAGTGCAGAGTATGCTCTTCAAAAGCAAAACGCGGCGAAACTAGATATATTTGAAAAAGCTGTTGTGTACCATTACACGTAGGTGATTGTTACACTGTTTATCATACGAAAAAGAAATATTAAAAGTTGAATAATAAATAAAATTTATTAAAGTTTACTTATATTATTTTACTTCCACATCTAATTACGAAATAACCGGTGACATAAGATAAATTCTTAGTAAAATTACCGGTCAACAATGTGTTAATATTACGATAAAGGATATTTGTAATATTACGTGCTGCGTGTGAAAACTAAATAGAAAGATGATTTTGGTAACGTGGAATCGATCGACGTCGTACCGAATTTAAAAATTGCTCGCTCAGAAAAAATGAAAAATGTGTAACACGTTCCCAGGATAAATAAGGTAAAAGTTATGTCACCGTGGAACGAAAGTAATCGCGAGTCGTTAAAACTTTCATCGTGAAAGAACACCGTCTTAGACGTCTGTGTTTCTGTTGGTCTCGTCGACAGCTTGCACCAACAGGCAGATGAAACGTTCGGAGACAATGATACGAGAGACCGCAATCCCTTGTGCTCGAATCATAGCGACGCTGAACACGATTTCCCCCGAGCACGTGTCAGTGAAATAAGACGACAGACGCGAAGCTTGTCGCTTTCGCTGCCGACGAAGTACATTCTACTTTAAACGTGTGGTGCAGATCGCATCATTGAATGCCATTATTATTCGCGTGCGACGACACGACAAAAGCACGAGCTGCGGAGCTTTTGAAGCTTTCGTGTTCTAATTATCGTGGAAAGGGAGCCTTTTGTACAAATCCATCGAAATCTTGTATCATAAATCTTTTATCGAGATTCCTATGATGCAGGGATTGCGTCTTTACGATGTTAACAGATTATAATCGCACCACATCGAGAGAAATAAGAATTCATTTTGAAACGTAAGTCACAAGAGTTTATTTTGCTAGAAAGTTTTGCCCAGGTTCGATGAAACGAATAAATTTTGCCCATGCAACGAAAGTTGATCGTCGTACTCGAAGTATAGAACTTGTCTCGAAGGAATGAAAAATCACTCGTCAACTTGGAACGATGCGTCTTAGAAAAATGTAATTTCTAAAATTTCTCCAAAAAATTACGAATCCATCATTCCCACTCTGATATTACCAGCGTTAATGTCGCTCATCCTTCCGTAGCACTTGATCGAGATAGATCTAACTTTAGCAGCACTCAGCTTAGTTTAGAAACTGTGCCAGCGAATTCGAAGCACGCTCGGCAAATCTCGAAACGTGCCGATATACAGCATTTATCGAGAACGCGAATGTGATAGTAAACGCGCGTGAAAACCGTGTACGTGTTCCTTACGGCGCGTTATCGTCCCGAAACGATCTTCCTACGTTCGTTAGCTGGAATTCGAAGAAACGAAAGATCGAGGAAAATAGCGTGGTCTGCCAAAATTTCGCTCGGGACAGCATCATCGCGTGTATTTTATTCGTGTATGCACGTAGCATGAGCGTTATCGCGCGCTTTTCAGCGTCGCACGGTCTGTACGGAATATTCTGACTCGCTATAACCGTACACCATGCACAGTCACGCGGAAATAGCTTTTAGGAAAGCCACTCTTATATAGTATAAGGCGAGGCAACGTTAATGATACCTGCTCGCATGCAAATCCTTTTCTAGACTGAGAAGTAATTAAATCGGTAACTTTATGCGGCAATATACGCGAAGAAAATTACCGTGGATCAGAGACCAGGAAGAAAAGCGTCTGTTTCGTCTTAACACAGAGGAACCCGCGTGATCTTAGTCGGTGAAACTTATAGCACGATCACAAAAGAAGGAAAATTTTTCTCCTCGTTCGATGGCCGAAGACGTGTTATATACTCGGTGTTTATTATAGAAAACTTTTAACCTATATATTGCGTGTGTTATTAGGTCGTCCGGAAAGTGTCTTTCTTTCGCTAACGTTTTTTTTTACAACAGTGCACCTTCGTACAAACGTGAAACACTTCAATTTGCAATTGTGAAATCACCTGATGAGCTTTTGGACTAGCTTAGGAAGATTGAGATGCGAGAGCCCGAGTCTTAAGATGTTTGTTTTTATAGAATATTGTAAGCATAAAACGTGGAGAAGATTTTTAAGGCCCCTTCTTTTTATTAATTTTTATATTTAAATTTTAATTTCAAAAATAGCGAGGGAAGGAGCGAAATGAATTTACAATTCAGTCTGTGAAATGTCGCGGTGTTTATCTCAACATAACAAAATGGATCGTACGTAATTCGACGAAATAATATAAAATAGAAAACGTTGTGCGTCTATTATTTCCCCATAAAACGAAAGAAACTTTTCGGACAACCTAATGTATAAGACATTGCGAAGTTTCATATTACAACGAGACACGACGAGTTCAAAACGTTTCCCGTTACGCGTGTTATGTTCATGAGATACAATTATTCACACACATCGGCTCGTGGCAAAGTAGAAGGAACAGGAAGTCTGATTCTTGTTCGCTTTACGAAGCGCAACGAGAATTTAACGCGAGACCTTTCGCAAATGAAAGAGCGATTGAGAAACGTAACGACGAAAGTTTAAAAAGTTCGGCAAAGAGCTTCGAGCAGCTTCTCCTTTTCAGGAGAACCGTAATCGTCCCCTTTGTCACTCTAATTTATTCCGTACGAAGCAGCAATCTCTCATAACTCCACCCCAAGCTGTATCCTGCCACTGTTTTGCGCTCTTTACGATTCGCTGCTCGTCGCTGGACGAATTTCTATTTTTCCCCCGAGAAAAATCTTCCCTCCCATGGATGTACGACTAGACGTCGGATGATCTACTAAATTTCTCTACTGTTGGTTCTGCATTCTCGTAGATGCTTGGCCAAAACGATTTCGACCCTCGCGGGAAATTATATCTAAGGATGGTAGAAAAACCTATAACAATTCGTTCGATTCGTCCAAGAAATTTCATGTTTCTTTATTCAATCTCGTTGCTGTTCGTGCGACGATATTGGCGTTGTTTAATTGACGGATTGAAAATGTTGAAGTTATTAGATGTATGAACAGAGGAACGCGCGGATAAATTGTAAAGTAGAAAATATATTTTAATACAGAAGTGTAGGTACAAGTAGAAATATAATCTGAACTGGTCCCGATCCGCACGCTAACAGTGTTACCCTATGACTGAAATCCCCGAAGCCATTGTAACGTCGATTCACATGACAGACCAAGTAACACACCGCGAGCCGGATGGCGCCCAGATGTCTACACATCCTTGGCGCGTACCTTCAATAGTCCCAAGTACCCACCAGGGGTCTTGGAATTTTCATAGTCAAAGTCCTTCAGACCAAGCGAGCGTCTCTTGTCGAAGGTCTCCTTCCATTTTTATCACCTACGGTTTAATACGGAAAAGTTGGTTTTCCTCACGTTGAGTATGTTTCGTTAGCAACTTTCTCACGAGGGCGGCTAAAACCCTTCATGGTCCACCAACCTTCTTATTACCCAATCGGAAACGATGTCCACTGCCCTCACTTCCCTAACCAGAATTGTCATCAACAAATCCGATAGTTCCGTGTGCTTAGACACACCCACTCCTAGCTTTCCTCAGAGATCGTAACGTTAGGAAAATCAATTCTGTCTGTACTCTTAGAATAGTTAATACATCTTTAACTGTCTCTATCCTCGTAACAGTCGCGTGGTTGGAGCGAGTTGCGATACACGTGTGTTAATTCAGTGTGTATTCCATCGTGATTGCTGAATTTATAATAAAAACTGATTGAAACGAAGCTAATAGTTGTGTTACGACTCAACTACATCTTATTTTATCACCCAACCCTAAAGTTTACGTGACACCATCGTCGCCTGTCTACTGTCTATAGTCCCAGTCTATTGTCTATGCGGTGTCGATGGCTTCGGTGCTTGAGAAAGCTAAAAAGATCAGACGTAGAGTTTTCTTAGAAGCGGTGATCGCTTCAACAGAAAATCATAAATTAAGATTTCGAGTATTTGAAACATCAGGAATATCGTCCTCAGTTTTCTAAATAATTATAAATTTATTTTCTGATACGCTTGGAAGAAAAATCAGTAACGTAATATCTAAAACAAGAAGATAGAAATAATATACGGTGGAGTAAAGAAAAGTAGGACGAATGCTTTTCGTAGAGATTTGTAAAGAAAGGTCGAGGAACGCGTTGAAAGCGACGCATTCATCTAGGAAATACGAGAGAACCGCGAATATTCGCAACGGCGTATATCTCGATTTGTCTGCAGTGTCGATTCGAGATACGCTGAGCGTGCAACATTAGTCGATCGAGGCTAAAATTCCATTTGTGGAAGAACGGGAAACGGAGCAGCGCGTAATTACTCGAATCAGAATCAGACGGATCTCAGAGTAACGAGGAAAGACAGCCGGGGATGCATTCGAAATCAAGGCTCGCGAATCAGCTTGTTACTTCTCTCAGAAACCTGCGTGTTAGGTTTCAAACGAACGAAATGTAGCCGTCTCGACTTATGTACGTGAGAATTGATCAATTTTCTCGATAGCTTCGGATCGCGGATACAAATTTTGTAAAATATCAAATTCGTTTTTAAATTTTTATCGAAATATCGTACATGGACATTGGAAAGTTAATTTCGATGTTAGACGACGACAGAACGTTATAAAGCAACAATAGCGTGATAAGAGGTAGTACGAAGGAGAGAAAAGTTTGTCCCCGAAGGAAAGAAGATAACTGACGTAGACAGATGGAGGATAAAGTTGATTGATTACGTTATTTTCGATTTTGTAATGCGTTGAAACGTTGCTCGCGTCGAGGATAATGAATATTGATGATGACACGCGTCCAACGAATAACGATGCGTCAATTGTGTCAAAATTATAATTGTGTTTCTGTTTCATAGAACATATATATTCCACCGATAATTACAAATGTATCCTATGAATTTTAACGCTATTGTATTACTACGCCTACATCTGCACCCAAATTTTATATATATATATGGACAGAGAGAGAGAGAGAGAGAGAGAGAGAGAGAAAGAGAGAGAGTAGATAAAATCATACACCTTTTCTCTGGTATTTGATCTCTCTCTCTCTCTCTCCAAGGAAGTTATTTATTATAAAACAGGAAATAATGGTTAATTAACACGACCTAAATACAGTGATGTGACACAACTTATACAACTTAAATGAATGATTCACAATTCAACTCACAACTTACAATTAGCAACTCGTCCTACAACACTTCTCGACTATACATTATCAACACTGTTCTCTTTTTACGTGGAATACATCGGGATTTTCTCCAGCGTTTTTCTCCGATACTATATATATATATTAATTTTTCTTAGTTGATACTTTATATGAAACTATCGTCTTAAAAATGATACGAGAAATATCCGAATCAAATTACGATTGTTGCCAAATTATTAGCTCTTAATGACGATTAATAACGCTCAATAGCCACGAGAATAACACGAGAACGCTGTTTTCTGTTTCAGATCACGAGGTACGCGAACGATTTGCTTTACGCCGAACGAGCGCGTGAAGCTCCAGATTTGTTATTCAATCTTCCTCGGCATTCGTTAAATTGGCCCAGGTGCTTCTCGAGGGGCTATAAAAATGGTAAAACACTTCTGGAGAAACATAAATTCCCATTTTACGCGTCTGACCGAGCCGACCAAGCCGAGTTCACCGCGCGCCAACTTATTCCCCCATTTTTCTTAATCCGATTAAAAAATGCTTTACCCGAATTAAAGTAACATAAATTGCAACGGAGTGGTTCCTTTAACAACTTTATTTCTCCAAAGCGAAGATGTACAGTAAGACATAAAGAGAATTTACGCTTCTATAACAATTTTATAAGACTTCCGTCTATTCTACACATACATATTTTTTCATATTCTATGGGGAAAAATATCACGATTTTATTTTACGCTCGGTTCTGTAATTAAATACCGCAGAAATTATAGGAACGAGCGAGAATTATTTCCTGAAGAGGGAAAATCCCCGGTCCACTTGTTGAGTCATTTCGCGTCATAATTGCCCGCGCTAGATCTCTCGAACAAAATTTCCACGCGGCCATTTTCGAATAACCCATCACTTATGAATACCGAGCCGCGCAACTTTTTTAATAATAATACACCGCTAACATCTCAAACAAATTGCAATTTTCTGTACGTTGTACGTTTAATACGAACGCTAAAAAAAATACCGTTTCGGGGTCAGAGTATCTCGAATTCGAGTATTCACAGGGTGATTCGTAGGAAGGAGAACGCCTAAAACGTACATATTTTATTTATGCTTCACCGTTGCACGAAAAATCTTCTCAGGGCAACTTTGTATTTTA
This sequence comes from Bombus difficillimus, assembly GCA_014737525.1. Lineage (NCBI taxonomy): Eukaryota > Metazoa > Arthropoda > Insecta > Hymenoptera > Apidae > Bombus > Bombus difficillimus. The sequence continues at coordinate 4,183,716 of JACXIT010000099.1, forward strand.
AGAAACGCGTGTAACGAGAGGAAAACTTTCTATACGGTATAGACTCTATTATCATCTTAAATAAGGATGGAAGCTGTATTTGAAAAAATAGGTCGCTGCTTTTTCTCCCCATTATTCCGTATAAGATCACGAGACATTCTACTTCGTAAATCCACGTTATCATTCGCGGATCCACTATATTAATATTCATCGTTGGTGATTTATTCCGCGCGAGAGACGAGTGGTCAATCGGTGGCCACGAACAGGGAGAGTAGGTGCAAGAGAGAATTGCGCGCAAAAAGGGGTTAAACGGGCTCGTCAATGGTTGCGCCTTCGGCCTAGTTTCCGGATTACCGCCGAGGTCACGGAGGTTCATCCTTGCTGAAGAACTATCGAGGTAACGCTGAATTTCGAAAGGGACTAATTGAAATTCCTGCGCAAGATTCCGCAAGAGGGTGAAGCTGCAGGTCTCTCGAGTTGCCGCAGCTCTATCTTTGAAGTTTCTTAGTTTTACTTTTTGGTAGTCTTAATGCGAGATGCTTGAAAGGAGATGGTCTACTTTTCGCCATGATCGATACCGTGAAGTATTTCTTCTCGAAAAGGTGCCATTTTTTGTCTGATTACTTTTCAGCTAACGTTCGCAGAATTTTAATTCAGAGCTGGATAGATAGGCGTCTTCTTACGATTGTAAAGAGATTATTTCGGAGATTGAGAACGTCTTACGTCCCATTTTTTACAGATTTAAACGGCAAAGAACCTACACACACACACACACACACACACACACTCTCTCTCTCTCTCTCTCTCTCTATAATACCCAAATTCGCAAAATTACAAATTCAAGAGTTTGCCGCAATAAGAAAGTAATTCAAATTCTTTACGTAATGTTACACATTCTGTAAGAACGGAAAAGACTCGAAAGACGATTTCAAAGAATTAAAGCGAACGATAATGACCAAGAGACGAGGGAATCTCTAATTACAAACAGAGATGGAAGGAAATGAAAAATTCAGTTCGATCCTGGCCACAGGCAGACCTGGGGTACAGGTTCTTCCTTCCGTGTAATCTCGACGCGCGCGTTTATCGCACGTATAAGAAGATAATGAGCCACGAGTACAATGAAACAGCGGAGAAAGAAAGCGGCAGAATAATTTAGTAATTGCGCGGCCAGCGAGCGTGTAAAAGGTTTCATCGTACGGTTAATGCTTTAGCGAGGAATATTCCTCAGCTCTCTTAGCGTCCCTTTTAATGCTACGTCGTAAATGAAGGGCGGCACGGACAATATTGGAGCGTATTTCTGGTGTTACTCGAGGAATCGCGAATTATCACGACAAAGACGGTGTAACCATCAACGCCTGTAACGATGTAATCATCGACTCTCGAAATATGGATACGTAAAAAAAAAAAAAGAAAAAAGAAAAAAGAAAGGTACCGCCATAAATTCTCTACAAAGCTGTGGTAATCAGAGAAGTTAAAGCGCGTAGAACGAAATTGCCGCCTGCTTCGCAATTTTTTACGTGACCTTTCCTATCCGCGTACGTCGTGTCATGTTTCCAGGTTAAAAAGGAACTTGTTCGTTCAAACGGAATTAAAGGAAGAAAAGGACACGATAAAAACGTTACCATCGAAAATGTAAATAAGAATGCTACTCTATACGAATAAATAAAATCGCGAATACTGTTAAAAACGCGAGTCCAATCGACGCGATCTCTTCATTTCGCAGTTTCGCGTAATTTCAAGCGATTCTTCGATGGACGTGTCGTTCACGCGCAAATTGGGTGACATTAAGTGCGCCGCCACATTTGTATCGCTTTAATATCCGGTAGTTGTCGTGATTCTTTCGTATCGGGGTTTACGTTTGGACGCGCTACTCCTCTCCCCACGATAAACGAAATTGGCTTCGATTTGAGAGCGAAAAGATTAAAATAGCAAACTATTCAGCGAATAGCGGCGAGAACCGAACAACGATTTTATCAGCGACAATTTATTTATTGTTACATTCTCTCTTCCGTTTGACGCGCGCACCTGCAATCGACACGAGATTGCTTTTCGCCGAATCGCGATATCGATAATGATAACGCGTTTCACCGGTCAACGTAATCGTTGGAAAAGCACGGCCGACGCCATTGTTGCTTACCAGTTTCATTATAACGCGCCGTAATCCCGAATTTTCCACGTGCGCGGCCTCGTTTTATTTATCACTCGCTTTTGTGCTTAAATCGCTTTAACGAACCTCCCCCTGATAATATCCTTTCGGCTCATCGGACAGAGGTTACCAAGTTAATTCGCAAATAACGAGGAAATTCGCCGGCCTTTTCGAGACGCGATGCGTGAAAAATTCATACGAAACGCGATTTCAAATTTGCATGCGTCTCGCGCCAACTCGAAGCTCCTGCGCGAAAAGTTTACGTTAAACCTCGTTGGACATTTAATACTTTCAATTTTTCATAGTTAAAGCTGCAACTTAATTTCTTCAAACGCAGCATGTTCTTGCGCGTATCCGACTTGTCCAAAGAGCGGTAAAATTGCCAAAATATTCATCGATGAAAGATCATTGGCCCTTCGTTTTGTTCGAAGTAACTAAGAATTATCGATAACGAAAAGACAACTATATTTCTGGAAATATATCTCTGCAGTCGTTTTGTAACAGCTGTTTGAACAGCATTTGCGATATTCTGGTTTAAACTTCGAAAAGACAGTAAAATTAATACGTATCATTCACACCGTCTAGAAAGATATAATTAATATAAATTTCCTTATTTTCCAGACAGATCGTGTGTATATATCATATTCTTAAAAACCACCACGAACACGTCTTTTTTTCGCTACTTGATTACTCCCTGAAATATCGGAAAATATTCGTAAGACTCGCATCGATGTCTATCGGCACAGGTCGGTCGTTCCATAAAATTTTTATCGCCAGCTAGATTCATAGGCTAGCCACGAAATCGCGGTTCAATTTCACGCTGGAATAAGTAATCCTGCGTCGCGAAGAGTTAACGGGCCACCCCGTCCCTTCCGAGGCTTTTGATAACGTGGCTTAGGGTCGATAGCGTGGAGAATTTAAACGGATTTTACCTTAATTCTCGGTGAATTTCCACGGTATTCGACGGTCGATTAGCGCGTGTATGGCTAGTCCAGATATAGAACTATTCGCTTGGCAAATTATGGAAAGTTCCACGACCGCTACATCGCTGATGATGCGCTTTAACTTTACGGAACAATTCACAAAAACCTTTTCTTAGTCTCGATTCCTCTGCTGCAAGCGGAAGAAAAGGAAAAGATTGCATCGGTAAAATAGACCAGACCACGGCGAAACATCTGAAAAAGAATTCTCCCACGTATTTACATACACCAGGGCAAACGTACCGATAAAGTATCACAGAACAGCGATTCGAAAAACAGAAACCGATAGATGACTTGCCTAGAGTCTCTTCGAATCATACGAGCATACGAAGAAAAACCTTCGAACAGGAATTCGTATGTGGACAGACTGGTAAAAGGAAGGACTAAGAGGGAGGACGAGAACTTATTTCCATAGCCATAAGCCGACACAGCAGAAGGTACTTGAACGGAATAGTTTAGAGGTTCAAAGAGAATACGCGAAGAAGAACGCGAGGTACACTGCGTGCTGGACTAAGATGGATCGCCTCTGTTTCCCTGTATTTTTATCTCAGCCGCGTTCACAGCTTTATCTTCTTCCAATGAGAAACTATTTCACGCCGGTAATTCCCCGGATGGATAGATGATGCGCTAAAAAGATTCGCGGAGAGCAACGAGCCGATAAGAAGCGGCGCCTTCGCGCAATTTGATACATTCTTTTCCTGCCGACAGAGAATTCCATTTGGGGATACGATTTACCAGACGAAGACCCAGACACTTTGTCCGTCTCCGTTTTCCGGGGAACATTTTTATGAAACGGCGAATCGGTGATCCGTTGAAGACGAAGATCTTGTCGGAAAGAAGCGTACCCTCTTCCGCGAATGCGTTTCCGGGTGATCTTTATTGGAGAAGCTACGATGAAAGATGGATGAATTTGAAACGCCAGAGGCTGCACTAAAGAGGGAACACTCGTTCCCAAGGAAGCTTAGCTACGTTACTTCGCTTGTTACGGTTCAATTTACCTTTCTTACTCCGCGTCGAGAGCTCCGCGCTACTTTCAGACAGATATTTGTCATTGAGTACATCCCGGATCTTCTCTGCTCCAGTATAAGAACCGATCTTTTTTCCCATCTGTAATTTTCTCCCTTTTTATAAAGAAGCTTCCCGTTGTAGGGAATTAATTTTAATTAGCTACGATCTTGAATAATTCTGCTTTGATAGAGTAGGCACGTTTTAACTTATGCAAACGCGTGTCTTTTACGACGTATATAATTTTCTCTATCTTTACGATTGATTGCAACGATAAATAATTCTTTCGCAATAGATAGAATAGAAACCATGCGGCACAGACGTCTCAGTTTCGATACAGCAATTAGCGTCTTCGGACCATCTAACAAGAATCGACCAAATTATACTTCTCATACGTATCTTCTTCCTCAATAATGTAGTGTGGTGAACAGATCACGTAAGAAATATCGGATGAACCATAAACAATGTTGCGAGAAAGCCTAAGTGCCGACAGACTGAAAGGGTCTGAGGTCCCGGGGCATCCCAGCTAAGCGTCAGGCGATCCACCGTGGGGTTTTAGTCGGTGAAGTCCGATACTACCCCGCTGCTTCCCAAAAGAGCGATGGGGATGTTCATGAGGATTTCCCCGTGTATAAAAAGAAAAAGGCCGCGAGGGTCTGGGAACTTCAATGTGCTGAGCGGGCCCATCAATGTGTCGTCGATCCTTCAGTCGAATAATTACGCGGAAAAAAGGCTTACGTAACCATAACCGCGAACTATTACGGAACACGTACGTGATGGGGCTATGAGAAAAGACAAAGGGATGCTTAACACTAGAACTGAACTCAGTCAAATTGACTGGTTTTACAATTTTATTTTAAAATTCCTACTTCATGTTATATCTTTTTCGCAATGATGTAATGACTTTTGCGACGATAACTAAAAGAATAATATAATGAGTTTTATTTTGTTCTTTATGTATTCAAAGTCAAAATAATTTTGTATCAAGGCTACTTAGACCAATACCAGGCAAAATGACTGGTGCTTGTCAAAGTGTAAAAGGGTCCTGCAATCTGTTTCTCGAACTCTAATCAACCAATTTCCTCGTTTTCTACAATTTCCCACATGTTTTTAAATTTTTTACCGCGTATCATTCGATGTTATATTTTTTCCACGATGATATAATGACTTTTGCGACGATAACTAAAAGAATAATATAATGAGTTTTATTATGTTTTTTATGTATTCAAAGTCAAAATAATTTTGTATCAGGGCTACTTAGACCAATACCAGGCAAAATGACTGGTGCTTGTCAAAGTGTAAAAGAGTCCTGCAATCTGTTTCTCGAACTCTAATTAACCAGTTTCCTCGTTTTCTACAATTTCCCACACGTTTTTAAATTTTTTACCGCGTATCATTCGATGTTATATTTTTTCCACGATGATATAATGACTTTTGCAACGATGACTAAAAGAATAATATAATGAATTTTATTTTGTTTTTTATGTATTCAAAGTCAAAATAATTTTGTATCAAGGCTACTTAGACCAATACCAGGCAAAATGACTGGTGCTTGTCAAAGTGTAAAAGAGTCCTGCAATCTGTTTCTCGAACTCTAATCAACCAATTTCCTCGTTTTCTACAATTTCCCACACGTTTTTACAATTTTTACCGCGTATCATTCGATGTTATATTTTTTCCACGATGACATAATGACTTTTGCGACGATAACTAAAAGAATGAGTTTTATTATGTTTTTTATGTATTCAAAGTCAAAATAATTTTGTATCAAGGCTACTTAGACCAATACCAGGCAAAATGACTGGTGCTTGTCAAAGTGTAAAAGAGTCCTGCAATCTGTTTCTCGAACTCTAATCAACCAATTTCCTCGTTTTCTACAATTTCCCACACGTTTTTACAATTTTTACCGCGTATCATTCGATATGATGATATCAGTTACCAGGAAAATTCCGGATCGATCGCTAGATGCTAACACGAGAAATACCACACCAGTGAAAATGACTGACTCTACAATTTTATAAATGAAAACCCTCGTTTAGGGATCATGGTCCTAGATGGATTAATAAAAATGTACTACATAAGATGGAATTGCTTCTGTAAGAAAGTAATGAATCAATAAATATAAAAATATTCTATTATCACGTATTTTTTAAAAACCAGTCATTTTGAGTGGTTTTGGTAGAAATAGCTTCGTGTTAACTATCGGTAGTTCTAGTGTTAAGGGAGAAAGACGAGTTAACAGGCAGTCGTGAGTTGAGAAGTCAGTGTTGTCAGTGTCACATAAAATTCGTAATAAAAAAGGGAGGAGCTGAGCAATGGTTCAACTTGACTGTCCTTTTATATTTTTAATATGCTTTTATTCACAAAAGTGATTAAGTATAATATTACAGTAAAGTAGCGAATTTACAAGGTATTAAAATAGTTGTTCAAATCACGGCCAAGACTGTACCCAAGACTATTCTCGTGCTCGAATGCTCGCAATTTTTATATGTTGAGTTTGTAAGAATTCAGGACCAAGGAGAGAATCCTGAGTGTCCTACGTGATGGAGAAAATTTGGTGTTGGGCCATGTGCGAAAGTAAAGTCAAAGTCTAAAGGTTCATTGTCAGGTAGCGTGGAATGGCGTGGATTTGGATATGGTGGTTGTCGCATCAGCGTTGTCGAGGAGGATGGTCCGCGTGAAAAAGAGCGTTGGAACCGTAGCGACGGGAATGAGTGACGAACGATGACTGCGTGCATATAGACTTGAGCGTCATACTTGATTTTGCATTGGCATGAACGATATTGATACAAGTCATACCGTTACCAAACCTACTATCGCTATAATTTTTTCCCACGATAGTCTCTCCTTTTTCGAAGAGAATTATTCGTGCAATGAGATTAAATTTAATCAATTAAAAAACTAAATGATTCTTCTTTGCCAGAGTAAAGGTGTCCAACAGGGGCGTTTTAATTTCACGAAAAACATCTCGGATAGGTCTAATGGATATCGATCAGATTGGTGTTTATTTTTCTTCAAACCGTTCTATCGGAAGGCTGATCAGCCGACGCGGCTACAATTTCGATGGAATCGCTAACTTCATTAATTTCTCTAATCGACTTCGTAACTTGCGAACTTTCTAAATTCATACTCTGGCGATAATCGGTATCGATAATATTCCAAGGTGGTTTTCAGCGCGTTATCCGCAAAGACTTGCCGCGTACGAGTAAAGACGAGCCTGTTAGTCGTCTAAATTATTCGAATTCATTCGCGCGCAGTCCACGGAAAAGAGTCGACCGCGTAGTAATTGAATCGAATTAAGCGCGAATTCGTAGCTAAGCCGAAGGAACGAGTAATATTCTCCGCGTATCTTGCAGGGTATTCGGGAAATACGATAACCTCGTTGACGGGGACGGTGGCTGGAATTGCGCGTTCCGTAGTTCAATACACTTTAATAATCCTCTGGTTTTCTAACGAAGATTGCGTTCGACGCGGTTTCCTGTAATTCCCAGCGAATCTAATTGTAGTTTGGTCCATACGCTGGGAAGCTTGAATAATGCGATTTCATTTGGAACTCACGAGAAGCGAACTCAATACTTTCTGTATCAAAAGATGCAAACTTTATTACGTGATACATTTTCGGTATCTTTTCTAATTCTCTTCCCTTCTCGACGGTGAAAGAAAGCGAGATAGTTTTTCGGCTATCGAAATGAAAGCAAGTTACGTCGGTGTTGGTAACAAAACTTTTCTGATACGAGCAGCGAAATAGGTAGGCGGTTGAAAAAAATCGACCAGCTCTCCGGTTCGAAAGGAACGGAAAATTCCTATCGACGGAGCTGTTTGACCAACCGCTACGATCGAACGGGCCGAGCAACGAGAGTAGAACAACAACCCCGGAAAAAAAGAACGAAACAGAGAATAGGAGAAAAAAAGAAAAAAAGCAAGAGAAAGGAAGGAAAAGAATGGACCAATTGCTTGCACTTAAAACGATCGGTCCAACTTGTTCCCGACAGGCAGAAGTTGCTCGCGTGCCGTTGAAAAATATTTGAAAGTTACTCTTTCGCTCTGATCCAGCTTGCCAGAGAATCGGGTACCGAGGTGAATGAATATACGAGCGGTGAAAATACGTCGAAAAGTTTGCCTCGTTTTGTCGGATATCCACGCTACCGTGACGATCGATTCATCCCCCGTGGATGACCATCCTGTAAACGGAATTAATCGGACCGGCAACTGATCCCCGAGTGGTCCCGCAAAAAACCGAAATACGCTAATTATCGATTCGAAGACTCGTCCGGTGTAACGAGTTTCCTATTTTCCAAATACTCTTTGTAGTTGTAACGATCTTTTTCCACGCGACAGAATAAATATCTTTAGGGATTTGTAACGGTAGGATAGTCGCAACATTAGAATGATTAAACTGACCGATGCGCAGTTTTTATAAATTTACAGAGACGCATTTTACAGGCATTTCATTTTTCCCTCGTTTTTACGTCTTTGTTAAAAGTTTGATATTTTACTTGGAGTTTCAATATTAATATTATACTTTAATTCAGCGTTTAATTACGCTTCAAATATTTCGAAAAATTAATTTATACTCGACAAAAAGGATACACTGCTCTATTTAAAAAAAGAAAAGAAAAGATCTATTTACGTTCTATTGATAACTGTATTTATGAAAAAAGAAAGTGAAGTCATAGAAAGACCTATAGTTTCCGATACCGTTCGTTATTTCCGACATTTTCTAACCCGTTTCCGCCTGTGCATCATTTAGTTGAATAATATGTTGAAATTGCGCGAGATAATGGGAGGTTGTTTCAGAGAGTTTATTATTATCACCTGCACGAGTAACATAATACATTATTGTTTGGGGATTAAGTTGCAAAACAGCAGTTTCTCGCTACAGATTCTTCCTCTGCAACGCAAAACCTTGAATATTACGATCCAACTATAGAACAATGTTCGCGTGTTTCGTTATCGCTCTTAAATTAAATTAAACGTAATATACATCGCGTGGTATTAAGTAGCAGCTTGAAAATTCTCCTAAAACGGCGCGTCTCGAGATAGGTAAAACGTATATTAAAAGGTGCAAACGGTTTGGTAACGAAGATAAAAAAAAAGGAAGCTATCCAAGGGGCGCCAGTCAGAAAGTAGCGGTTAATTGGAACAAACTGGAGGCCTCTTAAAAAATCGACGTTTTACACGTCGAGATATCTCGAACATGGTCGGAATTCAGAGGGGAAAATGCAGATATCCCGGGATTTTCTTTCTTTTCTTTTTCTCTGTTTTTTCCTTTTCCTGTGGGTGAACTGTGACTTCAGCACGCGCGAAAGGGGAGACGAGGGGAACCGCGAAGCCAAAGTAATGGATCCAGTCACAATGTAAAACCGATGTGACCGACCGCACGGACCGAGTATAAAAAATTTCATTTCTCGGGCTGGTTAGGTTGAAGATTGAATGAAATCTGGGCGCGGAGGTTGCAGACTGGTGGAAAAAGTCGTTGCAGCCGCTGTAGCCGCAAAAGGCAAGAGGGATACGCGACGACCGCGACGGCTTGCATACTCGAGTGGGAAACATAAAGAGGGGGGAAATAATTCTCGCGGGTCGTCGACCAGGAAAAATATTTACGGCTCGAGTATTCCACCGACGGACTGTAAATTTTTTGGCAAGGAGTGCTTTACCTTCTGTACTTCATCCCCACTCTTCTCTCTCTCTCTCTCTCTCTCTCTCTCTCTCTCTCTCTCTCTCTGTCTCATCTTCCAACAAGATTCCTCGTTCTCTCACACCGAGAAACGCTCTGTTTCTCTTTTTAATGTATCGTCGAATGGCCGACACGAGCCTCTGCAAGTTGCACGCCGACCTTAAATTGAGCGTTTTACGAACTACGAAACTCGACGACATCGTGACAGCCAGTGGGAAATACGGTATCGAACGAAAACAGTCTCGAAACGCTCCCTGAAACATTTGGCTCCGCGCCTTGCGAACACATTCCGGCGAGATTAGGAGGCTGAAATATATCGGCTGGAAAGTTTGCAGGGGTCGACAAAGGGAATCAAGTTTAACAAAAACATTTTATCATCTAGTCGAGCAATGTGTATAGGGACTAGACAGTGGCAATGTCGTACAGTCGATTTACTTTTTTTTTATATCAGCTGCCATGCTAGTTTACTTTATCGATGAACTATGACAGTATGATATCAACTATCTCATACTCTCGTTACAAATTTTCACTCTCACGCACAATGTTAATTATTTAACCCTAGAATATTACAATGGAGTACTGTTTCCCTCCACTCGTTTTTATTTTAGCCAACTCTAAGCAATGTTAACACTTTACTGACCGCTAGCGGTTCAACAGCATACGCACGTCCGATCGGCAGCTCAGGCGCAGATTCTCCCTGGCGCCGGCTCTGTCTCGGTTTGGACTCTTCAATGCCATTCTTTTCGTTCATCGCGAACGGTAAGTTTCTCAAATTGGTATAAAACTGTGGGAGCTTACAAAGCAACGCAACCGAGCAAGGTACCTTAGTACTAAATAACAAATTACTGCTCGAACAATGAGAAAGATCGTCGGCGACAAAAAACCGATTAACCGGCTATCGGTCGGTAAAGCGTTAACGTTAACGTTATAAGATGAAATTCCTTCCAATCTTCAAATTTAATATCGATGCTCGAGCAATTACATAATAGCCGTGATTCGTTCTATTCTAAACATCACGTAACTGGAAATCTCTTAAAACTTTACGATCACCATCGAATCTATCTCGTATTGCCTCGTGAATTTTTAGCCACGTTCGATGTGCAGTGTTCTCCCTCCGTGGAGAACATCGAGAATATCACGTGCCTGTGAAATTCTATTTCTCAGTTCATACCTAATTCACGATTTCCTCCTGGTCTGGAATAAGACAGAGAGGAGGATCGAGTTCTACTAACTTGCTTACACTCTCTGTTTGATCCCTTTATTACGACGAAAATGCAGATCACGGCGGAGACTCGCGAGTCCCGATGCATCGACGCTCTCAGTTTTTCCGAGTTATACCAAGAGATTCTCTACCAACAGTTCCAGCGATATCGCGGCAATTTTTATGATTCAATGGTCGAAACGGACGCGGAATAAAATTTCGTTCCCTACTGGTTGGCCAGTTGCAGAACTACGATACCGAACTTTCTGTCCGCCGCGTGGAATTATTATTCTCCTATGATGTCCCTCGCCGATCTCCATTCCACGTTTTTCCCAACGTTAAAAGAGAAAGGAAATTGGCGTAAAAATGAAATCAGTATCGTATTTCTATTCATGGTACACGAATGATTTTATCGTATATAAATATTCGAAAACGAGGACTTGTAAAAAATCATCGAAAAGACGAAATAAAAAGGAACAAACGTAAATGATACGATTTTTAAACTGTCACGCTTCTAAACTCTTTCTGTTAAAAATGTATCGTAACAACATTGTTCGACAGGGTCGGACTTCGTCTTGAAAATTCGAGCATCCCTTGAATACCAATAATAGCGAGAATATTCAGGAAGAAGGTGAAAGATGCGAAAGGAGAAAGGAGTAGCGCCGACGGGGTAGTTAGAACCGCGTGAAGAGTTTCAGATAAGCTGAAAGTAAGAATTTTACAAAACCAACGACGTTTAATTTTTTCGCATTGTCGACGGCTCGTAATCTTCGTCGAAACTCGGAGAATAATAATAGTAGTACCACGGGTTTGAAACAACGGGGATGAAAGAAACGAGAAAAGTCCGGCCAGTGGCGCAGATTTTATTAAATCCTCCGCGATGAAATATACAGAGAATATGTAAATACGGTTTCTGGGTTGGACGAATGAATAACTCGTAGTAACAGACGTTTAACTGTTTCGCTCTTGTTTCGTGACTATCGTAAACATCTTCTCAACGTTTCTTTCTATATAACATCAACTTATACATCTTACGATCCTCATTTGTCAAACAAGCAACACTACGAAGAAGCCGTGCGTGGAAAAGTTGATCGTCTCCTCTGCATCCGGATTTCATTGTCAAGTAAAGGAAAATAAAAAGTTTCAAATGGAGCTCGTGATCTCCAGCAACATCTTATCGATGCTCTTTTTTACGATTTATACGCTACATAATTCTACAATTTTCTGTACAACGTTCAACGAAATAAAAGTCGCTTTAAGGAAAGCAGCTTTCTAAAAATTAAGAAATTAGGATCTTCGTGATTCGGTCCTATGTTATTTAAGGCTATGCAAAGTTCACAAATATGGGTCCTATACAGTAGCACTTACAATGAAACCCCATTTGTCTAAAGTCACCAGGGGATAAACACTTCGTGTAACTAAAGTTCTCATAATAGGAGTACGCTAATTTTCCCCGCTAGATATTATTTATCGTTCGCGTAATAGAAGTTCGTGTCCACGTAAACAGAGAGTCAACCAACGAGAGCTCGAGTAGTCAGACTACTAACAAAATTAAGTCGATTCAATCGATCGGAGATCAAGGCATATCGCCACAGGTATTCGTTAAAATAAATAGATTCAGTTGGCAGGCTTCCAGATAATCAAACGTTAACTAAAATAAGTAGATTTGATCGGATGTTCGATTAATTGGGACCCGGTTCCTCGTCGATAATCTGTGACACGCACACGATCAACATATATGTCTGCGTAATATCGAACATGTTGAGGCTTTATCTCGGAATATAGAGAGCAAACGCGTGAATGAATGTATTATAGAGAAATTATTCAGAAATGTTAGAAATTAAGATTTCCAGTGGTTTCTATCCCATGTGATAACGCGTCGCGTTCGTCGCTAGTTGTAGCTTTCGCTGTACTAAGAAAAGAAAACGCTACAAACGACGTAGAGCTTTCCTTGAAGCGAGGCTCGCTTCAACGGAACACGCTAGAATTCCTGTACAATTCTGGAAAAACTTAACTATAATATCGAAAAAACGTGCGAATAGATAATAATTTCTTTTGAACGCAACTCGCACCCGGAAGCCTACAAGAACCGATACTCCTTTCTGTAACTCGATTTCATCATAGAAAGATGAAGATAGATAAAGAAAAGTGGTGGAAGGCTCGGAGCGATCGAAACTCATACGATATTCCAATGTTCACCTAGTTGGATTCTCGCTTCAGCGACGAAGCATAATTACAGCGCCGCTCGGTTTTATCACGATCTAGGGATCGATGATGAAACACGGTAGCCACGGGGAGAGATCGGTTTTTCGTTTGAGTTGGCCGGCGATCATGGATATCCATGGCGAAAACGAACAGCCTCGAGCGACGATTTAACGCGTGAAAAACGCCTCGATCGCGAAGGATTCGAGACGAAGTCTCGCGAACCAAGAAAATCTCGTTCCTTTCACGAACACTACACGGCCTCACAGTGTGTCTCGAATTTCTCTCGAAGTTGTACGTGTTCGCTATGGATCAAGCGCATGTACCTGATTCGTATCAAATTCGTGCCTATATAAATACGAATGACACGCTGTTCCTCGTGATCCATACTTTTATTCCCTGTGCTCTCTCGCTATACAGAAGTATATTCGATGACGTTCCTTGGAGATCGTCGACACGTGACGCGCGTCCCCAACGAGATGCGAAGCTCCCTGTTCCATGGAAATTCTCGTATTGAACTTTATCGGGAAATTAATCGAAGATGGTAAGAGAGCTTCTTTTAACGGGAATATGAAAGATAGCGAATGGCTCGTTTAAATACGAGTTATCGAGAAAAAGTTTGTAATTGCGTTAAAAGATGTTAGTTATCGTGTTACCATAGAAATTCGTAATTTCGAGCTTGCAAAATTTTGAAACCACCGCGTGTCGCACAGTTAATGATCGAAGATTAAGAAAAGGAGTCACCTTAGAATTCTATTATCTTGGAAAATTCTTTAAAACTATCGGCTTAACTTTATTGGAACAGACACTAACTTTTGCACGTTAATAATTTTCCTATGTAACGAGAAAAGTGATTTCAAATTTTTTTCATCGATAACGCAGTCCATAGACTTTGAGTCACGAAGTCTACTTGCAACGTTCTAGAACTTCCTAAGTTCTACGTTATCAAACGAGTAAGGTTTACTCGTACTTAAGGAGTAACGAAAGTTTTATCGAGAAAATTTCGTATTTCATAGTTAATAGATGTTGCGCAAGAAATTGATGAGCAAGAAACGGAGGTACTAAACGCACGATAAATTTGTTCCGTATATCGAAATTTCTTGGAAGAAACCAGGGAACGTATATATAGCAAGGGATATTTACGTATGTACGTGTACGCGTGTGTCTTTATGCTTTCCCATTCTGCGACCGTTATCGATACTCGTCTGGAATTGTTCTCGAATTGCTCTCCCGTAACGTGTATTTTCAGAGTGGAACACATCAAAGGGATCTCGCGCACAAAAGACGAACGGGAGGAAGAAAAACGGACGGAAAAATACTACACGCCCAAAAAGTGATTTCCGAAACTGGAACAATGGAAAACTTGGTACCTCTACCTTTAGAACTTTTAAATAGCCTTTACAGTAAAAAATTTCGAACGAAACGTTAATTCTTTACAAAAATAAAATGCCCCTACTATTCGAAAAGAAGTAAGAAATCGCGTCGACGACAAAAATACTTTTCAGAGCTATCGTTATTACTCTGCTATTAAATATTCAATGAATAAAGAGCCATCTGTAATCCGACATTCCTAAACGTTCCTAGAATATTTAGGAACGATTGGAACGCCAAAATTAGACGCCCCAATTGCTCACCAGGGAGAGAATCGCTCACTGCGTTTAATTTTAGGACTTTCATAAACGCGCACGCCCTCGATATCCGCTTTCGAAGTGAACAACTTCTTGCGTGGCAAGCAGGAATCCCTGATACGGTTGAATTTGATTTCTTTGTTTCTTCTCCTGGAAATCGTAACCTTTCTTTGGTAATCTCGCGATTATTCGGCCGATCGAAGATGAAATGTGACCGAGCCAAGCGTTCTGTCGTTGATTAATTATATCACGTCCAGAAAGAGGGTTAAGAAAAAGCTGAAGGAAGATAGAAAACCAGCAGAAACTATTCGTTCCTTCTCTGACCATGTGGTCTTTTTGCTATTTCCAGAACGAATGTCGAAAGGATATTAGGAGCGTGGAAGGACATCGAGACCGAATCCTTCTCGTTTTCTTTTTATCGTCCCGAGTGGAAGAAAAATTAAAGTCGAGCTTGCCACCATCACCCTAGAGATCCAACCCTTATGAAATTTTTACCACCCCCAATCCGGATACTGAATTTTCCGCACACGGAATTATAAATGGCCAGGATATTGAACGAGCCCTTGAAAACGTTACGCTCACGGGTTCCTTCCCGAAATGTTACGACTTCTACCGCTCCTAGCAAAACCCGGTAGATCAGGATCGATGAATTAAAAAGAATGTACGAGAGAAATATAAAAAATGGAAGAACACGGAAAATTTAGTATCAGACGCGGAGTTATCGGAAGTACGGATAATTTAGTTAAAATTCTATCCTCGATTAACGTTTTGTTACACTCTCGGCGCGTAATTAAAACACCTTCGCGGAACTGGCTAATAAAAAGCGAGAAATATCCTCGTATTTCCTGATTAACGAACCATATTCGTGCAGACGAGAAAAGAAAGAAACAAGCAAAGAGAAAAATGAAATTATAAATTCGGAATGAAATACCGGATAATGTTGAAGATTCGTAGTGACACGGATATCGCAAAGAAAAAGCAAGATAAATGTAATTACGTAATTGCACGATCTATAAAATAAACAAAATACAATTTTTTCAAACGAAGTAAGCGATTTATGATTTTCATTCTAATGCACAAACCAGATGATTCTAATTTTTGTACCGTTCTAAGACTCCAAAAGATTTGGAAAAATTCTAGTATACCTGTTAATGTTTCTACGATTTCCTCCATGAAAATAAAAATTCAGTTTATTGAGAGAAGTTCAAACGAAATTGTTGAAATCATTGGTAATTCACTGCTTTGCCTACAAAGGGTTAAAACGTTAAAATTCGACGATTCCATCGATACGGTACGTAATTTCAATTGGGAATCGCGTTCGATGAATAAACAGGAAGAGGGAGAGCCATTTTTCACGAAACGTCGATGAAAACGATGACACACAGGATTCTAGGTGCACGCGAGGTTCGCTGGCGTACAGGCGGAAACGGCAAAAACAATAGACCGTCTCGAGCACGCGGCAGGATTTATGCCAGGCCTCCGTTGAAAATTTCGACCCCTTCGCCAGATATTAACACTTGTCATGTGCACTCTGCAGCGCTGGCAAGGAAACATAGCCGTTTGGCCGCTTTCGACTTTGACGGAGCTCGTACGATCCGTTAGATGTTCCACGGAACTGGATTTCGTCCCTGCTGGACACGAAACCGTTTCAACGATCATTTCACCGTTGATTCTACGCGATATTAGTTCTCTCTTGAAATCATACACGCCAATTAAAATTAGCGAGTAACGTAAACGTTTTATTTGAATCTCGCGTATGAAACTTCCGCGATTTAATCTTGCAACGGTTTTAAATTGGTTTCCGCTGTTTTTCATCGGATATTTGTAGAAATTCAAATTTTCTTACGCTCGAAATAAAATCTATTCGGAACACAGATACGTAATTCTTGTAGTTCGCTAGCGCTATTTCTTTAACGTTTCGGCGAAAAGGTTTGTCGGAAGAATACATAACCGCTACAGGTGTCACGAAACGAAAACTATGATAATCCTGTTTGTTCGGAGTAAGCGGTGACAGAGGATATTGTTCACAAACACAAGTCCATTCTAATTGCCGTGGCTTTGTCCGAAATCGCGGATCCGCGAGTCAAGCTTCGTTAATTAGTTAGCGTTCGATCGATCTCGCGTATACCGGGCGGCAAATACTCCGCGTTAAAACATTGTTTACTTGGTACAATAATGCACCACGGTAAACGCCACAGCGAAATGATATTTGGCTATGTTTGCACGATCGTTCATGTTCATTGGTTGATTAAACCGTTACGCGCGGATCAATTTCGAATACACATCTGGAGAATGCGTTAACGATTGGATATGAGGTTTCCCGATCACAAATTCGAATCTTAAAATCGTTCGTTATCCTTTCAACCGAATCATCTACTCTATTAAACGGACTTTCAAATTTTCCACTGATAATCGAAGCAATTTACGCCGACGATTTATCAATAACCAGGGCAAATAATTATTTATAACGTTCGAACGAATATTCGACCGCACGTGCAATTTGTATCGCGAAATTTCGTTCGATAAATTCATCGAAGTTACGTAAAATGGACGTTGCCCTGTTTCCCTGTTCAATTTTCTAATAACTTTTTATCGCGCCTGATGTGTTTTCCACGCAAAACATTGTTCGAGCGTCAAATGGCGGAAGCATCGCATCGCCGGCGCACGAAATACGCGTATGCATTATGCAGCGAGCTTGTAAAAGCGCTTGCATGCCCTGGGATTAAACCGAAACTGGCTGAATTAAAAGCAAAACCCATCATCGCGTACCTTGCAACCGTCCCAGGACCGTGACGCTGTAGCGCAAAGCAAAGCAGGTTTGCCCCATATCGCAATCAATTTAAAATGCAAATATTATACGATTACTATAATTTTAACGAGACACTTTTTCATAAAGAATCTCTTACGTTGACTATCGTACTATAGACCCGAGAATTTCCTTCGTAATTCACTTATTACGCCCGATTTTTACAACACGTTGCAATAACTCGTTCGATCCTTGTTGCTAAATAGAAATTAGTTCTGCGCTTTTGCAATCCACGTAATATTCTCTTATGCCTCTAAACTATACTCGAAGAGCGAAAAATATCGAAAATTTTGTCTGCTCCGAATTCAATAACCAGAGGCTCTAAAACAATCAAAATCACCTTTTGTGTCCCTTTTCAAAGCGTACAGATCGAAAAGAACGACGAAACACGTAGAATTTTCCGATAAAAATTCGTTTTTAAAGTTTCGCATTGTAACGAGTTCTGACAAGCTTGCGTCAGACAGGTTTTTTCGTTCGCTTCGCGATCTCTTGCTAGAAGAGTCCGGTTAAGGACAGACAATTTTTTGCTTTGTTCATCGGACAGAGCGACGAGGGTACACGATGTTCGACTCGACTTTCAACGAGGATCAGCTCCGCGCGTACATCGTTATTATCGTAGTTAAGTGTAATTAACGTTAATTGAACCAGAAGAGCGTCCTAGCCGAGCCGGAGCGTACGGCCGCTTAACGACCAATTAAATCTCTTCCCAAGAATCGCATCGGCGATTTCGCT
The DNA here is from genome assembly GCA_014737525.1 of Bombus difficillimus. Taxonomy (NCBI): domain Eukaryota; kingdom Metazoa; phylum Arthropoda; class Insecta; order Hymenoptera; family Apidae; genus Bombus; species Bombus difficillimus. Next base: position 4,202,072 of record JACXIT010000099.1, read on the forward strand.
GTCGTTGCCATTCCGCATCTTCCAACAGGACGAAATTTCCCCGGTCAAATTTCGTGCTAATAGATTACATGTCTATTACGTCCTCCGAATGTCGACTTTTTATCATGTTTCCGCTAACTCCGCGTCAGAATATCTACAATTTCTGGCCAATGTTCCACCTTATCTGCCTTTCATCTCCTCAATCTACTTGAATTTAACGGAAACTTTGTTGTTGCAATTTTCCACTTTTTAACACGATTATCTCCGAGTTCTCTGGCTTCGAACGAAAAGTTGAAATTACATTTTCCATCCTTCCCTCTTTTTAAATCTGACTCTGTCCCGAGCTAGCGTTATTTCCACGATATATCGAGGCTAACGTTCAACGCCAGCGTCGCAACGACGAGACCTGAGATTGTAGATCGTCGTAGAAACAGAAATGCCGAGTTTACGCGTCGGTTATACACAGCCGGCATTTCCATCAAAGAGATTCATTCGGGTTCCGACCTCTCTGATTAAATCCTTGCATCGACTTGTCTTAGGTGTTGCTGGCAATGGTAGTCGACACAAAAGCCCGGCAAATTCGCGTACGCGCGAACCTCGATGGTCGAGCCGCCGTTCTTCCTCGCTGTCCTGTTTCGTTTTTACGTTCATTCTCTGCCTGTAATTCGAACGAACAATAAACCGTGCATCCCGCGATACACCTGAACAGCACTGTGTAACGTTGTCACTTTGACCACGTCGTTCGAAATGCTTCTCTACGGTTTCAACATGCAAACGAAGTGTATCGCGTTTGTGAAACTCCACGTTCGAGAGTATGAAACGAACATAGAGTTCAAATTTTCTCGTTTTATAAATTTCTGTTAATTTTCTAGACGATCGTATAAAAATCTTGTACGCGAATCGTTTAAAAGGACGCGCGACGTTCCACAGAGCGTTTCGCTTTCGATCAAAGTTCCGCTCCATTCGATAGAGAAAGTCAAATTGGCCTTAGGCTGTTGACTTTGTTAAATTAAATGCACGCAAATTCTTACCACGAGCGATTCAAATATTTGCTTGTTAAGTTCGTCTTGTCGTATCGAGCGTCGAAAGATGTGTTTTAATTTATTTCAGAAATTTCAATTGACTCTGAACAACGTCTACGTTGCAACGGGTAACGCGAAGGAAGGGTGAAGACGAACGCGAACACGAAATTTAAAGGGCACGTCGCAGTCTGCCGGCTACTTTGTTAATAAGCTCAACAGGTGTGACTGGCTCTCGAAGGCGGCGAAGAATCGAGCAAGATGGTCGGGGGAACGATGCGCGAACGTTCGTTGAAAAATAAGAGAAACTCGTTCTTGAACTAATTGTTGGTGGAGATAGTCCTCTCCTTTAAGCAGAATTCTCCCCGAAACAGTTCATACCGACTGCTATTATATCGAGTGCTATCAAGCGTTCAGAATTCAGCCGTTCTATCCAACGTGTTTACGTGCAATCTTCTCGAAGAAATAGCGTATCTTGCGAAACTCTTGCGAAAGTCCCGTGAAATCGTAGAAAATTGCAATTTTCGGCAAGCATGGATCGCCTCGTGTTTTTCTATAGTTCTTCTATTTGTTCAATCTCCTTGTATATATAGCGATATGAGGCAAAGGTGTATGGTATGGTATCGCGAAATGGACAAACGTACGATGCACGATGATCGATCGACTGCGCGCTTGCACACTCGCGACGACTGGTTTGTCGAGCTCGCGGTTTTCCGCTCGACTCGTCGTAACAACCGTACGAAGCAACTTTTACGATTCGTCTAGTCGATGGTCTGCCACTGATCGGCTTCGCGGATCATGAAACACGCTTAAAGAGAACCTGTTCGCGGCTGCCTTTCTATTGGGTTGGCAACTAAGTGATTGCGGATTTTGTCATTAGGTGGTAATGATGGAATAGATTATAGTTGTATCATTAACTGTCGAAGATTGGGTTAATTGAGCGTCTCGGGAATCAAACTCTACTTTTTCCATGTTTCTCAATTTCATTATTTGGATACACGAGTAGTATTGAACTTCTCGAAGTATTTCCTTTCAGCTGGCAAGTATCGTCGAAATTAGAAAATCGACGAAAGTGGACTCGTCGTGTTTTCTTCGTGTGGCGCTTGTTACGTCGCGTAAGATGGTCAGCGCGACGTCCCTTATGGTCTGACCGCCCAGGCCCCGCACAGCTTCATACCGACCCCAATGGGCCTAAGGAACCACCATAAACCGAACCTTTTTAACCTTCTTTCGATTTATATAAGTAAGTTAGGTCTATAGCTGGTCCTTAAAACAGTCCTTGGGTTTATTCCACACTCGGACAAATTACGGAGAAAGCAGGCATCTGTCTAACGGCAAAGCAGATGTTTCCAAAAGACAGACACCCAAGAGCCACGTTGGCAGGAAAACTTTCTCCTCATATTTTCCTCATTAACGTTGACGATAACCAATGGGCATCGCGGATCGTTACCCTCACCTTTCTACCGAGAAGCGTGAAGAGCGAATCCGCGTTCCTAGTTCAAAAGGGCACACCCACACGGAGTTTTCCTCCGTAGGAACGCGAGACGTGTCCTCACTGCCGATTCTGCCTTGCAGTCAGTCACAAGTCAATCAACTTCCTGAACACCGGCATTCAGGCCCTTCAGGCAGTCACAATTCAATCAGTCACATTTCTCAGTCTTCGAGTCAACGCTTAAACTTATTCTCAACCGCTAGAATAGTCAACATGTCTGTAACGGGTCTCGACCCCCTGAACTAATCTCATACGGAACTTGTACAAACGCACCAGCGTAACTATCATTTATACAAACTGTTGGAATAAATCTCAATTTATGTCTGTTAATTCAGTGTAAATTCAATTGAATCACCCTTATTCTCCTAACCGAAATAAGGGATCGATCATTTCGCGGCGTCGATTGTCTAATCGTAACGGGAATTTACGACTCCCGTTGACGTGCTTCCCCGTGATCGCGTCTCTCCGCGAGTGAACGAAACAGCGCTCGAGTAAAGCTAAATATAAAGCTAAAATAGTGGAGTACAGTGATCCGATTCCCATCAGATAGACGTTGAAACGCATTTCAGGCAGTTTGAGAGAAATTTCAGAAGCGTCGGAATTCTGTATATTATAGAGGAAGGTTATAGAGTTTTGCGGAAGTAAGGCGAAACTCGAGCATCGCTCGTTTACCTTCCCTACCTCGTGAACTATTAAAAGCGAAGGAAAGCTCTTGCGCTTTTCGTTGCCTTCTTGCAAAGTAACTCGCATACGGAAGATGCGTGAAGCGTCGCCGCGTTCGCGATACCAACTTGTGACGAGATTAATTTGTTTGTTGATGCTAATGCATATTTAATTCTGGCCAGCCGAGGTTGCAGCTACTCAAAGTATACTAGCGATAGATTACATTTGTGACAAAATTCACGACAGAATCGAGAACTAGAAGTTTCGGATGGTCCTTTAACATCCCAGCGTCGTCTTTTATATTATTTATCGATGTTGTTTACTGCGCACATATACGTAGAGAAAATTTGCTATACAGCGTGAATAATCATCTCGAACGTATAAAAAGTGTTAAAAACAGTCCTATCAAGTATCGACACTTATCAATATAACGGATAATTTACTTTTGTAATATCTACAAAATATATATTTTCGTTTGTTCCAAACTTTAGCAATAGGATGGTGATAATCGGGTCTCGTCACAACGTCGATAAAATTTCCGAGTTTTACGCAAAGTATAACACGCGTAAAATATTCATAAAAACTTGCTACGAGCGAGCTAAGGTATATCCCACGCACGAAGAATATTTCCTTGGAGAAAATCTCAAAGGCAGGATCCAACAAATTTCTCCCCTGCGCAAAGCTCTTCTTTCACGCAGCTTTCGTTCCCTTCGAATTGAATTGCCTGCGTTAGCCCAATGAAACAGGCCATTTCCTCGACTTATTTATTCATTTGATCGGACGACTCGAGGTTCCAGGCCAAAAACGTACAGTTGCCTACGGCACCGGGAGTAATAAAGCTCCTCGGGGGTTCGTTCGTCGGCGTTACGACACACGACACACCAGCGTCGGCGAACCGCAAAAACCGTGCCATTAGTACACAGCCAAGACGAAACCGAAACGAAGGCCGGACGTTTGCACCAGCTCATGCAAATCATCGTCTGAATTATTCATTAACGACTCGCCCCGCCGCGCTTGCTTTTCCCAAGGACTGTTCCTTAAAATGTGCACCCTTATTTCCACGGTTTTGCCACCGGAGGATCGATACGACGGGAAACAGAGGTTTCACAGCCTTTCGACATTGTGCACTTTACTATGGCCAAACCAGGTCGCAGATGTTAATTCGGGAATGATGGAGCTACGCTCGTGTTTGACTACTTGATTAGTAACAGCTAGGGATCGTAGGTCGAATCTGGTACTCGTCTCAGAGAGAGAGAGAGAGAGAAAGAGAGAAAGAGGAAGATGTTTGAAGTTACCGGGCCCCTCCATTTTCTCTTCTTGCGAATCCTGCTAATGGACTGGCTTGTTTAACGCCGTTTAATATTCGGGTCGTTAAGACGGTTTATTAAGGGTTACGTATTCTGAATTTGCATTCGCTGGACCTGGTGTTTGTAGGAGAAATATCGAGGAATAAGATACGTCCAATTCTAAGTTGAGTCGCCGTAGTATCGTTTGTTCGTAGAGGAAAATTCAATTTTATTGTAATTCAACGTTGAAAGGCGTTTCTTGTATAGCAGTTGGCTAAACGTTTGCCTCTCTATTAAGGGTTAGTTACTGCGAATTTCTGTTCAGTTGTGACCTAGATAGAAGAAATATCAAGGAATAAGAGATAGACATTTTTAAGCTGAATAATCGTAATATCGTACGTCCAAACAGGCAACTTCGATTCTATAATAACTGGAAGCTAAAGGTCTTTCCTTTTTTTGTAGGACAGTTAGCTAAGCGTTTGTCTCGTTATTAAATATAAACGATATATCTTTCTTGACGCGCCTGACATCCACTCCGTTCTATAAGTTCGTGTCGTTGTCACTCAAAGGAGATTGCCGGGCGACTGCTTCCTACCGTTAATTTTACACGACAGTTTAAGTGGAGAGAACGACGTAGCTCCAATTTTACGGTGGAAAATTGTTCTCTCTCTCTCTTTTTTCTTTCTTTCTTTTTTTTTTAAGTAGCTCGATTTTTATGTTTCCAGCGAGATCGAGCGTCGTTACTTACGGACATAAGTTTTAAAGACGACGTCGCGTCGGTCAAACACGCTTCGATATTCTTAGCAAAGATATGGGCGACCGTTGTACGAGAAAGAGAAATTTCTCTTCTCTTTCCCCTTTCTTTCACCATCGATTACCAAAATCGGTAAATCTACGAAAAACGATTAATTCAACTGTTGCTAACGCCTATAGTTTCATCAATTTATTTCTTAAACTAACGCTTCTATGGTATCTTGGTGTCACCGTATCGCCATCGTCAGAACCCATCGGTTTTACGCTTCTTCTCGCGCCTTCCTTTACGACTATCGATTACCCTCCCAGCAGAGAATGCCACCATGTCAGTTGCCATTATACTGCGATTTTTTATCGACCATTGTAAAATATATTCACTGACGCGGAAGAAATTGTCGTACGATCGAAAGATGCTTTTGGAAAGACATTTCGAATTAATAGCACGTCGTAAAATAATGAGTTTCACGATTTAGAATCGTTGTTTAACGTCGAGATCCTCGTCATCTTCGTTTCTCCTTTTCATTTTTAATCCTTTGACAGCATAATGAAATAACGAAGAGTTCAGAATGAATGATGTCTATTATATACGACAGCGATCGAAGATACTCGGCGATGATCGAAGGATTTCCTCTGAAAGTCGAGAACGACAGGAATCTCTTTGAGGCGCGAAATTGCAGGTTTTTTGATGCGTTAAAGCTCGAACGCGCAAAGGTGAACAGACGAAGGAGAAGTCGGGACGCGAAGGAAGGAGTATGGCAACGTTACGGATATAATAGAACACGGGGTAATATAACCAGAAGCGTGCGGGGGCTAGTTGCTCGCAACTTGCTAAGCAACGGTTCTTTTTGCTCGAGTCATGGCGAAGTTCTTAATTAAATTCACCAGGTACCCGGCGGGCGCAAGCGAAGGGGAAAAAATAAAAGTTCCCAAGGAAAAACTGCCAGGCTGCGAATTGAGGGTCTCCGCGAGGAGCGGCCAAGCATCTTCCAAGATCCTGTTCCCTTCCAAGGCGAAGAAGGGCCGGTGACTGACTTTTCGTTCTCGCATGAATAAACAATGAATTGCGGGACCGGTATCGTGTCAGCCGTTGAACGTCGTTTCGCGGACATTTCGGAAATTGCTCGAACCACGAGGCATTAATAACGCTTACTTCTCTTTGCTTGTCCACGCGCGTTACCATCCGCGGCACTGCGATAAAACAGAGACCACACGCGCCGTTGCGTGCGTTTCGCGATTATAATTAATTGGTTTCACCGTGATTTCATAGTTGCGGATAACATTGCTTTCGTCAAATTGGTTTTCTCTGCCCCGCTCCCGGCCACCCAACGAAAAATGACTGTAGTTTTGCTCGTTATTGCTTCCGGAAATTGAACGTTATTCTACGAGTTCTCGCGATTCGAATAGAATTTTTTAAAAAAGGAAAATTGCTACCGAAACTAAAAATATATTGTGTACGATGCACAACCGACGAGAGAACAATGTACAATGGCCGGTGAAATTTTCGAATTCGTTTCAAATTCTATCAATATAATTATGATAGTCGTGTTTGACTACGGTGCTGCTAAAGTTTCAAGATGTTTTGCGTAACATGCATATTGTACGTATCTATTCGTAGAAGGTTTCTACGCAAGAAAAGGCATAAAGGCAAGTTTATCGGGTTGTAAAATAAGCAGGAAGCAGATAACGGAACATCACCGCAGAAGCTCGGTGTATCGTAGGAGAAAACGTCTAAAAGCACTTCTTTGAAAGTAACGTAGAAGTACAGCGGGGATCGACTAGGCAGAATCCCTATTTATGGCAACTATTTCGACATACGTGCACCGGATATTCGTTCCGAGTGTCGCCGGTTCTCCATAAAACATTGAAATCTCCACGATAAACGGGAAATCGATAAAAGGCGCAGCAAACCTCGGAACGATAGATCGAGCTTATTTTGTCAAATAAAGGAGTAGCTTAATAACGAGACTTGGAACGGTGCCCTTTGGATCTCTCTCGGCTTGACAAATTCCCCTTCCTTCGCGGATATCCTCCAGCAACATCTTTATTGCGGCTTCAGAGCCTCCTTATTCGTGTACGCGGTGATAAACTCCGAAATTTTACTTCGAAGAGAGCGACCACGTTATTTCAAAGAGTATAAGAACATAGACTCGGGGTTATCGTTCTGTACAAGCACTAAAGAGCATCGATCTTTCGACGAACGATATTTTATCGCTGAACCGTGTTTAACACGTTCGCTATCAGCGTTACGTGTATCTGCGAATTAATTCTGTTAGATTAATTTCGTCTTTTTGCAGGAATAGATGATTTAATTAATTTTTAATGGGAACGAAACGACGTATTAAAAAATAGAAGATGCTTAAATAAGTAAGGGAACAAGACGATGAACGACGTGTTAAAAGCAATATTTCGATATAAGATAAGAATAATTCCGACGAAACGAATATTTTAGTAGCAACGCGTGTGTTAATTGGCCATAAAATTCAGCGACAGATAATCCCGTTACAAGTTGAGAACTTAATAGATCCGGAATTGTTGTCTCGTTGGTGTTCAGAGGAATATCGCGTTGATATTTTCTCTCCAATTACGCAAATATCACGGAGATTTAAGCATCGGTTGAGCTCAAATGGAAACGCGGCATCCAGGGATTCGAGCTAAACGCGAAAGAGGGTGAAACCAATTCTCCCGGACTATTCTACACGAGGTTAGACAATGATAATTAAATTGTTGATGCACAATAGAGATCAGGTGTAATTCCGATGAAATTTCGCAATTGCGAATGAAATTTATCGCGAGATAATTTCGGGAATTACAAGAGCACGTGTTCCATTTCTAAGAAATATTCATCCCCATTAACATTTCTCGCTTGTCGACGCAAACAGAAATTATTTAGAATGTACAATTACTTAGAGAATATTGTAGATTGATTAAAATAACGAATTAATTAATAGATTTAGTGATCGTTTGCTGCGTTATTTTGCTATATCGATATAAAAATTTACATCGACCTAATAAAATTTATTAAATATCGTCGCGTGTTTAATAAAATTTATTTGTAAGTTATGACAAAAGGCACGAGAATACGAACAATACAGTGCTTTCGGTGTTGAACGTAAAATTAATTTAAATTTCATCGTTTTAATTACTTGGCTATCGTATTATTGTAAATATATAATAAATAAACAATCGCGCGACAAGAGGATTTTGCTTTAAATCATGAAATTTTAATCAACTTACAAATAAAGCTGTTTCATCCGTTCTGAAAATCAGACTTTCGCATTGTGTATTCGTTTCGATAATTCATTGATACGATATTAAACTACGATTATCTGCTTTTTGTTCTACGTATTTAAGTATTTTTATGCCGTAATTTATATTATTATATGTATATTTTAGCTTACATTATTTCGTATAATTGTATCGAAATTTATATTGCTTAACACAGTTTGTTAATATTTCGATCGTTGTATTTATTGGTTTATTTTGAAAGAACAAACGTGGACAATGCAATGCTCTCGAATACGTTATTTACCTACAAATTTCGTCCTTTTACGGATCTTTGACAAGCATAACACTGCATCGTTTTATTTAACATTCAACGGCCACATGCGAACAGAATTTAATTTTATATCGCAAAATGAAATGAAATTAGTTCGTTCTTGTATATAATATTAAATTAATACAAAATAAAAACCTCAAGCTGTTTGCAATATCATCGAGTATGCTACAATTTTAAAGCAGTAAATATAAAACACGTTTTAACGTTTCTAAGACACGTTCTTCAAGTCAGACACTGAAGAATACATTTTTCCACTTTGTCGCTTAACTATCGATCACGTAAAAACACACACAAAAAAGAAATGCGAAAATAAACGCGAAAGCGAACGAAAGCAGGAAGATGGTATGATAAAAATTTATGTCACCCGGTATTCGTAGCTGTCCCCATCGGTCCCTGTTTACTCGTGGAACTTTTCCATCTGTGTGTTACGAGTAAATCTCGTTGAGACAGCCGGATAAGTGCGAGGATGCGCGGTAAAGGCCACCAATGAACGACGCCAGTCTCGGTCCGATCGTGCACTGGAAAACGCAGTAAATCCTCGGTGACGTCACGGATTAGGCATACAGCTTATCCGATTCCCCAACCGGACGGATTTGCGCCAGAAAGTTTTCAACCCCCTGAAGAATCCGCGCGACGGTTTTCTCTTAAACCTCGTACCTGCTTCTCGTGCTCTGATTTCTCTTCCTCGGCTTCACACAGCATCGCGAGATCATTGAACTGTGTTACCTTTCTTGCGAAAAGAAATTCGTAAACATTTCCGTTCGTACGCAAATACTTGGACATCTATATCCATAAACCATCGGTTTCATACGAAACGCGACAATCTAAGGTACCAAGGAAACGATCGATCGATCAGAATTTTATTCCTGTTAAGTTCGCCAGCCGATATACGTAGAAAGGACTATTTGTTCAAATTTCTTGGAAGAATTAATGAAATACCGTTGCAGAAATTAAAAGTGAATTGTCGGGTTGGCAACTATCAATACCACCTAATGACGAAATCCGCAATCACTTTAGTTGCCAACCCAATAGATGGAGAACTCGAGATCTCGAAATCTGTCGAGGGTGCGTGTTTCAAAAAGATTCCCGTAAACTCTCGTGCAAAGTATTTTGTCGAACGATATCTTTCCGCGGCGTGATACACGGTGTTGAATACATCCGTGCTCGTTTACACGACGAAATCGAAGACACCCTTACTCACTTTCGCTCGCGTGTGATTTATCGAATCCATCGGTATCGATGGTAAGCACAAGTGGAACGCATCCATCGTATCCGAAACGACGCGAGAATTCTTGGATTTCTTCTTCGTGGAACACATGAAAATAAGAAAAGTGGAAAACGATACGAAACCAAAGAGAACTCGCTAGGCCAATAAAATCGCGCGGAAGTAGCACGAAGGGAAGAAAAGGGTTCGAATTGCAACCGAATTCTCTGGCAGACTTTCCACGCGTTGAAAAGAATATCCAAATATTTCGTTCGTGTCTCAAGTTCGAAAAAGCTTTCCCACGCTACCAAAGATATAACGGTAGAATTCCGTTCTACATTAGGAGTCTACGCGAACTTTCGGAAAAATCACGCGAAATTCTACCGAACTTATCTTCTGATTTCTCCACATATTTACACTTGCTTATATACAACGACGGTATTTGTACATCGTTGCTTTCTATTATAACATTTATTTACCGAATAATTAAGTACATACAATTTAGCTACTTTTCTATCATCGTCTATTCGCCTAATCATTTAGCATAATCGTATAAATATAAAATACAGAACGTCGTAAAAAGTTTCTTCATTGAAATATAAGATGATGCGTAAATATTTATTTGTCCATCGTGTATTTGTCTGTACGATGAGAAATATTTAAAGCGACGGTTTCCGCGTTAATCTGCCACGAAAATTATTTATATCCGGCCAGTAAATATACGTCTTCTTCATTGTACGTCGATGCAACAATATCATAAAGTCAGTTGGCTGGTCCAAAAAGCCGGCTGACCCAATACGAGCTCGTTCCACTGTTTGCTCTCGTGTCTGTTTCGCAGCCACCGTTCTCCACAGGTCTCTGATATATTGCCTGCATATACGCGTTGCCTTTCCGTTTCCCGATTCGGCAGGAAATGAATCGTCCTCAATTAAACCGACAGCCCGATGGATCTTCATAAGCCCTAAATGTTTAACTGACGATTAATCGATGCTCGTTGAACGAGTCGTCCGTTCGACCGAACCTCTTGACCGTCCGTTCTAAATTTTCAATAGAACCGACTTTCCTCGTATCGAATAAAAGATCTTTTGGTCTTTTTCCAGTTGATCTAACAACCACGCGACATCTAATCATGCGGCAAATCGGTCGCTGCAACCGACTCGCTCTGTCCCTAAATTAAAATCCTTCTAACCGACAGCTCCGATGCTGTTTGCCATGAACGTACATCGTAAATTCCAAAGCGCGTTAATTTTATTCTTCGTAGTACAATGTATACGAAGGAAACCGTATATATTCCTGTCTACTTAACCGTTTCGTCGATTCATCGGCAGTTGCTTCGAGAAAATGTGAATCGGTGCGCCGCGAGATTACGGAAAAAGTTCGTGATTTCGTTCGTTGTTACAACTTTGACAGGAATTTGGAGTTTGGTGAATCGTTTCCACACGTTATTCTACATCTTGAAGAGTTAAAGCGCTTAGAGGTGGAAAGAAGAGTGTCTTTTTAATACTTGAATCACCGAAATCATCAAAATGAGCGACTCGTAATTTTTTGATAGGCTCCATAGGTTCCATAGATCGTTTTACAATGCTTCGTTTTTGAGAATTTGAATGACGTTATTGTAAAATATACGAAGGAATTTGTAGAACTTTATATTTTAATGCATTTTTAACGCGAACGAAGGAATGTTCTCTGCTGAACCTGAAAGTAAACGTTCGATGATTTTCAAGGCAGCGCGCATAATTTCACGCCGCTGGCTTTCAGGCAAATAGTCTAGCCAGAATTTCGCAAACTTCCGTCGATCGAGGACAACGTGCAACGTCCTACGGTCTCGAAATTCGAAAAGCTCACGTGTACCGAATGCTTACGTGACTACAGTTCCCTGAGACTCGTCTCGCAATATCGGTTAGCTAATACATACACGCGTACAACACCCGCGATTAGTTCAATTATTCTCACAAATAGACTTTTGACGTTTAATGAAACGACGACGATGGAATTTCTTACAAACAAGTAATTCGGGAAATATCGAACATCCAATTAATATATTCGATACTCGACGAGATAGTCGGTCGAAATAAAACGTGCAGTTTCAATGACACCTTTGAGTTTTAAATTACTGCCGTTGGTTCGTTCCTCTAATTAAGTTACACTCGACTCGACGCGCTATTTAATACGATATTGGAAATGAAATACTCGAAATTTCATAAAACCGAAAGAAAGGCCTTTGTAATTTCGTTCAATTCGTTTGTAGAAAACAATATCTCCAGGCGCGATGGCCCGCGAACGTATATTATGCATGTTGTAGGAAACATTTTGAAATTTCATCAGCAAATGAGTCACGACTATCGTGATTGTATTGGCGACATTTGAAAACAATCTAAAAATCTGATATAAAAGTTAGGATATATTTATTGCAAACGTAGTTTTCGTAGAGATCGTTAAAGTGTTTGAACAGTGAATTATTAATTATATTAATAAACCACGATATTTATCGAGGCCATATTCCATAGTAATTATATGTTTAACACGGTTATTCATGTTGTATATCATTTTTTTATTTATTGCTAAACGCGCGTTTCCAATAAAAATCTTCTACCTATACACATTTTCGGTTTCAAATTTTATCGATGTCATCGCATTAATCGTGTGTCACTGCAGTGTTAATGAAATGTCAGAAAGTTTCATATAACGTGCGTATTTATACAAATTTTCTCTGGTAAACGTTGGTATATTTTCGTGAAACGTTTGAATATTTACAAAACACCGACGTTCCAGACAAAACTGTAGATCGAACAAGAATTGATACGTCGTATTATAGCAGAAACGAATTTCGTCGAGCGTTGTCGAGAACAGCAGCGTCGAAAAAAGACTGACGTTGAACGACACGTGGAAAATTCGTCGTAGGATTCAGTTGCTGCCCGTGTTTCCGACGATTTTGATAACTCGATACGGTGAAAACGACGTTCGAATATCACAAACGACTGACGGATGTTCTAATTACTCGTTGCTTCGTACAACGTCCCCTGTTTTCTTTTTCCTGTCCCCTACCTTTTTTTCTCGCTCTTTTTCTTCCTTTTTATTTTATTCGAAACAATCGGATCGACAGGTGTGGTACAAAGCGACGCGCTGCGTCAAACCTCGGTAGGACGAAAGGGAATACGCGCTGCTGGCCTAGAATGATACGAGAAAAAGAAAATCGACAGCCGATATTTGCGGCACGCTGTATTGAAAAATTGAGCCGGTCTCAGTCCAGCTAACACGCTCTCGCCCTATTCTATTTCCCTACGCGTTCAAATAATCCTTACGCTTTGCGGATATTTCGATAGCAGTCAAGTTAAGTATTATTATTATTATCATCGTGATTATATTTGCGATCAAATCGAATACTCGTTCGCGAAGATCGATTTTAGTTTTATTCGCAAGAAGGTAAATTAAGAGCCCTCGCGATTTAATCGCATCTTTAGTCAATTTATTAATATATCGGGCTATCTTTATTTATCATATGAAATGGCAAATTAAATTGTATTTCGTCGTAACTTTTTCGATCGAATTTGATTCGCGCGAAATTTTAATTTTCATCTTGGTCGATCGATCGTTTGCAATCCGAGCCGAAAAATAATCCATGAAAACATTGATCGCGGCGAAAAGAGCATTGTTGCTCGATTTCAGAACTTTTCTCCCGATATTCATTCATCTCTTCATAGGTCACGGTGCGTACGTAAAATCAGAGTTTTTTTTCGACCGAACGCAAATTGTGCTCTCGATCCAACCATGCATTCGCTTTAACGTTCTTAACGCATACGTTTCACTCACTCGCACAACCATTATAATCGTCTATCGTTATACATCGTTCGGGAAAAAGAGTCGAACGAGCCATTTTTGTGATTCGAGATTCCATACCACCGCTCTCTTCTGGGATTCAATTACGTTGAAATGCCACTTCAACCGAATTTTATTCCATGTTCATTCGACACACTGTTGTCCATCCAGGCGGATTAAAAATCAGAAGTTTGTTCCGTAATTGTCGAAATACCTTGTCAAAATTTATATAAGAACCGTGTACATTTTATTTTTCTCGCTTGATCTCGTGTTCGGTTCAACGTGATAAAGATTGATGTGACGATAAATCTAAGAGAGAATATTCGCAAAAACGTTATACGAAACGCTCGTGTTGCTTTGTTAAGTCGTGTACGATTTTTCTGTATTTCCTGGTAATCTTTTTTTTCAGATGTCAAACTCGTATTGGTTTTGTAGGAATTCTTATTTTTGAAAGAGCAAAAAACTGAAACCATAAAACGCTACCAATACTAAATGAGGCTGCCATTCAAGAACTAACACGGACCTGCAACGTCCACGCGATATACTCTATCACCCGTACATTTTCCTTTTCTTCTATTTTATTCGTTTCATCCAACAAATATTTCGGCTCGAAAAATTAAAAATCGACGCGCGAGATTGATGCTTACCCGCGTTCGAATAACAAAGCGGATCAAAATTGACGAGCGGCAGTGTTTTGTACGTTAAGCGGTGCTCGATCTCGTCGACGTTTAAAAGAATCACAGTACTTGAAAACTTTTAATAGGCAATCATATAAAAAAAAAGCACCGACCTTCAAGCTGTCACTCTCCCATTCTTCGAGACCTTTTAAACGAGTTCCAAGTTTTTTCACAGCAATTTCTTCCTTTTTTTTTTTTTTTTTTTTTTTTTTTTTTTTTTTTTTTTTTTTTTTTTTTTTTTTTTTTTTTTTTTTTTTTTTTTTTTTTTTTTGCAAAGATGATTCATCGATCTCGCGTACGAGATTCGAGCGTGTTTCGAAAGCGTATTTCTAGGGTGTATTTCATGAAATTTCATCGGAGGAGAAGGAAAGAGCATGACAGTCGAGAAGATCGGTCCATCTCCGAAAATGTAAATGGGATGAGATCCGCTTGAAATTGATACAAACGTCGTTAGCCGTGCCGCTTTGAGCGAGAGTCACCCTTCTTTCTGCTTTTTAGATCGTGCTTTAACCTTTTGAAAATATAAAACGTACTCGTGACCTGCTATTTTTTATCTCGTTTTCTGTTTCTCCTCTCTTTTCTCTTCTTTCCTCTTTTCTTTTTCCCTTTTTCCCTTTTTTTTTTTTTCACTTTTTGCAACGCGCGAGTCAAAAGCTACATCAAATGATCTCGACGAAGTGTAATAAGGCTTCGGGAACGTTTTATTTTTTTAGACGATTCACGGTAAAAACACGCACTACGTAAATTACTATCTCCCTCCTTTCTTTCCTGGAAGATTTGCTCTTGCGAATTTCATAGTGTAAATTACGTCCGGGATATTTTGATGAACGTCAGTCGAATAATCGCGAGTACGAATCAGTTCGCTCTGAATGCGAGAAAATCTAAAAAAAAAAAAAAAAAAAAAAAAAAAAAAAAAAAAAAAAAAAAAAAAAAAAAAAAAAAAAAGAGCGAATAAAAGACTAGGAACGTGTTCAAAAGAATTGTATTTCAACGTATCCGTTGTTATCGCTGGCAAGAGAATGAATATGCACTTCAATCAATTATTCGTACGAAGATTGATCGGCATTTTTATAAATTAAGCTTACGTCGGAACAGGAATTCAGAGCAGGAAAGTTTCGTCATTAACGGTATAATAAATGACAAGACTTTTTAACATTTTTAGTCAGTGATCTGAAAGAGGGAAGAAAAAAGATCATTCGATCGTTAAAAGCCGCAACTGCTGACGCGATCGTCAGCTCTGGCGCATATATTAATCACGAAGAACGATCGTTAGCCTTGGAATTTGCATAATTTCAAATACCCGCTCGGGAAACGATCGATTTTCCACCGTCGAACCTTAATGCACCATTGGAATGTGCTGAATACCAATTTTGTACAGCATCGCTCTATGAAACGTGCCTTATACACCAGGCATAGAAAAAAGAAGTTAAGTACGCAAATGAAATACGTATCGAGGCTCGTCGAACGTCGAAAACGAATGAAATTTCTACGACGAATCGTACAAAACAAGCTCGATTCCTCCCACGCAGGGACGACGTGTTTGAAACGCGATTTTTACAGCTGCGACACATAGCGGGACAAACAACAGAATATTTAATCGGGGGCTTCGAATTTGCGATCGCAATTGCATTTCATTAACGGGAAACGCTGTAATTTTATTTCGTCTCGTTCTCCTGATTTATCCTGCGACTTTAATACCTGGTTTCCATGGGGATTTCCCGACGACCGATTTCATTATTGCTCGTTAATGACATTACACAGCCGTTTTTAACTTCCGTCGAATCACTAAAAAATCCTGGGAATTCGCATAATTTCGCGCTGCGACCGTCGTTCAATCGATTACGCGCTGATGAACTTCAACGTGCTCGCGCGATACCGGCAAACAATCGCGCGACATTAATTTTTCCGCGTCCAAAATTTCGCTCCACCGATTTTTCAGTAGTTCCTCCTTCAAACGGAAGAAAGAATCGTATTTGTTGTAACACTTGTACAACGATCGATTAAACCAAAGTATATTAAATTTCCTTTCGCGTAGCGGTACTTTCGTATTACTAACAAAAATTTGATACTATGAAAATGAAACGTAGAATCTGAGGAGAAAACGTGCGAGTGGAAAATAAGGCAAATACTGGGAATACTTTTTATAGATAGCAACCGCTGCAAATGATTAAGAGCGGGTGGTGAGCGAAAAAGCAGACAATATTTGACTAAAGAATCGTATATATAAATTATAACGTTAATACAAGATCGTAGAACCAACACGAAGGCTTGTAATTTAAATCCCACTTACTCGAAGCCGCGATTCCTCCGCGTATTTCGCCTCGCATTACGAATTCTCTAGCGGCAAGAGAGCTATTACACCGTAGAGGGTGCGAGTAATTGAAAGGAAAGATACAGGGTCACTGTATTCGAAATGGATTTCGATTCCCTGGGTGGCAGGCGATTCTCGCGATACGTAGCGCAAGTGTGGCAAAGAAGGAGACGTGAGTTGTAATTCTTAAAGAAAATCATCGAACGAAGCGAATGCTTCGAGCGAGCAACTTAGATAACGAATAATAGAATCACCACGAGAAGAAGATACATTCTTCTCGTTCAGGATATTAGAAACGTGCGTGGATTGCAAACGGACAGGTCAATGACAAGAACCGGAAATAGGTACGGATGCCCGATAGCCGAGTGGAGTTTCTCTGGGCTTGGAGTGGACAGAGACGGGAAAAAAAAGGAGATTTAACGGTCGAAGGAACTCGAACGGCCAAATGGAACAGGGGTTGGAGACTGTGTAGGGGTTGAAAACCACCCCCTGTTCGTTCTGGGTTTCGAAATTGAACGCGCAAGTCTGCTTGACCGTACAGAACACCGCATCGCGACACGGAGAAATAGGGAATAACCATCCGTTTTATACCGGTGCGATCGCGTGAAATCAATTTTATGCCGGACTGGGGCTGGACCGTTGATTGACATTGGGATAAAAACAAAATGCCGGGGATGCTTGATTTTCAATCGACGTTTCCATCGGCGAATAACAATTTTGTTTCTTCGTAAGAGTAATAAATGAGTTTCTAGGGAAATTTACAAATTTCATGTTGATAATTTGTAATTTGTAAAATCTCTCTCCTAACGCTAATTCGATCGTGCAAGACGATGCAGGGCTGTAAATTTGAACAGCGCTATTAAATGGTAAATCGTGGACCAGAAAGTAAGATCATTATTTAAGAAGCGATGTAAAATATTTCTACATGCGCTGTTGAGCCCGGAACGTGAACGTTTTCGATATAAATTACCCAAGCAGGAGATGTGAAAAATTGAGGACAGATAACATCAATGTTCGTACGTGACTAAAATAAACCGCTCGCGCCATATTCGAACACCTGCAATTTTAATACCGTCGCTGGAAACTGGATCGACGATAAATTCATATAATCCGTATATAAACATATTTTTGTCACTGTCCCTCGCATCTAGCACGTTTTTGTCGACTCGCAATGACGCTTATTCCTTCGTAGATGAATACCCTCGTTCGCTCGTCGCGGCGGTTTCCCTGGTAATTTTAATCGCACGCTTCGAAACAAATATTGACCGGGAAAAAAATAATCCTCGAGGTTGGTAAATAAACGCGATTGTCGTTTTTATCGGTGTTTCACTCACCTCCGATCGCATCTACATGAAACTTACATTCGTTACGAATAATCTCGTAGCGTTCCCCGTGGCACCTCGTAATTCCTATTTGCCTATTCTTTGCCAACAGCATTTCGTAAATAAGTAAATAAATCAGAACAGCGCAAATGAATAGATCGAGAAAGATGAACAAATAAATCAAACAAGAGAAATGTACACAATAAGAGTACTGTAATACTTTGATCTAGTGTGTGTTGCATAAAGCGAACCGCCTCGATCCTTTAATAAATCTTATCTTCGAAAAGCGATTCCAAAGGTCCAGCACCTCGTATACCGGATTACAGAGGAATAAAAAGTACTCTTTCCTACAGGATTTTATTCTCCATACCTTCAAGGGAGGAATCGATATATCTGTTCCCCTGCTATCTCTCGAATATATCTCTTCACTTTCAACCACGTGCCTATTCTCAAAACATTCTGTCTTACTCGAAACCGACAGCGAACAAACGAGATTCTACCTTTGCCTCTGATCCTTTCATAAACGCCTCAAACAACGTTCACACAACTTACGTAACACTTTCGAAAAGGGCACGTATTTTCTGCGCTTGGCTACCGAATATAGCGACAATTTCCTTTCACTCGCGGAAGATAGCGTTTCCCCAACTTCCATATATTTGTCAAAGGTCAAACCTTATTATCTGTAAAACACACTGTCAGCTATATTATAGTTATTCATTCTTAACTTGCCCTTAAATTTCTGTGTCTATCATTTTTTTTTCTCTTCTGCACGTAATATATATATATATATATCATTTTCTCTCACGTTACCTCTCTCATAGCATTATCACGTTATCTTTCTTACGTGCGACGGTTCGTATCTTTATGAAAAAGCATATATAGTAAATACGATACAACGAAACGTAATTCATATTTTCGCCCATTCTACGGTGCGCTATGTTCGTCTGTGCTATCGTGGAAAAGAGGTCGGCTTGCGAGCTGACCTCGTAAAAGCTATGAAACCAGAACCATCTTAATAATGATAAAAATAATAATAATCGTAATCGCGACGGAAGACAATAATCCGTGGTGAGCTTAAGGCGCAACGAAATTGTCGGCAATAAAAGCTTAGCACTCCATCGATGCTGCTCGTTCTCTGTGGTTAAGCTCGACAAAGTCGAGTTTGGTCGGCTACGTTTCAGCCCTCTGGCCGCCGCCACGGAACAGACGAGTCTGCCTCCGGGAAAGGAACCGGAATATGGACGAAAAGAGGAGAGCGAATAGAGTGGAAACCCGGTTATCCCGTTGGAATTCCAATTTGTTGGGTGCGCCGCGTGTATTTTCGCGCGGGGGGAAAGAAACCAGCCGTAGGCGAGGAGATGGAGCGTATTGTCCGGCGGATGAGTTCGGCAAAGACAGAAAAACGGGACAGGGAATCGCCTCTTTGAATCCACGGCATCGTCGAATCTGTCGCATCGTTTACGTTCGATGGCTATTATCGTCGTTTATCCGTCGATGCTGTGGTCGTGCGCGACATACTTCTATGTTTCTGAGGATAGCGTTATTTTTGCATTAAACACGCTAGATTTTACGAATACGTAATAGTTTTTTATTATATTACACTTTTTTGTTCCAACAAAGTTCTACTGCGGCGCAATAAACGTTACGAAGCGATTCATGTTTAACTCTAAATTTCAATTTTCACGATGATTTTTCCATAGATTTAATACTCGTATTCATCAAAGGTTCGTTATTCAAAGTTCCATACACGACCGATTATATTTCATTGACGATTTACAACAATAAGGCCTTCGATGATCGTATAATTCGTTACGTGTCAATAACAAGCGAAGCATCGCACAGCCGTGTGGCAAATACTACCCGTAGAGAATTTGAAAGCTCGCAGCGCAAGTAACTTATAATTTTACGTTAATCACGGTATTGTGCAAGCTCGTTTACGTATTACCATGTATAATTGCTTTCGTTGAACGCTTCGTTCTACCGAATTACTAACTGAATCAGATTATCATGCTAGGTAACGGCTCGCAAAGCGATCGACACCGAATTCACTAACCTGAATAATCCGCTTTCTAATGGGATCCTTCTCCTCTGTGAATGAAATAAAACGTCGATAGTACATCGATGGGGAAAACGAGGCGAGGGAAAATATTTTCAATCTTTATCTTTCTTTATGCTGTTAACAAAAATCGCAAGACATTCGCACTTATCTACAAGATGGTTCAAAGATACGACAACATTTTTTTATGAAAGGAGAAACAAAAGTGAAGCCACGTTTCACGGTGATACAGAAAAATGGCAGAGGTGGAGCGAGTGCGGCCGCTGTAACTGATGCAAATGACCCGGTTGCACGACAAAAAGATAGACGAACAATGTCATTCGTGTCAGCTCTTCTGCTGTTGTACGTCACTTTCACGTACTGGTGCATTATCATTTCAGTCCTAGCGACGATAGATATCCCGACCTGTTCGACCACCGTTAATAACTTTGTAAATTTCTACATGGAACGACAGATGGAAAGAAAAAGAATTTTGTTGAATTTTGTTGAAATATGTCAGAAAAATTATACACCTGGTACAGAATACCGACTGCGCTGGCTGTTACTAGATTTCGTTACGATATTAATGAAACTTGAAAACATTTCGTATAATATATTCACAAGACTCGTAGTATTCGGTTAGATTCGCGAGTCTGTGTATATTCGCGTTACGAGAAGTCTTTCGAGTTTCGTAAACGAGAAAGATAAGACGTTTTATCTTTTCCTTTTCCAATGAAGATTTCGCACGAACAGAGTTTTAAAAAGTCTCTCACGTAAAAGTATCGCTAACGAGAATTCTCTTTCCTTCGACTCGATCCTCTTCTTTCTCGCCACTCTTTTCTCTGCCAAGCAAGTAAGTAAGTAGCAGTCCTCGAATCTTCTCTGAAATTCGCATAATCAAACGTTCAGTCAGCCAGATGCATCCGGTATGAGGGGAACTTTCATTTTATCCGATATGTCATCCAAAGAACAAGAAGGAAAAAGAACAAGAGACGTTTGAAAGGTTGACGAGGTGAAAACGAGGACGATGCTCCGGTTTTCGGCAAGCTGACGGTTCACGCGCAAAAAGATGCGTGTCACTGGATCAGACTTTGTTCTTATTGTCTTACGTCTTTCTTAGTACTATTTTTTCTTCTTTTTAGGGCTTAATACGTAGACGGGCTGTGTGATAGGCAAGTTTACTGCTACGACGTCCCGTTGGTACTTCGGCCCTTTTCTTTTTTCTTTTCTTTTTTTGTCTCGTTGAAAGTTTACCTGGAAGATTAATACTAAAACTACACAGTTTTCTCTACGAGTTGCCTGAATCGGTGGTTTCGTCGTTTTACTTGGGGAAATTATCTGTTTCAGAAGAAACGAGGTTGGAAAGCTCATTGAGAAAAGAAGGTTCAGAGAGTCGAGCATTTGGCAGCGGAGTTGAAAACTGAAAGGCGACAAAGTTTCGCCACTAAGTTGGAAACTTTGAAACTGATATAAATGGCCGGTCGGTCACTCGGGCTAAGCGGTTTGCAATTTACTCGCGAAAAGTTCTTCCCCCCGTTTGCGGTAATAAACCGAATCGATTAGAGCTTCGCACGGGATGCAATATCGTTGAATGAAATCGCTGCTATATCACGATAGGAATGGCTATCTCCCTCTTCCGACCGAATTTCCATTTCACAGAGACAACCTGTCTGTGTCTATCGAGGCTCGGTTCTCGAATTCCGTTTGATATCGCTGGCAATATTCTAATAACAGAAGATATTCATTCCTCCTTGCGCAGTAAATTAAAACACGAAGCAACGATAAAATTAGAAGCGGCACTATAGATAATTTTGCTACGAAGATTGAAAGATGACAGTATAACGCTGCTCTAATCAGACTCTTGATAAAAAAAGAAAAACAATAGAACGTTACTAAAAAGAAACTTGGTTCTTTCGAACAAAGTTGTGTAAAGGCGTTGAAAGAAGAAAAGCAGCGATAAAGAAACAGCTTGGAAACAATCTAGCGAGAATTTCAGAGTAAAAATGAAAATAACATAAGCTTACTAGAAAAGAAATTCCACTGAAATAAAAACGGTGTAGGAATAAAAAAAAACACACACACACCAGAAGTACATACATAAAGAACAGGTACCATAAAGAAGATAGAAAATATCACGTTACGAAAAGAAACAAAGTTCTTCTAAGTAGAAATACGATGTCTGTAAAGATCAACAGGCTTCACAATTTCTAGGATATCCTAAATGGACTACGTGAAACTTGGAGATGACGGCTTTAAGCGAAGCACAATGTGAAAGTATGATAATGCACGAGCCGTAGACGATGCCTGATGAATGTTTCGTACAAAAGAACTTGACTCGCAAAAATTCGAAACGCAACAGCCGTTAAACTTTTCAAGAGTGAACAATCCAAACAGCTTGATGAATAAAAAAGGCAATTTCCATGTTATACGGTCGGGTGGATTTTTATGTCGAACATTTCCACGTAAGCTTTTTAATTACACGTTTTTTCGACGCGTTATCGCTACGATGAGTGTTTCTCTGAAAGGTATTTACCGTTCGTTGGAATTGAAAAAAAGTGGATCGTTTACACCCCCACCATTTTACAGATCAAATACGTAGTCGAACGGTGTTTCGACGATGCACGGTTTGTCGACGAAATTTTAATCGAACCATACATTTTCGTCGGTAATTTCGAACAAAGTTACGGCCGATCGCGCATATCGTGTCATCCTTCCTCTTTCCAAAAACCGAAAAAAATATCCCTCCAAAAAAAAAAAAACAACGACGAAAAAATCGGAAGTACATCGCGACTAAAATAGCAGATTCGCGACATACCACCAACGGCGTATAAGCAACCCTGTGCTCCGTTATTTATCCAGCGAGTATTTCAAAACTGTCTGGCGTTTAATTTACCGTCTCGCATTGATCAAAACTGTCTGCCCTGTTTTGACAAAAAAAAAAAAAAAAAAAAAAAAAAAAAAAAAAAAAAAAAAAAAAAAAAAAAAAAGAAAGAAAATAATGCAAATGCCACAAAACAGAAGGGCGAAACGAGCGTACGAGGGAAATATAAACGCGTCATAAAGTTGCAGCCTGATCTCGCGCGAAAAAGGGACGGTTCACACTTTTTCATCGTGTCTACCCCTTTTTTCTTTCTCGTTGACTGGAACGAGGTTTTATTCCAACCAGATATGGCTGCTTCGAAATTAGATTCGAGAAAAGTATTTAACTTTCGATCACATGCGGCTTCCCGATTGGCGTAGCCGAAACAAAAGGGTCCCGAGATCCAGCTAGTTTCGAACATTTGTTTCAATTACATAACATGCTCGAGACACTCGCGCGTGATTTGCCGTTCCGTAACGCCATTTACTGGTCATCGCTGAATTATGGTTTCCCAACAGTCCCATATATATCCTATCAGATCCCTATAGGCTCGTTTTCGAGATACGATTACAGTTTTAAAACAAATTCGACAGTTATCGTAATCCTCGTCGATCCGGTTGGGGTAAAAATGCACGTTGCGTGGAACGTGTTTCACGCGCGGTTTCAACAACGAAAATCCGATCGCGTCGAACAATCGAACGCTATGCTTTTTTCTTTCACAGAAAAACGAACAGATCAGGATTTCGCGCGCGAACCCATCCCATTACCGATTATCGTAAAGCTGCTAATTGAATGTTATATTCAATATATCCGCGAGTTCGTGCATACCGATATTCCGTTTTATTTCTGGTATTGTAGCGACTTGAGTTCGGCGCTTTTATGGAGCGGCTCATGAAAGTATTTGAACATTTGCCGCAAATCTTTTATTCATACGTTGCGTATGTTTTATAAAACATTTTAAGAAAGACAATGAGAAATTTCATTAGTGTCGTAACGAGACTGTCGAAAAATTATTAAAAATATTGTCTAATGTGAATTTGTTTGACGATTCTGTGTAATGAGATAGAAATACGAAATGGTACGATATCATCGTAGGAATATAATGTATTTGATATTCAAATCTTGCGCACTGTGAATAACATCCAGCATTCCTATTTATACAATTAATTTCCACATCATAGACACGATGCTCATGAGATACCGCGTATAGTGCAGAATCGAATTAATATAAAGTTCGTTTCATTTAATACGATATAATTGCATTTAACAGTAATTACAATTTAATCTATAAATCTAAATCCTTAATATTTTACCGTTCAGGTTGCACATACTGCACTGCATACTAAATAACTAAATGAATATAACCGAAATAATATTCTTCGGAATATTCTTCAACTATATCTATACATTGCTGCATATATATTTCGGTTCTTCAAACCGAAACTCCAGTTGATCTTTGGTAGTATCTATTTATTGTTAATAGTATCTAACTCTGCTGCATTCGTCGAAACGGTATCATTCGCGCTAAATATGGTTCCATTATCTAATATTGAAAGCAGTCGTCCCATCGGCAAATCGACGCGAAACGGGATCAAATGAAAAATGCTAATTAAGCGGTATCGGCGCTGCGCACTGAAACAGCATTTTTAGATTATCCGTTCTCCGTGACGTTCATTCGCCGTAATCATTACAAACGCGATCAAACGCAAAGCAACGAGGCTGAGCTGCGCGTTATCCGCGTCCCTGTTCCCGGACTACAGAGTTTTTCCCGATGCACGCGTATTAAAGACGAGGCATCGGCGGATCGGTGAAATAGGGTGAATCCGTCGTCAGATGAACGACACACGGCGATGCATATTGCGACTGGTAATATACGCGCATCGGCCTCGTTTCTACCTGAAAGCGCACTGCTGTTTGCACGGCCGCTGCATTATACGTGTGAGTGCACGCGGACTTCGGCGATTAATTAGATTGCTGCTAACGCGGTGCATCAACGAATTGTACACAATCAGAGAGAGAGAAAGAGACAGGGAGAAAGAGAGAGAGAGAGAGAGAGAAAGAGAACCTGATCCGCACCTTCATTCCTGTACGTTCTCTCTGTACCTCTTGCCCTCCATGTCGATTTTCAGCTACTTTCCTTGATCGTCTACATACACGCACGTACACATATACATTCTCGTCCATAAGTACAGAAATTCCAGGTGTATCTTGCCGATAATTTAGTAATTAAAATTAATGAAAGTTGAAAACAGGAATTAAAACCGACTCGATTGACATTTATTTATCTTTATTAATTTTTAACTCGGTGATTATAGAAGAATGTGGATAAAGGATTGTCCAGTTAAAGGTATTTTTGCACGCTAATTTCAAACACTCAATCCTTTCGCTCATCTATAACGCTCAAAACTCAAAATCTCACCTTAAATTGCCACCCTCGAATTATTCACCCTCGTGCAATACGATATATCATGCTTCAGATTATTTTCAAATAAAATTCTTTTCCGATTTTCACGACCATCCTAATGTTTTCCCGTTTTCCTTTTTATCTATTGTGATATTCTTGTTGAACCGTTCCCGTACACTCGAGTTAGACTTTTACGGAAGTTGTACCGTCTGTTTCCACAAAATTCCCCGCAACTCCTATTTCCACGGGCTCTGAACTTCGATTACCGTCTCAAGATGTTCCCTTTTGTTTCTGTATTTCGATTTCTATTAGTATTACGTCTCTGCACCTGTCTTCCAGCGGCAACCGTTCTCTCGCGCGTTGCGCATTTCGAATTCCATTTCTCTGTCCCGTTCCTTCTGTTTCCGCAATTCTCGGCACCGATGCCGGAATCTCAATTCCCGGGCCGAGAATGGTAAAGGAAACATATTAACGCGGACGATGTAATTACTGTGACTTTTCGAGCGCCCTCTCTGCTCCGCGAATCTACGATCAGCTCGTTTCTTTGAGGCGAAATATCTCTTCGTGGCGTCTCTTCGTTACTTTGAAAATTCGTGAAAGCTCATATCCCTCGTGTATTTATTCGAAATTCATCTCGTTTATTCGCAGAATTTATGCATTTGCGCCAACGTTATCTTTCGCTTGATACAGACCAAATTTTCACTCGTTGATACGTAATCCGAAACGTTGATACACCGTAAATAGAATAAAAATATTTTTACAACAAAAAATCGATGGCAGATGCAAGAACAATATAATATAATATGCAATTATTGGGGAGGGATCGTTATCATAACATTTTCCTCTATAATTCAACGGTAACTATTGGTCCGAACGAAATACGATTAAACACGAGGAAAATCAGAGTATTACGATTGAGAGAACAATTAAGGTGACAAAGGATTAGTCGATGAAAGCAATTAAAGATTCTCCTCGCTCAGAAACGACCAAAAACCTACTTCCATCGAATTTAATCCACGAATGTTTCTCGGGAGTTCTTTGTTTCGTAGAAAAAGGACGAAGAATGAAAAGAAAGAGTAATTTCAAGTAAAATCTGTGTCACGCGACGTGCTTAGCGTTAAATCAGACGATTGCATAGTTGTTTGAAAGGTTGGCGAACGAAACGTCGTCGTGTCTTGCGAAATAGGTATTACGATTCTAACGTTATTAATTAAAGGGACGATACGACGCTGATAAGAAAGAAACTCGTAATTATTCGCAAGCTGACGCTTTAATAAACTTATGCTCGTAGCCTGTAATCATAATTAGTCAAAGCATAGCTACGTGTTTCTTGCAACAAACGCGTGTAGCACGGCATTTAAGTTCAACACAATTCGCAAGTAGGTAACTCGTGCGCACGTGTGTCAACATCTCGTTTCCGCTTTTCCATGGGTATTTAAAAATTTGCTAACTCTCGCGGCAAGTTTCTGCAATTTCCACTATGCAGAGATTCTCAAGATAAAATTCTCTCGATGTACCAGGTTCGATAAGATAGAATTATCTGTGTCGGAGGGATATTTGAATCGAGCTAAGTAATTTCCCTTGTAATTCAGCAAATTCGGTTATGAATTTTGTAATGCTTCTTGGTTAGATCTAAAGTACACAGAATTATTATTATATTATTAATTATTATTATATTAAAGACTAATGGTGTCCCGTGATATACTAATGGTATCTCAAGTTTGATTATTCTATACAAAGTTCAAAATTGAATCTTGAAACGTTCCAGCTAAGTTGGATAATTCTACTATATCGTTAAACTCGAAATTCAACGACAAAGGATCGAATCAACGATATACTTGGTAAAAAAAAGAGATGCCTCTCTGGTTAAACGCGTATCGCTTTGAAGGTTTTCGAGTAAGGGAATCGATAGATATGATTTCCTTGGAAACGAGACAGGTTCCCTGATGGAATCGATTCGTTCTCGTTAGCGGCGGTTAAACGACCGTCGATTGGAATATCGGCTTAAAGTTGCTCAGTACCAAACTTCTTTCATTAAACTTGCGAGAATTCACATCCGCTCGTTCGACCCTGTAAGGAAATCCCTTCGGTTCGCACAAAGCGACACGGAAGTTCGAAAATTCGCCCTAAACCGCGACAAATTTAAATAGCGGGGCAAACGAGCCGTATCATTATCCGGTCGTCGCTGGCCCTTCTGGTGACATTATAAATTTGAACGCGACCAAAGGCCACGAGAGACCGATGGAATCCAATTACGTACCTGCTAACGAAATTATTGCAAGAGGGATTAACGCCGCAAACGTGTGCCAAGGTGCGAACTCTTCGTGTAAACGTTTCTCATGGAAATGTCGCCAGAATCGTCGACACGGTGGCAAGTGTTATTTTTTCTACTCGACGTCGCGTCTTACGTTCTTTTATCCGGCAACTGTGTACATGTTTTCTTTCGCTTCCAAACTGTTATGGCTGAAATCGAAGCTTTAGCCGAAGTATAAAGTTGTTGGCTGCGAGCCCAAGCTCCTTTTAGGCGGCTCGTAACACGACTGAATTATACCAACTCTACCTCTGGCTCTCGAGAGAGACGCGTCATCTCTTGCGACTTAGTTTCTCGAACCGCGACTCATGCCACGATCCATCGAGGTTAACGTGTTCCATGACGCGTCGGTTATCGATACCACATGTCGAAGCTTATGTTTAAACTTGCGTTTTATGGAAAAATAAAATTACCACGTACCTTTTGATTCCTAATGTATTTTAACGAATTGCCTTCCACATACTTTGTGGATAGAAGTGATTTTCTCATTTGGAATACTTCACTTTTTCTTTTCCACTCTTTTCCACCTTTCCTAAGCAACAATTTTCGGCAAAATTTATACAGGTAATACGTTTCTATGTATTAACGATTAACGCTACATGTCATCCGTATCGTCATCGCTAGCTGCATGAGTGTGTAAGATAAAGACAATAAAAAGTATTACATTAAGAAAATTATAATTTTATAAAGTAGAAACGGTCGCGTATATTGCGATATTTTATAGACTAAGCCTTTTGTTTGCGATATAATAACTGTTTAAATTCTGTAACCATTAGACAATATAATTCATCCAACAAGTATAATGTGCATGTACGTCACAAAATCTTCTAGAGAATGATAACGTGCTTTTCTAGAGAAAATAGAACAGGTTCAAGTAATTATATTTTATGCTTCGTGGTCTCGGACACTCGATCCAGTTTTTTCTTCGTTCAACGGTTTATTCCATCGGAATATCGGATCAACGATCCGCGGCATCGAAGTTCTTTCATTAAACTTGAGGGGATTCAGTCGCCTCCGTAGATCCCCCGAGGGAATAACGCGTCGAAGGATCGATAAAGTTACCGGTGCCGAGACAAAGAACGGTTTATGGCGCGCATAATTTCCCAACCCTCGATCCTCTCTCTTCGGTCAAGCCTCGATTTCTCACGAAATCGCATGCACATCGCGAACTTTGCCGCTTATCCGTGGCACGCGAATTTTTTCTTCTGTCCGACACGCGTTCCCCGAGCTGTCTCAACTTTTTGCGTATCCTGCCACGTGTAGCATAGTATTCGCACCTACGATCATAGTGAAATGTTCGTGCGATCGCTTTGACGCGAAATTGGTCGACGAAATTTGGAACGATTCCAATTTGAAACGACCAAGCTGAAAGGAAATTCGTAGGGAAAAGTAATGAGAATTCGAAGCGAGTATATGGAAAATACAGGGGCTCGCAAAATTCGAATGTTTGACGCGAGAAATTTTTATAAATGCGTTACGTACGTCGTACGAAACTTCTTGCAATTTGCAGCGATTATATTAATAAGATTTGAAAGCAATCACTTTCTTGGGACAGAAAGCGACGTAATTTTGAAATAAAAACGCGGTGCAATTAATGGAAGAAGCAAACGGAACATCGATGGTAGATATTTCTAATAATCACACAACGATTGATTGTATTTTTGCTCGAATGAACTCGCATCGTGCAATTCCACGATAGCTAGAATTTCCGCAAAAAGCTGGTTCGCATAAAGTGGTTCCAATTGGAAATTATTGCGTGCCGCTCGCGACTATTACGTTATCGATAATCAGAAATCGGTTCTATCCGTTATTTCCGAGAAGGAAGAAGAACCGGTGAAAAATCTCGGTCAGGCGGAAAATGAATTTATCGTCGTTATACATCAATGAAAACGAATAGGATTTACATTATCGAATCAGCCTAGAAAATTACGATTAACGATGCGACATTGATATAAACGCAAATGCTGTATGGAAGAGTACAAAGCTCAGTTTAATTAACAATAGCACGACTGGTCCATAGGAGGACAATCGGAACTCGCACAGTGGACTCTGTGGAGTGTGCGAAAGCGTACAATCATAAAGGCAACGACCAATAGGGGCGTGTAACACGGGGAGAAATGCAGTTGTCGTTCAACGCCAGGGCGAAAAGCAACAATATGTCTAAGTGCCAACAGCCAAGCGCTATCGTAAACATCGATCTGCCAACGTCCAGCGGTTCCCCTCCTGATATCAATTTTCCACCAACGATTCGCTGTCGTAGACAAATATCGAATTTAAGAAATCTACCAAAACCAACAGCCTCCATATAGGTCGCATTTATGCAAAAGTTACGTATATGCTTGAGGAAGCTTTGCAAAGTGTGTAAAGAAATTAATCAAACCAATGCTGTTCGTATTAAAAATTATTCATCGATAATAATCAGGCAAATGCGAAGATTTAGAAATGTGACTATTGGAGAAAGAAGATGAAATTGATTCGTCTTCCCTTCATTAACGTTAGAAATACTAGGATTTCTTTCTTCTCATGTTTGTCTTATAGAGATACCTACACTTGCGTAAAGACAATTGCTGAAGAATTATACAGAGACGATAAACGACGATAGCGACGTCACTTGAAAGGTAAAGTAGACATCGAAGGAGGAAAGACAAGAATTGATAATGTAATCAGCCTCGTTTTTTGGCGCACTTATTTCAACGAATTCAGCGGCCGGTATCACACGGGAATACGCCTCACGTTCATGGATATTAAAAACGGCATAAATAAGAAAGTAAGAAACGAGGGGCAGCCTCAATTGCGTTTCTACGAAGGATGAAAAGGGGGAAAAAATTTGAGTGGTCGCCGGAACGAATGCAACAACATAACGAAACGAGCCCTTAGGCAACCAGGGCTTGAACTTTCACCATGCTCTCACTAATTGAACGCTCTACCGGTAGCGAGAATTGCAAACAAAGAAACGCTTAAATTAAGACTAACAGGCAAAAGCTTTTACGACGACCATTCATATTGCATGTTAATCGAATAATTTTGTCAAATAGAAACGCTCGTGTCATTTGTAATTCAAATATTAAAGGAGATTTTCGTTTGCTATGAAAGTATTAAACAAAAAGCTTTAGCTCTACGGACGCAAGACGGTGCTGATAACTTTTTTGTACTTTTCAATTTAGAGATCAATGATTGATCAATGTGACTCCTGAATGATTCATATATCAATAAGTGAAACTAACTTACGTAAGATACAAATTTATACGAATTTCCACGCATAAGTACACACGCTGACACGCAAATATTGACGTGTATTTTGTAGAAAGAAATACAACATAAAACTATAATTAATCGTGCAGTAGAGTAAATAAATTATAAAGAGTAATATGGTGGATTACCGCGTCCCAAAATTCGCAGAAAATTCAGAAATTCGAATTTTTAAACTCGAACGAAATCTTAATATCGTGATTCACGAAAACAACTGAAAAATCTTCGTATACTATCAGTGCAAACGGTTGGTGACAGAAGTGTACCTATTTGAAGAGGGTTTATTACTCGTCTCGATTCAATTCCACGGACAATAGAGAACCACGCGTCGCAATGAAAGGCGTCCAATCCAGAAAACAATTGGTGTTGGTACAAGGAAACGAAGTGATGTTTTATTTGGGAGTGAGCGAGGAAAACTGGCGAGATTGAAGCTACAGCACGGCAGCGTTAGATTGGAAGGTAGCACGGAGCTAGCAGTATGTGGCGATTGTCCTCATCTTTCATCGCGCGAGGAATGGCGGACCTCCAGGGTGAGAGAGGTCAAAGGCGAGGCGCGAAATGGAAAGCTCTCCTTGAAAGCTGTCGCCGGAAAATAGATACAGGTCGCTTATATACGACCCAGTTCCTCTTCCGTTTTCATCCCCCTTTTCTTTTTGATCCTTTGCTCTTTCTCTCTTTCTCGTTATTTCGTCCTCTTTTCCTCCCTTTGGTCGTAGACTACGTTTCACGAATCACCGGTTGACCATCCGCTCCGATATGGGTCTTTCAAACTCCTATTTACTCTCTCAGTTTTTTCCTCTCTGAATGTTGCCTGGAATCACGCGAAACTGCATCGCGAAATAAAAACGTATCGACCAGTCTCCAAAGAATTGTTTCCCCTCGGGAGTTCCTTCTTCATAGCTCGTTCCAATTTCATTACTTATACATTACCTCGGGCTTATATCAAATAAACGCGACCACCTAACTTCCTAACGAAATTTGCAAGCTTATCTTCTGCAAGTATTGGAAACTCTTTAAGCACACAATACGATGTTATTAACAAGTTGCTCGTCGACAAGCACCACCGCTTTCAGGATCCTCCATCGAAAATTCTATTCTATCGTGGCCCCGTTTCTTTTTCTTTTTTTTTTTTTTGCTAGCTCGATCGATTCAGCACCGATGATTACGATGCTCACGCAGAATGAAACACAGGCGAGGACGGTTCCTATTTCTCCGGTATTTTTTCTCATTTCTTTGGCTGTAAAATCTAAATGGACTTCGGTCGCGGGCTATTCGATAATGCACGAGATTTATCGTATTAATGCATCGCTGATTTCTAAGTAGAAGCAACGAAGGTCTTTGGCACCGTTAATAAATTATATCAAACAAAGCCGCGAAACGGAAGAGGAGCAGCTAAATCAAAAACGCTCGAGGAACCGCTCAAAGGCTCGAACTCGGCCGATGGCAGCGAGCCATCGAAATGAAAATTATGACGGTACGAACGAGCTTTCGCCTCCTCCGAGATAAATATTAGTCGGAAAACGTGGCTACAATTTCCTCCAGCGGATTATTCGTCTTCGTGTATGATTTATACAAAGTAATCGTTGCAATTAAAATTTGTCATTCCGATTGAATTTATTAGACCCGCCATTGTTACCTAATCAAATTACTTCAAGTACAGCATTCGTCGTAATATTCGGTAAATGAAAGAAATGCTTAGATTCCATTTTCCTAGTCATATTCGTAAAAATATCAATTGTCATAAGTATCCACGATCTATCGATCGCGTTAAACACCGTACTCGATTCCGCTATATATAAACTTCGCCGCTGTTACCTAATCAAATTTTCCCTTTGGTCGAACAGGTGCAATGAGCTAATGGCGTAACCGGGAACACGAGGCCCCGAAACCTTGGCCTCGAGTAGCCCGCCGTGACCACCACACCGATCCAGACGATCGCATCGGCGCTCACTAACGTGCCGCCCAAAACACGTCCAAGTACGTGCACGCGAGTGACGTGGTCGTCGTTCGAAACGACGACATGTCGTTCTTGCTTAGTCGAGGCGGCCGAAAGGGGCCCATCATCTGCTTCGTCGGCCTTCTTCTGGTCTTCGCACTTTATCAACTAGGCATCATCTGCGGCTCCATGAAGTACGTGCCCACAGCGATGATGGTCGCCAAAGAGGTAAGTCTGTTCGCATTTTATATCCGCTAATTAGGTCATCGTTACAACGAATACGCGTTGTGTCGAACTGTTGTTCTCGCCATAGCCTACAAAATAGATAAAAACTTGACGAATCGGATCGTTGGAATTGAATTATTTAAAAGGGAACTCCTCGAACAAACAGCATTCGAAAACTTTTCTGGAAATTTCTCCACCATGCATGAAGTTATTATCGCATTGACGATTTACGAGCGTGCCTCGACTACAGAGCCAGTAATTACGAATTAGTTTTATCCCAGTTTTCGCGAAATTGTCGTGCAAACAGTGGGTACGTGCCGCAGTCGGAGCCAGAACAATCGTCGGTGCCTGAACGCCTAGACAAACGCGTGTTTCCGCCAACTTTGTCTCCCCGTATGTGTTGCTACGATGAACGAAATGCCAGAATTACACGTTTTATCGAACAGTAAGGAGCAACTGACCACGGTGTGAAGAAATTTTATGTGAGGAAACTCGGTGGAAAACGAGGTGGGATTTAATGATATTTGTATACTTCGGAGTTGGATGCGAGAGATGAAAGGGCTGTTTATCTATGAGCGCGAAATATTACGGGTTCTCGTAAACCAGTTTTTCCCATTTTCTCCGTGGAGAGTTACGTTATTAAATAATAAGCGACTCTGGTCGGAAATGAAAATAGTTTTGCAATTTGAAGGTTTGATTAAAAGTCCTCGTACGTGGTGTGTAACGTTTTAAATTTATATACGATTGATTGAACTTTAAATACAGCTTACGATGAATTCTACGTATTTCCACTGCTGGAGTTTTACGAGACTGAAACTCGATCATAAATTTGGAATGATCTTCGGATGGCCTTAATGTCAATGACGCGATCTTCACGACCATCTCGTTACCTTTGAATGAACTTAAAGGCCAATAACACAACCTACGAGACCTTCGAATTCACTTCTGCCATCTCATCTTCCATTCTCGTCATTATGTTCGCATCGTATTATATATCATCGTATTCCCCAATCCAGTATACAAATCTGTCTTGTTGAATCTAATTTGAATAAAAAAAAATATTCACGCTACGAGTATAATCCTCCGAAGCTTTCGATGATTTAATAACAATAGATCAGTCTCGTCGCGCAGAGGGAAAACGGTCGTAATCCAATAGATATTATTCCGTAGCTAATAGTCTAAAGAAACGAACTTTCAGTACGACCGCTGAGGCATAAAGTGGGTCGTAGGTCGTTTTACAGTGTTTCTGCGAGTTCCCCGAGAAAATTTTCAATGGAGATCCGGGTTGGAATTAGGCGAGACGCAATTATAGCATCGTCAGTCGGATTTTATCGTGCGAATTAACCGCGTCCCAGTTGTTCCTTTCCTTATACCCGGTCGTTGTCCGGGCCCGTCTTCAACGCTGCAGAAATTAAATTTCCTCCAACTTTTTGTTTTACCACCCGAAAATTCCTCTCTAATTCAACAAGAATGCAATGCTCGTACATAAAACTCTTTATATCCGCCTGGCAGAAACTTTATTCGTTTTGCGATTCTTCCATCCCCCTACTGAGAAATCGCTTTAACTCGTCGATGTTTTACCAAGCGATTCCTTCCATTCAACGTGCGTAATTCAACGTTCGAGTAAGACAGTAAAGGCTCGCGCGATTTTCACGCCGTTTTCTCACAAGAGGACCGTGTTTACCTCGTCGCACGGATGTCCGGTAAAATCAAGGAACTTTTAATCGAATTTTCAACGGTGGCGCATTATGAAAGCAATTAATTAACAGGGGCAAGGGTCAGGATGATGAGATAGGAGAGAAAATCGATCGAACGACGAACAACGATGGAACAACGAACGCTCCTGGCTTCTATAGGCTTCGTAGAATTCGAAAGAAAAACAGAAGACATACACGGTGCATTCTAATACGCGATTCTTGCGAAATTCCAGGTCAGTTGCCACAGCTTTGACAATCGTAGCACGCGTCTCTATGCATAGATTACGAGGGAAGTCGGAACGCAACGCGCGCTATGAACTCGTATTGTGGGTTCCGAGAGGGCAGAAATTTCCTTGGAACTTCGTTTATGCCGTAGAAAGTTTGAAATTGGATTTTTGTTCGTCGAAATTAGTCGCGGCGAGAAATACGTCAACCGACGTTACTTCGCGTCGTCATTCTCCATTTTCGTCGAAGTAAAAAAGGCGAAAAAGAAACCGAGAACTAGCAAGGAAATTGCGGCTTAGCCTTCGACGTGGGTTTATCCGCGACTAATTATTCTGTCATAATCGCGAAATCCTGCCTTTTAACCGATCTTTCGCTGAACGAAATGAATCGATTAATCGAGTCCTATTAACGGCGTGAAAGTTTTCCCTCTCCAATAATCGATGAAACACGTCTCGAAGACGCGTTTGACTTAATACACGATTAGCATAGGCTGCCCTCTTCGTGGGGGAATCTTTTACGCCTTGATTTGCATGCAGTCAGTGGCTCGTGAAAGTATTTGGACATTTACGCTAAAAATTTTTCGTGTATATATCGTGTGCGTTATATAAAACATTTTGAAATTCTATCGGCACTGTTACGGGACACAACTGTCGTGGTTGTATTAGCCAAATTTGAAATTAGCCTTTGAAATTTATATCGTAATGGTTACATAAATATATTTAATAAGAAATTTGCACGAATAGCCATCTCAAATATATTGCGAACGTTAAAGACGAACCTACCGGATATCGAGGCTTCTTAGTAGATGGTATTTCTAATAATTCATCCTTTCTCGACAGGGGAATAGAAAAAAATCATTATTTCAAAATCTACCTCTCGAGAGATATCAAAGAGTTGTTGAAATTAAATTATAAGATAATATTTCCATTTTGCTGGCTTCGTTCTTTCTACGGGTCCTTTACTTATTAAATTTTCTCTGCAAGAGAAAAGAACGCACCATCAGAGGAAATAATAGAGGACGAAGCAAAGAAGAGAAATAGAACGAAGCAAGAAATTATCCTTTGGGCTGCGCAGAGAGGAGCGGAAGTAAATCAAATTTTGAAAACGTGCGATAACCAACGACAACACAGCGATAAGGGGAAGCTTTTTAAAGCTCGGACACTCGACTCGCTGGTTGTACGACACAGGTGCGAAAAATCGCTTGACGACGAGAAGAGCGCAGAATGTTCGCCGATTGATCGTACTCGCTAATTATTTCGTTCGCAAACGAAAGAATGAACGAAAATAAAACCGAAGCGGCGGAACTTTTCCCGTCGATTTTTAACTAGAGACTGTTATAACGAGGAACAAAGAGATCACCGTTAAAGGATGCACTGTCATATTAAAACGTAACGTAAATCTTGTAGATAATGTATCAGAAGCACGAACTTTAAAGGGAACTCGACAGCGTGTGCTTGATCCGACCGGCAAACAGCTTGGTCTAGTGAAAATGGCAAAGGAAATGTTGCGTCTTTCTAACGACCAGATGCACTTTCCTTTCCAGGGCTTTATTACTTTCACATTTCTTCTTCAAATAAAAAAAAATCGACGTTCCATTATCTTACCGAGGGAAATATGTGCCCTTTTCTAATATTTTCATGATAATAAAATAGCTGCTACTCCTTGAAACAATGAAGAGAATCTTATCATAAACAATTCTATCGTATCGATCAGGTGAATTTCAATAGATCAATGAACAAATATATTGAAATAGTAATTCCATTTCTAACTTGTTATTTGAAAGCTCAAGGGGAAAACGAGTAATACCTACCTATAAAAGAGCGTTCCACTAGCAACGGAAATATTATCGTTGATTTTACTAACATCAAAGAAGGTCCTCGAACTGATAGTTTCGAACAACTTAATTAAATCGTCCACCAACACGATCGCATTTCCGGTACAGATCACGTAGAAACGGACTATTCGGGTTAAAAAAAAAAAAAGAAAGAAAGAAAACGTTAGAACGCTTCTGCTGATTTGTGTATCCAGCGTTAAACGTGTCGCTCGTGGAAGAAAAGGGGTGGAAGGCGTGTCCCCGTGAAGAGACGAAATCGCGGTTGTTCGCTTCGAAACTTTCCGCCAACGCGTCCGACCTTTCTACCTTTTTGCGAGAGCTTCCAGAGCACGCGCGTCGCGACGTCGACCAACTAGAGGATGGGAAAGACAAAAGAGAACGAGAGACACAAGAAGATGCAACATGCGTGAATACGTGCACGCT
The DNA here is from genome assembly GCA_014737525.1 of Bombus difficillimus. Lineage (NCBI taxonomy): Eukaryota > Metazoa > Arthropoda > Insecta > Hymenoptera > Apidae > Bombus > Bombus difficillimus. Next base: position 4,239,349 of record JACXIT010000099.1, read on the forward strand.
CGAAGCAGCGAGCATGGTTGTATTCGTAGGTTGGTTCCTGGCGGGAAACGCGCGCCGACGGAAGAGAAACGAATTTCTGTCAGACTCACCCTCCGCGCAACATAAATCGCGTCGGTTGAGCTTCACGCGTACTTTTCCTCCGTGTGCTTCGATGCTAAAAGCAAAAGAGAATAGGAAGGCCGGCTGACGGCAGGCCGAACAGCGAAGCCACCACTGTTACCCGAGAAATGCTAATTGCGAAATGTAGTTTTTTCTTTCTTCTCGTTTCTCTTTTCTTTTTTTTTTTTTTTTTGTTTTGCTTCTCCGTTTTTCCCGTTGTTCTTTTTCTTTCTTCTCTCCCTTTTTTTTTTCAACGTCGACCTCTGACAACGATGTCTGGCGCGCGCGAAAAAAATCGTAACGCGAGCCAGCCTAACAACACCCCTTTGTTCAAAACAAGAGCTTATTTTACAGGGGTAGATGAGGGATCGCGATGGAATCATCCATCTACCTTAACCTTTTGCGATCTACCACGAGAACGTCCCTTCCCTGTTCTACCAGCATTCGTGATCTTCTTTTATTTATATCTATTTCTCGTATCTTTGTATTATTTAGAATAGGAACATCCTCCAAGTATCTGTTTGTTCTTTATTACCAGATCCAAATCTAACCGAAACGTAACCTAAATCGTTATTATTTATTCACAACGCTAAGTGGCGGTTATACGTATACGGAAAAATGACACGGTACGTTGATCTCGACAATTTATTTCAGGCTCATTAAAATCGGTCGAGGTGTCTCCTGTTGTAAATAAGTGTTTCTTGCTTTTTTTCTCGTTTTTCATTTAATACTCGGTACTATTGCACAGCTTGTATGCATATTATCATTTATTGTTTTTCTCGGTCGTTTAGACAGATTTATTTACGCGATCGTAACCAATGTTACAACGCGATCGCAGCTGTGATACACAGGAGTTGCGGGTCGTAACATCAATTGTATCCAACGATTGTTCATTTGCATGCCGGTGTAATTTTAATCGCGCAGCTAATTAAACCGACGATCGCTAAATTTTGCCGCGCGTTGCACGTCAGCCCCGACATCCAGCCGTATTCGCAAAAGTACAAAAGTCGCTAGACATTCGAGCGACCGTGCGCAAAATGTATTTTTCATCGCCACGAAAACCACGGACGCTACCCTTTGAATTTCAAAATGCGGACACCGTTTTCACCTCTGAAAAATACGACCGTGTTTCCAATTAACCTGCAATTAATTATTTTTATCGCGGAGTGCCGCGATCGATGCAATAATTAAGCCAATATAACTACCAATTAGAACGTTAATTGCTAGTTTTTATTAGAACCTGGTTGCCGCCTAAAGCATAAATTCTACGGGCAGCGTTTCAGACGCCAGTTTATTCGACCTTTTCAAATAAAAGCACGGGAAGATACAGAATGCTGGGCAAGAAACGACGTAAGTTATTTGTTGTAGCGCACGAAGAAGAAAAAAATATACATTGAAATTCGTATCCTTTGCGAGATCTAGTTGGAGCAACTAAAATGCACTGAGAAGTTTCAAGCATGTCGAAAGAAATAATGACTCGCTTAAATAAATCATTCTTAATTAATTCAATTAATTATTTAAATTAATTATATCATTCTTAAAGAGATGTACGAAAAAGTTTGTCTAATCCAAAAGGCAAGGTATCTCCAGCTACGCCTTTAATTAGTACTAAATTCGATTAATTTTGAAAAGAAGAGCCACGTGTAGATAATGCGTGATAAAATTATATGTAGTAATTTATTTTCAATTTGTACGCCACATTAATGAAGAGTAACGGACATAACATTTATTAATAATCATGCAAAATAGATCGACGATTCGATCAAACGATAAAGTTCTTCATATAATGTTCGCTTAATCGAGTCCGAGCTAGTTGGAATATTATCCTATTCCGCATTGATCGCGGCTAATTAAATCCTACAAAATGCGCCGTTAATTTTGCCGTTCGTCAAAAGAGGCTATCGTGAAATTTATCGCGAGTCATTAACGCGGTCGCTTTACCGAGAACGAAATTTACCTTGTGAAAACATTTTGATAAACTATCGATCTGCGTCTCTCCGATCGCGAAATTTAGATGCGACGCAACCGTGTACATAAACAGCGTAGAAATTACCGCTAAACATAGATCGAAGTCGCTCTCTCCCTTAGATATAGAACAATGTATGATGTAATTTTTTAGGTTTGTAATATCCACAGGTCTAAGTAAAGAAAGATACTCGAAGATAAGAAAATAAAGGAGAAAAGATCGAACTTATAAAAGTACAAACGAAACTTCGTAATAGCACGCGAGTAATTTGAACTTTTCCACGATCGAATCGTCATCGTTTCGGAGAAAAGGTAACGATTCCTTCGTACAAAATTCAAAGCGTATCGATCCTAGTTCGAGGCTTACGAAGTGTCATCTTCGTAAAGTTCGTTCGTTAGGCGATATTGTAGGACAAGGCAGAAGCTCCTTCGTTGCCGAGGTTTAATCAGACTCGCATAATTTTAGAAGAAATCGTTCGACAAACTACATACATGCACACGGCTAGCAGAAACTTCCGATCATCCAGCGAACAACTACTATCGTCTTCGATAACCAACACCGAACCAAACAAGAAATTATCGTCTATCTTTATCGCTGCTATACGGGAATCTATGTTTTATCAACGCTTTCTAAAAATATGAAACCGAATTTTCCCGCATGAACGAGTAAACTTTTTCTGCGAAAAGTTACTGGACCTTAAATATCGGATTTTACGTGTTCTGCTCTTAAAATAACCATCTCTGCTTTAATCCTCCGTTTTAATTATAATCCCGTTGTAAAATTAAGAGAAAAACAGTTGTTCTGGTCGTGTATTTCGTTGGACGTATTTAAAAATTGAAATAATCAATTCACGATCCTCGCTGATGAGTCGGTTATTAAATATAAATATTAACGACGGGTATATTTTTCAGAAATACGTGGTGGGCCCGTTCGATCACAAGAGATACGCGTACGATCGCTACATGCCGCTAATTTTTATCGGTGGCGTACCACGATCTGGCACTACCTTGGTACGCGCCATGCTCGATGCACATCCCGATGTCAGGTGAGTACCATACGTCGGACAAATTGCCAATTATCGGCCAATACGACCGACGTTGAGCGTTCTTGGTCAACATTATCGTCAAAAATCAATCCATCGTTCGAGTATTTCATACACGGATAATTTTTCATCGACAGGTGCGGACAGGAGACACGGGTGATACCAAGAATCTTGCAGATGAGGATGCACTGGCTGAAATCTGAAAGGGAAAATCTACGTCTTTCGGAAGCGGGCATTTCGAAAGAAGTGAGTATTTTTAGTAGCTTGGATCATTTTATGCGAGCGGTTCCTCTATACGGTTGATCGAAATAGAGTCTTCCGAATGACTCATTCGATATTAAAATCAAATAAAAAGAGAAAAGTTGACAATATGAAGCGATTGAAACGACGTATTGAATTTTAAAATTGTTCCTCGGTAAAATATGAAAAATTTGACGTATTCTTCTCCTATGATTTTCGTGTATAATTAACAATATTAATGAGAAAATAATCGATTGTTTAGGTAATGGACAGTGCTATAGCAGCATTCTGCCTGGAGATAATAGCGCGACACGCGGAGCCGGCACCGCGGTTATGCAACAAGGATCCGCTCACTCTGAAGATGGGCTCGTACATTCTCGATCTCTTCCCAAATGCCAAGTTTATCTTCATGATCCGCGACGGTCGTGCCACCGTGCATTCCATTATCTCGAGAAAGGTATGGCCCGATCGAAGGCTTCGACCTCCGCCCTGTCGGCCATTCCGGCTGATGTATGCAAATTTATCCCACTTCATTCGCGAATATTAAAATGAGACGTACTCGTCGGTACAAGCGAGAGCGAAAAAAGAGAACGAACAGGAATTTACGTATTTCTTTTATGCAAAACAGAATGAATCGAAACGAGATGCAATGGCAGCATGTAAAATCATGCAAATCCAAAATCAACTCGTCGTAATCTTGTAATCGAGCGGATCGTTGATTTTATGCGCAGTTTGATCGAATATTACCTTATCGTTTCGAACGAGACAAAGGGCGTCGTATATCATTTAACGAATAACTATATAAATCGATGGTTGTTCTACGTAACCATAACTATATAGATAACGATTTGTCTTTCAGGTGACTATAACAGGATTCGATCTGTCCTCGTATCGACAGTCGTTGATCAAATGGAACCACGCGATATCTATAATGTACGGCCAATGTAAGGAAATTGGCTCGGACAAGTGTTTGATGGTTCCGTACGAACAACTGGTGCTACATCCGCGCGAATGGATGAAGAAGATTCTCAAATTTTTGGACGTTCCTTGGAACGAGTCTGTGATGCATCACGAGGAATTCATTAACAAACCAGGCGGCGTGCCATTGAGCAAGTAAGCATATACGTATGTACTTAATCGGTTCGACGAAAAATTAGGATTTAATAAGAGAGATCTCCGTTGAAATGCGATAAATGCGAGACACGAAAATGAAGAAGCGATCGGAGGCTACAATCTATCGTATTTTTGGAATGTAGGGTGGAAAGGTCGTCGGACCAGATCATAAAGCCGGTCAATCTGGAGGCACTGACCAAGTGGGTAGGTCACATTCCGGATGACGTGGTCAGAGAGATGCCTGACATCGCGCCGATGCTTTCTGTGCTCGGCTATGATCCTTATGCTAATCCGCCGGTGTACGGAGCACCGGACAGGCTGGTTAGCGAAAACACCAGACGGTATGTAACCAAATAATCGGGCAACTTTTAATTATATCATTTCCATCGGCAAATTCTTGACCAGACTTCGTTTTGTTTTCAGGGTGCTAGCAAACGGTGAAGTATGGGCAGCCAGGGCACGCCAGTTCTCTCTGGAGAAGCTGATTGAGCTGAGCAAAGAGGATGAGGCTACCAACGCCCCAAACGCGTGACCTCGGACACATCTTTCCCTAGGCACGCGAATCTTCAACCCGTACAATTTCTGTAACGTCTAACGACGGTCTTGGGAGAGCCAGTAACGAATAATACTACCGGAAAAACGCCAGATGAGTGCGGTCTTTTTCACGCGAAGTTGTTTCTCTAGATCTGAGCCACGCTCGGCCGTCTTGTCAAGAGAATATATTCGAGGACAGTGAATTGTAACCTGGCGAACGAGAGGGACGCAAGGATCCGTCTAGTTTAAGATTGACTCTCGATTATACGTACATGTTCAATCTCGGCCCATAGACACGGAGTTATAGATTGCTGTGCAATTTTTCGCATACGCGAAAGTGATTATTCTCTCTGTACAATATATGTTAACCGGTAGATATTCATCTTCGATTCGTACCGAACGCGTAACGATCTCGTCGCTTTCCGTGATTCAGTACTATTCTTTTTCGACGAATTAGATGAATTTTCTGCGATACACGATTCCACAGTGCAGAATACAAGCGTACTGAATCAAGCAAAGTGCAAACGGGAGAAGAAAATGCCATGCTAGAGTTTCTAATTATCTCGGTTTTGTTTGTTCTTTTTTTATTATCATGAATGATATAAATCTCGCCGAGTACGTTGAAGTTACGTTGAAACTGTTTCTGTACGATTTCGTCCGATGGCCAGTGACAAAAACCTATGTAGGCTATGGAGTTTCTATGTAAAAAGTGTACAAGGTGAACGTGCTGAATGTCGTGAAAAGGAAGCGAAGGTATCGTATCGATGCGAACAGGAAAATCTCTGTATAATATTTTGTATTATGATAGAAATGATTTCTATGACCTTCTACATGGAAACAAAATACGCGTTTTCGTATGTAGTACTTATTTCTTAATGGGACATGACTTTGATCGATCACGAGATAAAGGAAACTTTTGTGTTCCTTTCCTTCTATGCTTTTTGTTAGCCTTTTCTCTACATTCATACATTAACGAAAATCCGAGCTGGTAAACTGGCCAGAACTTTATCTTTCTATCGTATTCATTGTATTATGTATATTAGCGTGATCGTGATTCGACTAATTACAGAAAAATTATATTTATATGCTAACGAAACGTGAAAAAGTATACCGGATTAACAACTGCAAACAAAAAGGGTGTCGAACAAACTATTCCCTGAATTTATGATTTCGTTATTGACTGTCAATAATGATGCGCAGCGAATGTTGCTGCAAGAGCTACTACGATTGTAAGAGGACCGAATAATGTTCTTGATTGTTGTATCAACCGACACTTGATACAAATGCAACAACTTCGATGTGGCATTATGTCATTCGTGTCAACCGTGTTACTGTCTCGAATTATACGATTAAATTATTTTAATATTACAAAAACTGCAGCTATTCCTTTCCCTTCTTCGAGCATGAAATTTCAATGGAAGAGAGTAAGTATGAATGTAAGTATTGTAATTGGTAATTGGAGCTAGATTGTACACATGAAACATGGTAAAAAGAATTTGTTACATGATCGTTGACGCAACTGAAAGGGGACTAAAATTTTGAAATTTTAAAATCAGTGACGCCAACTCTAATAAACTTAAAATAAATTACACTGTTGACTGATGGAACATAAAATTACATTTTTGCAATAGATATTTATTTTATTCCATTTTTAATCGCAATAAAACACACTGTTTAGTAATTCATACGATATTTTAGTAGTTTATTTTATTTTGTATTATAACTTTGTTCAGACTGTAAAAAGATCGAATATTGACTTGTTTAAAACCACTACAAAAGAGTTGTGAACTATCTCATAAATATATTAATGTATTATATTTAATTTAAAAAAAGCATATGATATACTATTTAATTGTTGACATTCGTCTACATAAATTAAATTCTTTTTGAAATTTTAACCATAATTATAGAAATCATACTAATATTGACTAGAGTGGTAAAATTGGGCGCGAGATCTTCCACATAAGTAACTGTGATATTAATATCTTACCATTTAAAAATTTTAACAAAAAATTTAAATAGGAATTTAAATGAAATATTAAATATTGTTTTATTGGGCGTAAAATATCACGTCCCTTCAAAATTAGCCATCCTTCTAAAATCTATTTGTGAAAGCAATCTAACCTATCATCATCGTATCAAACTATTAGAAATTGGTAATACCTAATACTTAACGTTATTTGTGCAGTATAATTTTTTAATAAATAAATAATGATGCTTTCGAGTTGTTTTAGTTATAAAATGTGTAATGTGTAAACATAAGTCTCTGACATTTTATTTTTTCATTGAATATCTATTTGTCAAATAAAAATCGTATCAGATTCAAAGAGACAGTGAAAGACAGTATTTAAAAATGACGAGTCAAGAGAGCCAAATTGTAAATATAAATCTCTATTTTATTGTATCAAATGAATATAATTCTGAAGATGATTGCGGTGAAGATATGTGTCATTCATACAATGTTAGTAAATTTATTTTTACATAAATAATAATTTTTAAGCAACAATAAAAACGATGTAATGAATTGATCTTTTAGAAATGTTGTGAAAATGATTTACACCCAATATGGATCAGCGAAAAGGATTGTAATAAAATGAAACCTAATAAAACCGATGTCTTCGTAATGGAAAAATTCGAAGGAGATACATTTAATAAATTAAGAACATTTAAATGTTCGTAAGTAGGAGCTTAATTACTGATATAATTACTGATAATTTAATGATACTTTGATTTTTTTTAAATAGTATATAATGTTATTTTACTTCTACAGCATAATTGGACCAAAATGTTTATTAGTTTGTTTTAACAATGGAGAACCAATCCCAGAAGGAACGAGCCCAGTGTATACAACAACAATGAGAGGTCTATGTGTATGCGCTTCTGGTTTATCTTCAGAAGAAAAGGTATACCCATTAACTGTTTCTACGCACAAAAAAAAGGGGAAATTATCCAAAAATCTTATTATTACAGGAACACGTAGAAAAATTAGTAGAATATATGGGAGGAATTTTTACAAGACAGTTACGTAGTCGTGTAACACATCTTGTAACATCATCTGTCATGTCTGCTAAATATGAGGTAAATAAATTTATATCGGTAAAATTATATAGATATTCTTACCATAATGTTTATTTCTTTTTAATAGACAGCAATAGATATGAAAATACCAATAGTTACAAAAGAATGGATTGAAGCAATCTGGGAAATGAATTTAAAGGATTTTGTTACACCACATGACAAAATGTTCGATAAATATAGAGCTTCTGTGTTTCTTAACTTAGTTGTAACATCAACAAATCTTCCAAAACGTCAGAAGGAAGAAATTAAACGTTTAATTAACACTAATGGAGGGGTAAAATATATAGCTTTTTAAATATTTATTTTCTTTTTTTACCTAACTATTCCCTTATATTATTATTCTCTTTTTAGATATTTATGGGTCCTTTGGATGGGGCAAAAGTTAAAGTTGTACTTGCACCTGAAAATAGTCCGATAAGTGAGAAGCTTAAATATGCAAAAAAAGCAAATATTGCTTGTTTAACGCCAAACTGGGTATATGAAAGTATAAACGTTGGCTATGCTTTACCTTTTAAAGACTACCTAATTAAGACACTAAAAGCATGTTCCACTCCGGAAAAGTACAACGGTAAAAATATTTCTTTAATGTTATAAATCTATAGATTAGTAACTGATATTACAATTTTTTTTAATGCGCAGTATGTGAAAGTTTTAATTGTTCTACGATAAGTTCCATAACATGTGACACACAGCAAGGCAATTATATAGATGAAACCTCAGTAACAACAATGAGCAATGTTTCTACCCTCGATACTTTATATAACAATGTTTCTACTGGTTAGTATTACAAAATGCACGAAAGTGTCTTATAATAAGGATGAATTGTATTCTACATTTATTTAAATTTTTCAGTTTCTACAACTACTACAGTCTTGGATAGACTTACATTTAGTGAAGCGAAATCGGCTGGTCCGTTTCTAGATGGTTGCAATGTGCGTAAATTACATAAAAAATTTCTCATGTTCTGTAATATTGTCCCATGATATTTCTCTAATCAATTCTTTTTTTTCTCTTTAGATTTACCTAGCTGGATTCGCTTCTAATCAACGGGATAAACTTAACAAAATATTAAACGTAGGTAGTGCAACGCGACTTGATGATATATCTGACGCTCTAACACACGTTATCGTCGGGGACGAAAACAGAGCAGCTAGTGAACTAAAACTACTGAAATCAAAAAGATTATGGTATAATGTTAATTTAATGTCTATAAATATGTATTTAATATTCTGTAATTTAATACCATGGATATTTGATATAGTCCATATATATTGACACTGGAATGGTTGGAAGAAAGTGTCAAATTAAAACGGCCCGCGCCAGAAGAAAATTTTTTATGTGGACAAAAAAATATTGTAGTTCAAAAAGTTACAGAACCAGCATCACCATTAAGTAAGAAGGTAAATACATAAAAAATATATACGTATATAAATATTTGACGTGTGCATGTATTTTTGCAGAATTTACAAATGCTACAAAAACCGAAGAAAGTCTCTATACCGTCTTTTGACATAGACCGAAAATTGGCGATGTTAGAAAAAGAGAAAGAATCATCTGATCTACTTCAACATTATCTCCAAGATACAGCTGGTAATGTCTGTAAATAATTGCTTACTTTGTTATAAAATAAAATGAATATATATCTTATTTATTATTAGATGCAACAAATGATAAAACAATGCAAGAATTTTTAAAGCCCGATACACTTGTTTCGAGAGAAGATAATGTTAAAACCTCGGTAGATGATCATGAAAGTAAAAAAAAATGCTTAAAAGAATCTATAACACTCGCAGCAGATGATACTGCAGTACCGATTAATCAAACATCTACTATGAATGATAGACTATTTGAAGGTAATGCTACTAGTAGAATATTTATAGCAATGAACTAAAATAATGCTAAAACATACATATAGGTTTGACATTTGTCGTAACTGGCTTCAACGAGGAAGATAATTTTGTAGTTGAAACTATAATGGCAATGAATGGAAAAGTAGTCTCAAGTACGTTCGCTGGTATTCCAGATTATGGTGTAGTACCAAAATGTGGCGCACCTTTAAAACATACAGTGAATGAAATCGTTACCGATTTGTTTATTGTAAGTTTAAGCTTTTTATTACGATTTTTATATTTTGATATATCTTTTAATGTTAATATTTTTTTGTAGGAAGATTGTGTAAACCAGGAACAAATAGTTGAAATTATGTATTATCATAAACCTCTATCTATAAAAAAGCATTCTACTCCATTATCGGACTGTGTTATTACAATGAGCACATATGTTGGAGTAGAACGAACGTATCTTATAACATTAGCTGCGGAATTGGGTGCCATGTATTATTCCTATCATACACCTTAAAGATAACTAAACTGAATCAAGTATTAAAGCATTGTTAATTTCAGGTGTCAAGATATTTTCGTTCGTAAAACTAATCTTGAAAAAAATATATGTAGAAGCACCCATTTGGTTTGCCCGACACCCGAAGGAAACAAATATAACGCTGCAGTGAAGTGGAAATTACCAGCTGTTACTGCAGAATGGTTAAAAGCCTGTGCAGTTCAATCGAAACGGGTTGACGAAACACCGTTTCTTGTAGGAGAAACCATAGGTATACAAATACTTAACACATCTATATTAAATATATATACACATAAATTTTTTTAATATTAATCCCTCCTCCAAGCTCCTGAAAGACCAACTGAAACTATCGAAACAGACGCAAGTTCACTTAAAGTTAACTCAAATCAAATGGATCTACCAACTGAACCAGCAGCTAGGAACATTATTACTCCAAAACGACATTTATCAAATTTACAAGTATATATATAGTTTTACATATTTTTTTATTATTAATTTGCGATTTATTACGGAAAGTATATATTATAGAATCAAGATGGCACTTCCGGTGATAAACCGTTGATAAATAAAAGACTCAGTTTACTTATGAACAAAACTCCTCAATCACAATTTCATATGTCTACGCCAGAAACAGCATCTGGTCAAGTATCTAGACCCAATTCTTCACCAGACACAAGAAAAGATTGGGCAAAATGGGTTGATAATTTCCCAGAGTCAAAAATAGAAGAACCTCCTTTAAAAAAAAGGGCACTTAGTACAGTTAGTATTTGTTTTAAGCTTAATTATGTGCATAATGCATAAATATCTAATAGATATTAACATAGTTGAGTTTATAGCCTCTTTCAGAACTTAAAAGACAGTTATGGCAGAAACTAAAAAGTGAGACTTGTGATCCAGAGGTAGCATGCTTTATTTATATATAATATATATGTATATTGATAAATATATATATATATTAATAAATATTATAACATTACAGCGAAATAACGCAGATGAGACATTATCTCTTAACGACGATCAAGCGTCAAAAGAAGCACCGGAAGAAGCAAAAGATGATAGCAAAATAACCGCTACTACTCCCATTAGGAAAAAATTAGAATTCACAGATGAAAATAATGCACTGCCAAATAATGAGATTAATATGTAAGTTAATACATAAATGTGTTTCACAATTTATGTATAAAATTCTTTATAAACCTTTCATAGGATTTTGTTTTTTATAGGCAAATTGCACAATTGGATCAAGTACTTCAAAGAGCATCAAGTACTCCCGAGAATAGGTATTCTCTTTCCGGAGAGAATGCAGACACATATAGCGCTGAATGTTCCGATCCCATACAAAAATGTAGGTACATTTATATCTATTTATTAATATCTAATTGTCTAATATATATTCCTTGTTATAGTTATCGTAAAAGATTCTCAACCTGTCGATGCTATTGTGTGGGAAGATCCCAGCCACTCAAAACGGGTAGGTTCTTTTCATAAATCGATTCTATTTTGAATATTTGATATCAATTAACTGTAATTATAAACGTTGTTCTATACTAAGTTGATAACGCATGGAGAAAAAAATGAAAGTATCGCGCACGAAGAACATACTATAAGCAATGACGAAGAAGAATCCTTAGAAGAAGAAATTGAACCAAAAAAAAAGAAACCAAAATTCATGCTATCAGGCATGAAGGTATATTAATTGTTATATCTATGCATTATACACATTCAATACGTATATACATGCATAATATTTTATATTTATCTCAATAGGATAGAATAGCATATGAAAAAGTGATAAGAGATCTCGACGGTGACGTATCATCGGATACTTGCTTTGATATAAGTGCAACACATTTGCTTTGTATTAAACCGTCAAGGAATGAAAAAATGCTTGGAAGTATAGCATCAGGAAAATGGGTTCTACATTGCATGTATTTGCGGGACTCTGAACAAGAAGGGAAATTCCTTGATGTTAGTGTTGATTCTCTTGATTTATCGTTATCATATTTTACCTATATTTTATGTTTACGAGTAGTCTTTTACTTCACTCCAATTACCTATTGGCAGGAAGAAAAATATGAATGGGGGAATCCAAAAAGTAAAGGCATTATACCGGATCCTAGTGACAAAGTTGAAGAAACAATCGCAGCAGCTGCATATAGATGGAGGCTTAGATTATTAAAAGAACCGAATAGGCCGTTTCACAATATGGTTGCTTTGTTATTAGCTTCTGGGGACAAATACGATCAGTTTAAAAGATTAATCGAAGCTGGAGGTGGTAAAGTTGTCCAAGCACGGTAAGTTTGTTTTTTTTTTTTTATTAAACTCATATTATTTATAGATATGTTATAGTTTACATGTTATTTGTTCTAGACCACCATACGATACAAGTCCAACTGGAAAGAAGATTACTCATTGTTTCGTGAATCCTAAACAAGCCGGTCAACCGATCGACTGGGCAATGTTGGCCAGTAAAGGTATTCTCTGCTTTATGCCACAATATTTAAGCGATTATCTTACCGCGCAAACCCCATTAAATCCACGAGAATGTGTGATTGATGATTTTAAGAAGTATTTAACATTACTACCGAAATAAAACGTTAACGAATAACGCCTCCAAAAGATTTTGTATAATAGTATTTACAAATGTATATCTGTATATAGAAAAAATACACATGTCATATTTTATTAAATAGATTCTTTATTCCTTTGTGACATTCCCTTTTATTCCTTTTTATGGGAGTACAGAAAGAAAAAGAAAAGATATATTTTTGAATAATGCGATAGATTCCTCATAGTTTTGTAAAATTTAATCTAAAGTCTTCTGCTATTGTCAAGAAAACATTACGAACATCAATGCCATCCTTGTTGTATGTGGGATCTAATGAAATTTCGTAATCTTTAAGTATCGCAATTAAAGCCATACCACTTTGCAATAGACCGAGTCGTACTCCTACAATGAATATGCCATTAAAGCGTAGAAGTTAACAGTATTGTATTAATATTACAAGAATACTTTATGCTAAATAATGTTAAATAAATATTTACCGATGCAAAATCTTGGTCCATCGCCAAAAGGCATGTACGTGCATTGTTTGATATTATGTTTATTTTTATCGCTAAATCTGTCAGGATCAAAATGCTGAGGATCTGGAAAATATCTTGGGTCACAGTGGAGACCAGTTAAAGCCACATAGACGGGTGTCCCTTTTTCTACAACTATCTCGGTTCCTGGAATCTAAAAAATCTATCATTTAAAACGTTACATGACCAATGAGATATTGGATTGCAACGTGTAAGAGATCTCCAACGGCGCAAAAGATAAGACTCTTTTTGTCGAGTCATGTAGTCGTACGATATTTAATTTGAATTCATATATTATAAGAGAAGAACAAAATTGTAATAACAATCGAATTAAAGGAAAATATGATCTTCATAAAAATTTGTACGAGGAAAATAATCCGCGTTGTTTGCTAAAAATTGCATGTCCTTCGATCTTGTTTGCCATAGTAAGTAAACAGTTATCCGTTTCCTTATTCGTTACATAGTAACTAAAATAGTTAGATAATAACTAAACACACGCGCGCAAGAAAATGGTATTCTTTATATTTTAATATTCGAATTATCCAAAGAAAATATTTCGTTGAACAAGTTTATAACGAATCATTATTCTAATTTGTCGATTTACCTTGTAGTCTTTCACACAAACACGGTCAATAAGTGGAGCTGGAGGATAAAATCGTAGAACTTCCGACATAACTTGATTAAGATATTTCATACTCTGGAAGGCCTCGTAAGTCATTCCATGTTCCTTCAATTTCTCGCGAATTTCTTCTCGCGTTCGTTTCTGAATCTCCGGATGCTTAGCAAGTTCGTAAAGCGTGAGGCATATAGTTGTTACGCTTGATTCACGACCAGCAACGAAGAAGATTGCTGCTTGACTCACTAATTCATCCCCCTCAAGCTCTAAAGATAGATCATTATTTTTTTAGATGAATTATACGCATAAGAGAGTTAATCAATGGTTAAGATTAAATATCTGGCTCTTACTCAAATCATTTTCATTTTTCAAATCTATTAAAGAATCGATCAAGTCCCCTCGCTTAGCTTTGGTCACATTCCTGGTATCCATAGAATTCCAAAATACTTTACGGAAGTAATTTGTAGACGATCCTAATATTTGACCGCCAACCCAGCTCGAAAATTGTGGAAAGAAGAACATAAAGCTAAATTGGATAGCACGAAGAAACGTCATTCGAGTGCCTTCTTGAGCTTTTACGAAGAAGAAAAGAAGAAACGCAATAAAGAAGACAATAAAATAAGATAATACGTAAAATCGAAAAACGTTTGACGAATACCTTTTTCAAAGAATTGTACCGTTTCAGGATCGAAGGAATTTACTTTAATTCCAAAAGCGACGGAAGATATAATGTCAGTCGTATATCTCAAGGCAACATCCCTTAGGCAAATAGTTTTCGTTTTCGCGTCATGTGAAAATTGCTGTTCTAAATATTTGTTCATCGAGTCAGCGGTTTCGCCGATCAAATGAAAAAGTTTCTTCATTTTCCCGCTGCTGAACACCGGCGATATATTTGTCCTAACAAGAGTACACTTTCGTCAATAAATTCCTTTACCATGCCCATAAACATTATTTTAATAAACGTTTTAAAAATTCGGAACCTCATTTGTCTCCATTCCGGATTGTGCATCGTGAAGAGATTACTGCTTCCAATCTTATCGCGAATCGATTGAGCCGTGAAATAACGATCCGGAAAATAATCGAAGTCCTTGATTAAAATTTGTTTAATTAATTCCGCGTTTCTCAATAACAAGAACGGTTTGTGAAAAATGTAAATTCCAAGAACGTCGTCGTTGTCGGAAGCTTCATTGTGTAGATCACCGATCACAATGGAGGCAGGTTTCTTAAATTGTATCACATCTTTTACATTACCAAAGAACCAGTGGGCAGGTAGGGTAGGAACACCTCGTCTTTGCCAGTAAGTACGCCTATACTTTACGTATAAAAGCAGGAACGTCACAAGGGTGGCGACCGTAAGAAGAATATTGAGAAAGAAGAAGTTTAGTATCGCCATTTTTTGATGACACTCTTCCAACTACTTTGAAATGATACTGATGGAATATGGTTATCCTCACTTATATAAGGCCGTTCATCAATTGAGTTATCTATAGCTGATAATTGAAGTTAATTTATAAAATAGGAGGAATAATATGTAGTTTTCCAATTATATATTGAGCATTTTGTTGTAAAATGAGATAAAAATATTTATTATGGTAAGTAATCACAGTAGTAAGAGTTTATTTATTTATTTTAGTATTGAACGCTTTATGTTTTCGTTAGAACATAATCTGTATCAGTGACGTTTATAATTATAAGACAATGACTGTGCATTTTAAATATGTTCATCGCGCGGTCAGAAGATAAAACGTGTCCGATAATTGAATCGGTCGAATAATAGTCTAGCAAAATTAACAGTTTTTTAGGAACAAATTGATATTGAGGATTTTCTTGTAAAAAAGGTTGAAGATGTTTATTATGATATTAAATAATCACAGAGGTAAGAATTTCTTTATTTATATTATTACATAAATCTTTATATGTGTGACAACATAAGCTTTATCGATGACCTTTAGTAGTAGTTATCGAAGAATGACTATGCATTTTGTATACATTTCATTTATCTGCTACAATCAGTGAAGAAGATGTGTCGTATAACTGGATAATAGTCGGATAATAGTGTAGACCATTCGGAATTAACATTTTTCCAAAAACGTGGTGGGCTCGTTCGATCACAAGGGGTACGCGTACGATCGCTACATGCCGCTAATTTTTATCGGTGGCGTGCCACGATCTTGCACCACCTTGGTACGCGCCATGCTCGATGCACATCCCGATGTCAGGTGAGTTCCATACGCCGGACAAATTGCCAATTATCGGCCAATACGACCGACGTTGAGCGTTCTTGGTCAACATTATCGTCAAAAATCAATCCATCGTTCGAGTATTTCATACACGGATAATTTTTCATCGACAGGTGCGGACAGGAGACACGGGTGATACCAAGAATCTTGCAGATGAGGATGCACTGGCTGAAATCTGAAAGGGAAAATCTACGTCTTTCGGAAGCGGGCATTTCGAAAGAAGTGAGTATTTTTAGTAGCTTGGATCATTTTATGCGAGCGATTCCTCTATACGGTTGATGGAAATAGAGTATTCCGAATGACTCATTCGATATTAAAATCAAATAAAAAGAGAAAAATTGATAATACGAAGCGATTGAAGCATCGGGAATTATCGAGCACACCTCACGAATACCACCTTCATTAACAAAGTACCTTCATCGCGAAGCATGCTCATAAAATCTCCAACGAGATTGTAACGATGGCAAACGCAAAAGAAATTACCCCCTTGCTTCGGGAACCAAGCAATCTAAACGATCAATTGCAGTCCGTGTCAAGACTGCTCGACGGATACGAACAGTCCGGCCAGCAAAGCAAAAACCTCTTAATGTCATATCGATAACAAGTAGACGACATTCGAATACAGTTTAACATTACAATCAATTCTTTTACAGAATTTTAAGTAAATTATTTTGGCATGGTACTGTAACTTGGATTATAAAAGTTTATAGCGTGTTTGATTCTAGTTGAATCTAATGCTTCGATCTAAGGGGTATTGTCTTTTTAGTCTGCGGATCTGATCCGTCGTATCTAGTAATTGGGTAACTAATGGGTTTTGGTGGTTGTTAACTCTTATATTATATCTGTTTCTGAACTTGGAAATTTCTTCTTTGACCGTGGATATCTTAACGTCGCGATGTACTGTTTCGTTGGTAACATACCAAGGTGCATCTATTAGGGATCTTAGAATTTTTGATTGGAATCGTTGGAGAATTTCTATATTGGAATTACTCGCTGTTCCCTATAGTTGGATCCCATAGGTCCAGACAGGTTTTAATATGGCTTTATATAGCATTATTTTACTCTGCATATTTAAGTTGGAGCGTCTGTCAATGAGCCAGTAGAATTTTTTTAGTTTTGTTCTCAGTTCTTTGGATTTCTCTACGATGTGCCGTTTCCATGTCGTTCTTCTGTCTAGAATCATGCCCAGATATCTGACTGTATCTTTGTTTGGTATTGGAATATTATTTATGGTCACCTGTGGGCAGGATTGTTTTCGCAATGTGAAAGTTATATGACTGGATTTATTTTCGCTTATTTTGAAGCGCCATTTGTGGAACCACTTTTCCATAGAGTCGAGATCTCGCTGGAGCGTTGAGGAGGCAATTGTAGGGTCTGAGTGGGATGCTAATAAGGCTGTGTCATCAGCAAATGTCGCTGTGGTTATCTCTGTTAAGGTTGGTAAGTCGGCAGTGTAGATGGCGAACAGCAGAGGTCCGAGGACACTGCCTTGGGGTATGCCAGCTTCTATTGGGAATGTTGCCTATTAACAGCCTATTGGTTAGATATGATTTTAGGATAGAGTAGTAGGTGTGTGATGGGATTTTCTTTAGTTTGAACAAAAGTCCTTCCTGCCACACTTTGTCGAACGCCTGTTGAATGTCCAGGAATACCGTAGAGCAGTATTTTTTCTTTTCTAAATCTTGGCTGATTTTATGGGTTAGACGGTGAATTTGCTCTATCGTAGAATGTTGCTTCCGAAAACCGAATCGATGATCCGGCATTGTTTTCAACTCCTCTAAGAGTGGAAGAAGTCGTTTCGTTAGCATCTTCTCAAATAGTTTGGAAAAAGTGGGTAGAAGACTAATTGGGCGATAAGAGCTAGTTTCGTGTATTGGTTTTTCAAGTTTAGGGATAAGGGTAATTAATGATATTTTCCAGGAGTTGGGGTAGTATTCAAGGCGAAGAATTGCATTAAAAATAGAGGTAATGAGAGCAATCCCTTTTTTGGGAACCTCTCTGATAGCTTTGTTACTTATCTGATCATGCCCCGATGCTTTCCTGGGGTTTAGACGACGGATTAATTCTATAAATTTCAGAGAAGAGAAGGGTTCAATGAGAGTCAAGGAATGAAAAAATGCTTGGAAATATAGCATCAGGAAAATGGGTTCTACATTGCATGTATTTGCGGGACACTGAACAAGAAGGGAAATTCCTTGATGTTAGTGTTGATTCTCTTGATTTATCGTTATCATATTTTACCTATATTTTATGTTTACGAGTAGTCTTTTACTTCACTCCAATTACTTATTGGCAGGAAGAAAAATATGAATGGGGGAATCCAAAAAGTAAAGGCATTATACCGGATCCTAGTGACAAAGTTGAAGAAACAATCGCAGCAGCTGCATATAGGTGGAGGCTTAGATTATTAAAAGAACCGAATAGGCCGTTTCACAATATGGTTGCTTTGTTATTAGCTTCTGAGGACAAATACGATCAGTTTAAAAGATTAATCGAAGCTGGATGTGGGAAAGTTGTCCAAGCACGGTAAGTTTGTTTTTTTTTTATTAAACTCATATTATTTACAGATATGTTATAGTTTACATGTTATTTGTTCTAGACCACCATACGATACAAGTCCAACTGGAAAGAAGATTATGCCACAATATTTAAGCGATTATCTTACCGCGCAAACCCCATTAAATCCACGAGAATGTGTGATTGATGATTTTAAGAAGTATTTAACATTACTACCGAAATAAAACGTTAACGAATAACGTCTCCGAAAGATTTTGTATAATAGTATTTACAAATGTATATCTGTATATAGAAAAAATACACATGTCATATTTTATTAAATAGATTCTTTATTCCTTTGTGACATTCCCTTTTATTCCTTTTTATGGGAGTACAGAAAGAAAAAGAAAAGATATATTTTTGAATAATGCGATAGATTCCTCATAGTTTTGTAAAATTTAATCTAAAGTCTTCTGCTACTGTCAAGAAAACATTACGAACATCAATGCCATCCTTGTTGTATGTGGGATCTAATGAAATTTCGTAATCTTTAAGTATCGCAATTAAAGCCATACCACTTTGCAATAGACCGAGTCGTACTCCTACAATGAATATGCCATTAAAGCGTAGAAGTTAACAGTATTGTATTAATATTACAAGAATATTTTATGTTAAATAATGTTAAATAAATATTTACCGATGCAAACTCTTGGTCCATCGCCAAAAGGTATGTACGTGCATTGTTTGATATTATCTTTATTTTTATCGCTAAATCTGTCAGGATCAAAATGCTGAGGATCTGGAAAATATCTTGGGTCACAGTGGAGACCAGTTAAAGCCACATAGACGGGTGTCCCTTTTTCTACAACTATCTCGGTTCCTGGAATCTAAAAAATCTATCATTTAAAACGTTACATGACCAATGAGATATTGGATTGCAGCGTGTAAGAGATCTCCAACGGCGCAAAAGATAAGACTCTTTTTGTCGAGTCATGTAGTCGTACGATATTTAATTTGAATTCATATATTATAAGACAAGAACATTGCCTGTTATTGTGGCTATATATAATATATTTTTCATTTTTGAAAGTTATAAAAGAAGACTTGAATAGAATACAAAATTGCAATAACAATCGAACGAAAAAAAAATCTTTACGAGGAAAAGAATCCGTGTTGTTTGCTAAAAATTGCATGTCCTTCGATCTTGTTTGCCATAGTAAGTAAACAGTTATCCGTTTCCTTATTCGTTACATAGTAACTAAAATAGTTAGATAATAACTAAACACACGCGCGCAAGAAAATGATATTCTTTATATTTTAATATTCGAATTATCCAAAGAAAATATTTCGTTGAACAAGTTTACAACGAATCATTATTCTAATTTGTCGATTTACCTTGTAGTCTTTCACACAAATACGGTCAATAAGTGGAGCTGGAGGATAAAATCGTAGAGCTTCCGACATAACTTGATTAAGATATTTCATACTCTGGAAGGCCTCGTAAGTCATTCCATGTTCCTTCAATTTCTCGCGAATTTCTTCTCGCGTTCGTTTCTGAATCTCCGGATGCTTAGCAAGTTCGTAAAGCGTGAGGCATATAGTTGTTACGCTTGATTCACGACCAGCAATGAAAAAGATTGCTGCTTGACTCACTAATTCATCCCCCTCAAGTTCTAAAGATAAATCATTATTTTTTTAGATGAATTATACGCATAAGAGTGTTAATCAATGGTTAAGATTAAATATCTGGCTCTTACTCAAATCATTTTCATTTTTCAAATCTATTAAAGAATCTATCAAGTCTCCTCGTTTAGCTTTGGTCACATTCCTGGTATCCATAGAATTCCAAAATACTTTACGGAAGTAATTTGTAGACGATCCTAACATTTGACCGCCAATCCAGCTCGAAAATTGTGGAAAGAAGAACATAAAGCTAAATTGGATAGCACGAAGAAACGTCATTCGAGTGCCTTCTTGAGCTTTTACGAAGAAGAAAAGAAGAAACGCAATAAAGAAGACAATAAAATAAGATAATACGTAACATCGAAAAACGTTTGACGAATACCTTTTTCAAAGAATTGTACCGTTTCAGGATCGAAGGAATTTACTTTAATTCCAAAAGCGACGGAAGATATAATGTCAGTCGTATATCTCAAGGCAACATCCCTTAGGCAAATAGTTTTCGTTTTCGCGTCATGTGAAAATTGCTGTTCTAAATATTTGTTCATCGAGTCAGCGGTTTCGCCGATCAAATGAAAAAGTTTCTTCATTTTCCCGCTGCTGAACACCGGCGATATTTTTGTCCTAACGAGAGTACACTTTCGTCAATAAATTCTTTTACCATGCCCATAAACATTGTTTTAATAAAAGTTTTAAAAATTCGGAACCTCATTTGTCTCCATTCCGGATTGTGCATCGTGAAGAGATTACTGCTTCCAATCTTATCGCGAATCGATTGAGCCGTGAAATAACGATCCGGAAAATAATCGAAGTCCTTGATTAAAATTTGTTTAATTAATTCCGCGTTTCTCAATAACAAGAACGGTTTGTGAAAAATGTAAATTCCAAGAACGTCGTCGTTGTCGGAAGCTTCATTGTGTAGATCACCGATCACAACGGAGGGAGGTTTCTTAAATTGTATCACATCTTTTACATTACCAAAGAACCAGTGGGCAGGTAGGGTAGGAACACCTCGTCTTTGCCAGTAAGTACGCCTATACTTTACGTATAAAAGCAGAAACGTCACAAGGCTGGCGACCGTAAGAAGAATATTGAGAAAACAGGAGTTTAGTATTTCCATTTTTGATGACACTCTTCCAGCTACTTTGAAATGATACTGATGGAATCTGGGTATCCTCACTTATATAAGGCCGTTCATCAATTGAGTTATCTATAGCTGATAATTGAAATTAATTTATAAAATTGGAGGAATAATATGTAGTTTTCCAATTATATATTGAGCATTTTTTTGTAAAATGAGATGAAAATATTTATTATGGTAAGTAATTACAGTAGTAAGAGTTTATTTATTTATTTTAGTATTGAACGTTTTATGTTTTCGTTAGAACGTAATCTGTATCAGTGACGTTTATAGTTATAAAACAATGACTGTGCATTTTACATATATGCATTCATCGCGCGGTCAGAAGATAAAACGTAGCGGATAATTGGATCGGTGGAATAATATTCTAGCCAAATTAACATTTTTTTAGGAACAGATTGATATTGAGGATTTTCTTGTAAAAAAAGGTTGAAGATGTTTATTATGATATTAAATAATCACAGAGGTAAGAATTTCTTTATTTATATTATTACATAAATCTTTATATGTGTGACAACATAAGCTTTATCGATGACCTTTAGTAGTAGTTATCGAAGAATGACTATGCATTTTGTATACATTCCATTTATCTGCTATAATCAGTGAAGAAGATGTGTTGTATAACTGGATAATAGTCGGATAATAGCGTAGACCATTAGGAGCATTTTCTTTTTCCAAAACATTACATTTTTCCAAACATTTTTGCATAATGTGACTCGGAACGATATTGAAAACAAAATAAGCGACATTTAGCAAGCTCCTCCGGTGCCCCGTGAACAAAATATCGACTGAACGAGAGCAACACGAATTCTTTTTACGTTTTGCTTTGTATCTTATAAACTATTGGTCGTACGTGGAAAAGTTCCGATAGAAAGTTGCAGTTAATAAAATTATCTGTAAAATGAGACCTATTACGTTACGATAAGTCCAATTGTTAAATCGCAAATTAGTAAAAAGCGCAAGGAAATCCATTTTTAGTAGGAAATGACCACAGATACCTCCACGCACCGTTTCTAACTCGATCGCGCGAAAACGATAACTAATGGAACAAATCGCATTATCTCGGCAACTGTAAAATAAGCTCGAGTGTAGTTAGAATAACAATGGCTCGGTTATATGTTCGTATAATTAACGCTAACCAAAAACTAATTCGTATAAAGAAGGAACGGCTAAGCGAAGTTCCACTGTACAGAGTCAAAATTATCGAATGGACGTAAAAATGTGTCTGTTTATATATATGGGTGTTCGGCTATGGGTATAAAAAGATTTAAATGGTGATTCTTGAAGCTAAAATAAGATGAAAATCAAGAATAAAAAAATTGTGTTTTCAGCTTTGTATTTTAGTTACTGTCAATTAAAAGGCCACCGAAATACCCCTGTACACGAGCAAACCTCCTTACACGAGCGTAATAGGTCAACCAGAGCAGCGGGATGCACAGCGATACTCAAGTCGAACATGGGCAGCAGAGCTTACCTGGTACGAGTCATAGAGAAGATTGTGGCACTCCGGATGTAAAATATCCTGCACGTATATTTCTTATTTCGTAAGAAAAATCGTAGATTAAACATGAAATCTATCTACTTATAAAAATCCATAAGGTAATCCGATAAGGTGTTTCGGCTGATTTTTAATTATCAATTAAAAAACAAAGCCAAAAATGCAAAATTTCTTTTTATCCTTGATTTTTATCTTATTTTAAGTTCAAGAATCACCTCTTAAATTTGTTACACCTGTAGCTGAACTCTCTATATACAGCGTAGCCCACGAACTCTGTCCAGCTGAAATATGTTTGTCGTTTCAAATAATACGCGAAAATATTTCTAGCAGAAGATACGGGATTTAAAGGAATACATAACATGGTAATAACGGTTTCTTGACAAGTTATTTGACAAGATTTCGTCGTAATACACAAAATTCCTTATGATAGATTTATTTTAGCGTCTATGATACACGAATTATACATATTTATATATATTATTAGTACAATCTTACACAATTCGGTAAAGATTCTAGTATAAACATCGTATCATCGAATGAAATTTTTAATTCCTACAGGTAACTATAGATACATATACAGTCGTAGCTTCGTAGTTATTCTTTTCCATTCATTTGTGTCAACAAATTAAACATATTTCTCGAAGCTGAAACGCCTCTTCTTAATTCTTACAAAGTCAAGAAAAATACATCTTAACGAATGATCAGGATTATCGTAGAGATATCTTGAATTTCATGATTGACTTCTATAAATTACTTGCTCCTCCCAAGATGACATATTAAGATTAACTCATATACACCATATTATTTAAACAGAATTGCATTCCTTAATATAAATTAGTACATCAATACCTTCACAAAACATTCAACTCGCATGGGTACTAATTTCGATGAAATTAAAAAATTAAGCTGTGTACTTGTATTGCCTTGCCACTTCTGTTGCTGTTTGTAATTTCATAACCTTTTTCAAATTTTTATGAGCACTTAAAACAATGTCATAATACCATATCGCGATTCCTCAAAACTTAGTAGCGCACAAAATTTTTCTCTTGATTTTATATACAAATTCGGCTAACAAATTTTGAAAGGCGATAATAGAAATATCAGTTTTCGTAGATAAAATTGAAATACAAAAGAAGGAAACCCCCCTTCTAGTAATATAAACGTAAAGACGTAAGAAGATAAAAGATCACATCATCGGTTATAACATCAAATTGATTGTAGTTTAATTACTTGCAATATTTTTTGGAATGTCATCATTTGTTTTTTATTCCACAAATAAAAGCTTTATTTCGACTAACGTAAGTAGAAAAATTTGTAACATCTAATAAATTTGAACGTATGTAAGAAACATATTCATTTCGGTTGAGTATCTGGTTGAGTTTGTGATTGCTGTTGTTGCTGTTGTTGTTGTTGTTGTTGCTGTACCTGCTGGGGATGAATGGGATGCGCAAGAGTTTGCAATTTAACTTGACTAGGACCAGGACTACCTCTTGCAGCTGTAACGACAGGTTTACCCTGAGCAGGTGCAGCTTGGCGCAATTGAGCACTACTTGCAGTCATAACTTGGATCGTCTGTTTCAAAGCAGCGGATGCGACTGGAATTACTCTCGTCTGCAACGGAGACTTTGCTAAAACTACTTGTCCAGGTTGAGAAACTGCTTGTCCTGTAGAAACCTGAAGTAATATTTTATTTTAAAAAAATGTAAAAGAAACGAACGATGTCAACAAAATTGGCATCTGAGATATATAACATACATGTGTAAATTGTTGCATCGCTGATGGTTGAACGTGTTTCATAACTTGTTGAATCTGCTGCACGGTCATAGTCGCAGGCAATGATTTCTGTTGTACAATCAGTTGAGTCTGAACACCAGTCTTCGCAGCGACTTGCGTTAGTTGTGCAACTTTCTGCGCTGGCAATTTTCTCTGAGTGATGATTTGTGGATGCAGAGCGAGCTGACGGATTTGTTGAGGCGTTGCTGTACGTACACTGGCAACGTTTGCAGTTTTTACTAAGGTAGCAACTGGAGTTCCACTAGCTGATGTTCCAGCTTGTACCTGCAAACCTGCCTGAGCAAATATTTGGGCCGGAGTAAGTCCAGTCTGTGCAGGTACCTGTACTTGAGCCACAGCTTTTGCTTGTTGCTGCAAAGCCTGCCGTTTTATTAAAGCAGCCATTTCTGTCTCTGACACTGTACGAGCTACCGTCTGTTTTCCGACAGTTGCTTGTGCAACAGTACCAGCAGTTATATTCTGTTTCATCAACGTAGCCCTTTGTTGCGCAGCGGCAGCTGAAACGGCCACCGATACCTTTTGACCATTTACAGCAGCCTGTGCTTGCAATACCTTTAGTTGCTGCTGTCGCAATAGAACTTGCTGTTGTCGGTAATATTGTAATTGCGCTGCAGTTAACGTTTTAGTAGCCGGAGCCGTCGCCACGGTAACCCCAATACCTTTCTGCGTAGCCGCGGGTGAACTTTGTGCAGCAGATACTAAACTCGCTGTTGCAATTCTTTGAGCGGCTTGAAGATTACCGACACTAACAACGGTCGGCGTTGTCCGTGCATCTTGCATACTTAACGTTCCTCCTGGTCGAGCTTTAACTGTCGACGTAGCAAGTGTGGTACCACCCGTAGTAACATTACTAATTGTGGTAATAGCTTTCATTGTAGTTAACCCTGTTGTGGCGGTGGTCGCAACTTGCGTTAGTTGATGCACTTGAGGACTTGAGGTATTTGAAATATTTTGTTGAGCTTGTTGTTGCTGTTGCAGTTTGATTTGCTGCTGTTGCTGCTGAACTTGCTGCTGCTGCTGTTGCTGCTGCTGTTGTTGCTGTTGCTGTAATATGCGAGCGGCTACTTGTTGTTGTTGCTCTGCTGATAAAACCTGCATACGAAATATTGAATGATGCCAATAAATGTTTAAAAATTTCGATAATTAATCCATTTGCATCCAAGCGCGGATTATTCCGCAATCGGACAACCGTTTTCTATCACCAAGCGCGGATTATTACGCGCGCTGCGACTGCTTTTTTTTATTTTCATTTTAATCTAAATAATTTTTTTGTAAACAAACAATTTTTACTTTTTTCCTCTGTTATAAAGAATGTAAGGTGCGATGTTTGCGAAGTAACATTGTCTACCAATCGTTTTGAACAGTAAATTTTCGATAAACTCCATGAAGAATTCCGATGTCATTTACTGCATCTACGACCGACTGTGCGCGGTGATAGGGACACCAGTCCTCTTAATTAGAGCAATGATGCAAATGGGTTAAAAGACATTACGCCTTATTATACTAACAGCATGTTTCAGTTTCTCCTTTGCGATCCTATCGGCGCGTCGCGTTGCAACTTCTATGGGGGCTAATGGGTTATCATATTGGATACCACATTCAGCTAAAACTGCAGCGTTGGTAGGATTTTTCATTAATGGGTTAACGAGTAACGGTTTAACAGTAGGCGTTCTCTTATTCGAAACAGATTTAATGGTGTCAAATCTCTGACAGCACATTAATGTAAACGAATGATTTTTATCCTGATTATATAACTGAGACGTTTTCATTGGCCTGTTTGTTTTACTTTGTTGCTAAAAGAAGACGATTAAAAAATGATAACTTTTTTCCAACAAATATCTCTCGTCAAATGTAGAATAAAAATATCTCGATATACCTCGGAAACCTGAGGCATTTTGTAAACCCCTTTCTGTTTCTTTTGTTTTTTCGGCGTAGTATCATAAAGTAACTTTCCCTCTTCTCTTGGTACTATTACTGATTCGTATCTGCTTCTACATTGTTTAGGAGATCTATATATTCGAGAAGTATTATTAACTATATCCGCAACCAAATCCCAATTGGGAGTATGACCAGGAGATAAAATCATCAAATTTAGCGGCAGTCCTTGATAAACCTGAATTGCTTGGAGAAGGGCCCAATCCTCATGTATCATCCAATCTAAAACATGTTCTTGGTCCGCGGAAGACTTTGACATATGCGACGGTTTTATACCAGGCAGTGGAATTGGTGGTCGAACTATACGGTATTTATGTAGTTTCATATCGCGACGTATTTTCATAAGCGCTGGTGAAGGTCGATCGAATAAAGATCTCGGTGCATAAACAGATTCTTCCTTGTGTCGCATTTTAACCGCTCGCCGTCCTACATAGAAGATAAACAATTTAATATACAATTAAACAAAACAATATCAACTGTATATGTACATAAAGAAAGTACCATAGATAGATTTGTTATAAATATATAAACTACTTACCATCACGATCAGTAATTCCAGTTTCAATCCTACTTCTTTTTTGTTCCTTTTTAATGTATATCGGAGGTAATTGTGCCTCTGACATAGGAGTATTTTCATAAAGGAATCCCAAGGAATAATCGATGTAAACATCATTATCTGTTGTAGGAGGTGTAGGAGGGCACCACATCTAATCATTAGAATAAATTTTACATAGATTAAACTGAAAATACAAATAAATAATAAATGAAAATAGAAATAAAATTTCTATACTAACCGGCATTTGCTCCATATTGTCGTCCGATAACCATATCTGCAAGACATTAAAAAGTACGTCTATGAGATCCGAAAGTTACAAATAAAAAATCTGCTTCAACAAGATTTAAAAGAAAGATTACGAAGAACGAGCGTCGTGTACGAAGCACTCACTTTTCAAACATGACGAATAATTTGAAGAAAAAATGATTTCTTCTTCGTTTTTATGTATATCTTCATATGTCTTCCATTAAATGCGATCGAAAAAATGCTAGAATGCTTGAATAACTGAATAATCTTGGAAGATCAAGGAAATGAATAGGAAATATACATACATTTTGCTCGTTCAAAGGCTCATTTTTCTACTCAAGAATTTCATTACTTCAATCCCGCGTGGATATTAAATATTGTACAAGACGCTCATTAATGTGCCTGCTTATACCTTGGCTGACTCCAAGTTTGGAATGGCAAAGGCAGTGTTTTGGTGCCATTTTTCAAATAATTATTTGGAGCTTTCTACTGCATGCTATTATCTAATATTTGCAAAAAAAAATTCTTTTCTTTAATGTGCGGTCATGATAGCCTTGCCACACCAAAACATCGCGAGAATACAAGATCATTACTTTCAATGATCTCAGTATATATAACCAAGCACACTGAGCAAAATTTGACACCAAAACGGAACTGAACCTTTGATCGAACAGACTTGGATCCGCACCAAGAAGTAAGAAAACACATGATCTTCATAGCAAGGAATATTTTGTTTATTTCCTTCCTCGGACTCACTCGATCATACAAAATACAGGCACGCAACTTAAATATTACAGTGGGGCATACCATTAAACGAAGAATCTCTTAAGTCTAATATGTAATCAGGTCGCGACCTTGCAAAGTATGTAGAGTACAAGGCGTTACACGAGAGCAAAGTACGTCGCATTCACAGAATTGTTTCTGCTTTTTACCTCTGACTCGACTGTTTATTTCTTTTTATTTAAGGAATCAAACGCTACAAAATCGTCGCAAAAAGCGAGACTTTCGCAACGTACTAATGAGCTAAGCTGTAATGAATTTTTTTCTCCTCTATATATCCTATTATAATACAATCGAATGCCTTGCCTTATTTCTTTTATCATTTTCTTTCGTTTGTTTTTATCACCAAGTATAAATTACAATGTCAATTAAAGACACTTGAATTCTTTACAGGAAAGTACAATTTACAATGCTAAAAATGTTACACGTATGTACTTAGTACAATAAAAGAAACATCTCTCACTTATCTTTACTTTTGTGATTATATACAAGAATCATGTGAAAATTAAGAAACAATTAGAACTTGGTTTCTCTTATGCGCACGCCGCTCCAGGTAGTAGTTCAAGACAACGTTAATGTCTAAATTATGAGAAATATTTATACAAACACGCTGCTAAATATTACAGCGATAAAGTTTTAGCGGGACTCAAGATACAGTACCGCTACTGAATTTTTCCAATTGAGTTGTTTGCGAAGAAGGAGGAGGAGGAGTAAGCTGAGTACGAATCGACTTTTTCATTGGCGGTATCTGCTCTTCGTCATCTAGCGTGTCAGCTATTTGTGATTCACTCGTTTTTCCACTTATCAATGGCTTTGCAAACGATGACAGTCGTGTTCGTTTAATTTTCCTTCTTAATTTCTTTGATCCATCTGATGAATCGTAATTAGAGTCGTTGTCCAAATCGACCAATGCTATCACTGTTGATTGTATCGGAACCTTATCAGTTTTAAGTTTAGAATTCAATGATGTATTTTTGTTCAACGTCGGTGATTTTCCTGCCTTATTGGAACTGGTATAAGTACTTGCTACATTGGAAAATACGTTAGAGGAAACACGATCTCGAGAACCGGTATCCAATCCAGAATCACACCACCCATCTACTTTACAATTCGGAGTAACGTCTGAAATCCTAAGAACGCAATTTTTCCCTGACGAATCGGATGCGGAATTGGAATTAGAATCGGCGTTTTTTTTATTATTTTTCGTGTCAGACGAATTGCAATTAGATGTTTTTGTATGAACGGAACTAGAAGCTTTACTGGTATGATTACTTCGTGTATCCAACGTAAGAATAGCAACGACTTTAGCAGTTCTTTGTGGTTTCTCGTTAATTTCATTAAAGGAGGATAGCGTTGAATCATCTTGTTTGGGAAAGGTTTCTGATACAACCGCGTTACCATTTGAATCTGTGTTCAACGTTTCTGTTTTTCCAGACAATGATGAAACGGCAGAGGACTCCTCTTCCTGTGATTTTGAATCAGAAGACGAATCCATCTTCCGAATGTGCTTATTCCCTTTGTTTGACACATGATTAGGACCCTTTGCCGAATTTAGCGTAAAATTCAATCCAGATCGAGTAACCCTCGATCCTTGTTCAAAAGTAGGAACAGGTGTATCCGGTCGTCGTCTCGGTGTACTTGTACTCGTACTTGTAGATTCACTGTTTCTTTTACATCTGGTTGAAATAGAACTAGCGCAATCTTTCGAATCGGATGTTGGTTTCATAGGTGGTATTGAACTGCTTCTTCGAAACACAGTTGGACTCAAAACACCATTATCCAAAGTCTTTGACCTACGCGTCATGGGTTTTTCATATGGCGCTGTATTTTGCTCTTCGTTTCTTAGTGACGAACTCAAATTTGACATAGACCTCGTCGCTAATCGCGGGGAAGATCTAAAGCATTCAGGCAAAGGAGTGTCTGGTCGTTTTTTTTGCAATGATTTTGTGGAATTTGGATTCGGTGGAGGTGTTAAAGAACGAATTGCACTTGACCTTGTAATCCTAGAATGTTCTATCGTCGGTCGAGGTGTGTCGGGTCTTCGAATCTGTGTTACTTTGCTAGTTTCTTTACGATGAGTATTCGAATTTGAATTCGAAATTTCGCTTCCTTGACTTTCACATGTATCACTACATAATATCAAATTTTTATTTTCAGTATTTTCTACGTTAATGTTTACTTTCGCGCTTCTTGTAGTCACTCCGTAAGATATTGTATCTGGTTTACGAAATTTAATCTTATTTTCTGTATTAGATTCAGATCCACTTGATTCATTCGAGCCTAAAGTATCAAAGGGAAAGGTATTGTCACTGTTTTGTGTCGATGAGGTCGACTGAACTTTTGTGTCATTTTCGTCGCGCACACATTCATCTAATTTAGTATAGTCTTCTTCTTGTTTGCTGCTACTAGGTTCTTGACTAGAGCTTGATTCTATCACAGAAATAGATTCATTATCATTGACAGACTTATCTGTTCTATCTGAATTTGAAGTACTTTCATCATATTGTTTATTATTTGTTGAAATCTCTTTCATATCCATGTCTTCTTTCGTTTTGATAGGACTCTGCGCTCTTGCATCATACTTTACACTACACTCGTCATTAGAAATATTTATATCTTGGAGCTCGTCTACAGTTCTATTTTTTAATACCTTCGATTCCGCGTTAGAGATAAGTAATTCTCCTTTTAATCCCGTATCTGATTCATCAATGGTAGAAGAAGTTATCTTACTCTTAGAAACGGTATCACTTACTAATTTCTTTGTTGTAGATTCAGCATTTTCATCTGTATCTTGAACGATTATCTTATTCTTTAAGGGAGCAATCAATGAATCTTCCGATATATTAATTTCTTCATCTATCTCCAAAGTCATTGAACTTTTCAAGCATTTCGAATCAGAGATTCTTTTTACCATATTCGATTCCACTACAACTGAACGAGGACTATTATTCTGTGAGATCAAATCAACGTTAGAATATTCGGAATCGTCATTACAACTTGCAGCATCTTCTATATTACTAGATTGCGCCATTGCTATGGACATTAACTTTGTAATATATATTGAAGATGTGGTATTCTCTGTTAACTGTTGTGCTGCTTCACCACCGTCTTTGTTATCAATTATACCTTCTTCTAAATCTTTACTCTGTTCTGACATGCCCGATAAATTACCTGATTGAGAACACGTTTCTATTTCTAACGAATCCAAAGGTACGGTGGCATTAGATTCGTCTATGACAGTTTTATCGTAGTTCGATTTTGGCGAAGAAGTTGCAACGGTGCAATGATTTACAATCACTTTACAATTTTCGATGCTTTCAGATCGCTTTTCATCAGCAGGCAGAATTGTACCTTTTTCAGCATCTGTATGTTTTAAATTAGCTGTTACCACCTCTTTCTCATTCATAGTATTATCTTCTTCATTGGGTTTATTCGAAATGTTGGTATTATTTAACTTTTTGGGGCTTGAAACTGGTGGCAAAGGTAAAATGAAGTTTTCTTCTGCTTTCATCCTCATTTCAAGCTCACGTTGTTTACGCAAATTACTGGCTCTACCTCGGCATTTCGGTTTTATACCAGGCAAGATAGGACTTACGTCCAATGTCCACAAATTAATTTTAACATTTCCCCTTGATCTCGTCCGTGGACTGTTAAGATCGAAATGATTTTGACTAAATGATTTATTAGAACGGTTCTTACGTTTGGGATATCCACCCTTTTCGGAATCATTTTGATCGTGTGCCTCTTCCTCCTCCTCATCCTCGTCGCCTTGACTTTGACTTTCCGTATGACTCGACTCTTCGTCAAGGCTATCTTCTACCACATCTTCTTGTGACTCTGATTCTGATTCTGTAGTAGTCTCAGTTTCACTTTCCGATTCTTGAGCACTTTTACTAATATTCTTACGCGAATTCCTCCTCCTATTCGGTGGGAGTTTCTTATTGACTAATTTCTTAGAATTACTAGCACTATTAACCTGATTTTGCGCATCCTCGCGTCCAAACGTCAAAGGCTTCTCATCGTCATCTGCTAATCGCATTCTCCTTTCTTCCTCCTCGCGCAACGCTCGTAGCCGATCCAACTCCCACTCTTTCTTCTGTTCTTCGAGTTCACGTTCGGCTGCTGCAAGTTGTGCCGCAGAAAATGCACCCTCTGATTCCTCGACAAACTTCATCGCGTAACGTTCTATGGGTGTTAACTATGTACAAAAACACAAACATTTTTATCGATATACATGCTAAGATCTGAATAAAATATTATAAAAATGAATAAAAACGTTATTTTACCTGAGATACTAAATTTTGTACTTCAAGCTCGGCCTTGCTAACTTGCATGTCATCTCTGTCCGCGTCATCCAAGGGTATATTTTCATCAAATTCTGCTAAATCAGCAACAGCCTCTGCTTTAGCGGTCTTTGCGGCTTGGACATCAAGATCTTCTTCAGCAGCAGCAAGAGCGCTTTCAAGCGCACCCATCGCCACTTTATCCTCTAAAGTTTGACCTTGGTTATCCTTTTGCAAGAACTTCTCTCGATCTCTATTTTGTTCCAATACTTCGGCCATTCGAGTCGTTGCATCATTCTCCGATTGATCGATGTTAAACAGATCTTGAATCGTAGACTGTAAAGATAATTACAATCATAAAATATTATGTTTTAGAGCATATTTCTTCGTTAAAATTTTTCAAAATACTTACACTTTTGAAATAAGCAGTTGTGAAATTACCACCCTCGATAGCTAAGTCTCCAAGTAGTCTCTTCTGATTGGCTTTTTTCAGAATATTTTCTTCTACGGTTTTTTCACTTACTAACCTAAAACATGTGAAGAATAATTAAATATATTCACAAATATAATATACGTATATTATATTTTTTATATATACCTGTAGATATGTACATCACGTGTTTGACCTATTCTATGACACCTGTCTTGTGCTTGGGCATCCATCGTAGGATTCCAATCACTATCATAAAATATAACAGTGTCTGCTCCTGTAAGATTCACACCTACACCTCCAGATCTCGTCGATAAAATGAAACAAAATATTCGTTTGTCTCCATTAAATCTTTCCATCAAAACCTACAATTCCCCGTAGAATAAACCATGTTAGAGAACAATAGAAGAAATAATGACATAATAATTTACAGTAAATAATTATTACCTGCCGCTGATCTACTTTAGTAGTACCATCCAAACGTAAATATATGTGTCCATGAAAATTAAGAAAAGCTTCTAATACATCTAACATTCTGGTCATTTGTGTAAAAATTAAAACTCTATGGTTCTCAGATTTAAGCTTTCTAAGAAGTTGATGTAAAGATTGCAATTTTCCACAGTCATACTGTATCAATCTGGGATCTGGGAACTGCGTCATCATTGCACTAGCTACTGGATGGAACAATGCCAATTTTGGCGATAGTTGACGTTGTAATTCCATTTGTATACGTCGTTGAGCGAACAATTTATGTGGAGGAGGATGAGAAACGTGAAAACGTGGCGTAGGGGCGCACACAGCAGGAACATGTACAACAAACCTAGCATATATTATATTACATCAAGGATAATTCAATAACTTCAATAAATTACTAAACACTAAACTCTTTCTTTTTATCAATATACAATACCTCTCAAAAACTTCCTTCAGCTCCTCAACAATTTGTTCTGTACTTTTGATCGCCTCTGCAAGTGCTTCTGTGCGAGAAAAAAACTGCCTTCGTGTACGTGCATTATCTTTAGCAGTTGCACAGTGAACCCAACCATTATGCCACCGACATGCCGTAGATGGTTTACCAATTCTTAATGCCATAAACAAATCTTCTCCATAGAGAGGGCATGCGGCACATCGTCTTTCATTAGTATTTGCAAGTAGACGAAGTTTAGCTTGTCTTCTTTGTTTCCGTTCTTCTTCTAATTGTGGCTATAAAGAGATATTATATTTTAAATTTTCTAAACCTTTAAATCCTTCGAATATTTACAACCTTATTCGATTAAGATAATTACCAAATAAAATTCGGATTTTGGACGTTCTTTCATTTGTGCCTTTTCTGATTCTTTTTGTGCGTGTCTAGTAACAATACCACAACGGTTCGATTGTTGTTGAGATTGTCCATTGCCAGCGGGAGACTGTGCAGTGACATTAGGAGAGGCAGTAACATTAAGAGGCGGCACCCTCATAACGGGTCTTCCACTTGTTCCACTTGTAGTTGTCACCACTCCTCCTATAACTTTGTTTACTGTAGTTGCCGAGGTAGATAGGCCCATTAAAGATTTTGGCAAAACTTTCAAACGTGGTACACATGGAGTCATTACTGGAAATGAAACTGTAAATATAAACAATGTTAATCATTTGTAAACAAATTTAAATAAAATCTGAAAGATATATCAATTTACTAGGGTAGAAATATTGCCTATTAATCCTTTGCGGACTACCGCCGAATATATGCGTTCTGCGTAAGCCATCAATTTGGCCGAGGAAGTCATATATGCGTTTGGCGAAAACAACTGATAGAGCCGAACCGACTCATATATATGTCTCACATAAACGCGTCGCTATGAGCGAGAAACTCATATATGCGTTCGGCGAAACCAACTGATAGAACCAAAAGACTCATATATGTGTGTCATTTTATTTATCCTGTGGAGAATCTGTGCATGTACATATGTTAGAATTTGACACCTATGAACGAAAAGCGCGTCTAAGCAGAAATATGCGCTGGCAATTTTAAATGACTATCGCTGCAGCAGCTCGGCCCAACGGTACGGTTGGCTTCGAACCGCCCCGTCCACAAAGGGTTAACATACGGAATATTGTAGTCATGCATTTTGTATTATTCTTTAACATTCAACTAAATGCACACAAATGACATGAAAAAGGATATATGTATATGGTGCACATTTTTTGAACATAGAGCATAAATGAAATCAGTGGGATATGAGCACTCTTAGGACAAACCTGTGTTAGTGTTTTGTTGGTTTGAAGTCAGAATGATATGTCTACCAATAGATGTTTGAACCACTTGTGCAAGATTAGGCATTGCTATTCTTTGGACGGAATCACCTTGTTTAACTGCAACTGTTTGCGTTGCTAGTCGTTGCAGTCCATCTATAATATTTGCATTCCCTACTGTAATCCTCTGTGCACTCGTTGCTGCTGTAGTTGGTGTCACTGTTGTACTTTGTGGGTTATGTGCTAGTGTTCCAACAGGAATTGCTATTTTCGAAGCAAACACAACAAATGTTTTACACAAACTGTGATTCACAAATGTTAGATTATAATTAAATGTAAGTTTTGTTAATGTGCTCTCGGTTCTAGAATGCTTATAACATGGGAAAACTATAAACAAGCTGGCCCGAGATCAATTGCTCTAGCACCACTGCAAGAATGATTACACAGCGATAAGTTTGAGTGCAACCACTGATCGATGATGCACAAGGATTCCAGGTATTGGATATAAATATACGTAGTAAACGTGTAAAAACACACGAGAGAAAATTCTCACCTTTTACGCTACCCTGATGTTGAACTAATTGTACGGAATATCCTTGCAACTGTTGGCCACCTGCTACTTTTAGTGTGACACCTATGAATTTATAGAAACAGAGAAAATTAATTGCAAAAATTGGAAAAATCCAAAATATGAAATGTCTATAAAATCATTCTTACCTTGCCCTGGAGTGCTTTGATTATTTGCTGTTTTTATCAAAGGAGATGTTCCAACTTTTGGAGTAGGCAATATTCCAGTCAAATTCTTTAATTTTGTTTGCGTCTGCCGCGGTACGGATGACGGCTTAACTTGATTAGATAATCTAACATTAATTTTAATCTTTCCAGGTGGACATCTCGGAGACGGATCTGGTTGTGTGTCTATTTCTTCTATAAGCTTGCGTGGTGTTTGCAATCGTCTGACTCTATGCGCCACAAACGCAGTAAGACTTAACTCCAAATCACATAATAAAAGATTAATACTAGATAGATCGATATGCTATAAAGTAAAAAATAAATATATTATACTTTTCTCTAAACTTCTAAGAGCATAATTAGTATTAGAAAAAATTAAATTATATATTTTACCTTAAATGGATCATAATCAAGAGCACTCCATACTAACGAAGCTGTGACATATTCAATAGCTTCCATTTGAAATGGTGATACAGTAGGTCTAACTTCAAATAAATTTGGGTGGTTGCATACCTTTCGTAATTGCATTAATACATTAATCACACTTAACAGATTGCCACTAGCGAGGGTCTCCTTTGTTCTTAATGAAAAACAATTATATTTATATATATATATATATATTCATATTACATAAATCTTTGTGATATAAAAAAAATGGCAAAATATGTAATGCTTACTTTGCTCTGGACATAAAATCATCGTATAGGTATCGCTGACGTTTTGACAAACGGCACATAACGACGTGCTCATACTTTTTGGGTAATTGTTTTTCTACTTCTGTTTTTAATCTTCGTAATAAAAAAGGCCGCAAAACCTACAAATAATATAATTACTATATAAATAACATATAACAGAGAAACACAAATCTAGAGGAAAAGATTAATACAATGAAAGTTGTAAGTGTTTCTCTAGACAGGATTCGTATGTCAAATCAATACTTTACGACACGCGAGTTTTAATAGAGAATTTTTTTAATATCTCGCTATTTATATAAAACAGACATGCGATACGTAATCATCATATATCTGTGTCGGTAGCGAATAATTGCATACGTGAAAACAAAGTATATAAAAATAAATTACGTACAGACCTTATGCAGACGACGAATAATATTTTCATTGTATTCACTATTTCCTTCTATCATCCCAGTAACAGGATTACTAAACCATTCTTTAAATTCTCTATGTGACTGAAATACATTCGGCATTAAAAAATGCATCAATGACCACAGTTCCATTAAGTTATTCTGTAGAGGTGTACCAGTAAGCAATAATCGTCTGTAATAATAAGGATTTTTATATAAAAAGTCTTCATATAATTTAAAGTAATATATTTATAAATTATATTAACCAAATAGATATTTACCGTTGGGTTTGAAAATTCAATAGTAATTGCCATCTCTGTGATTTGAAATTTTTTATATTTTGAGCTTCGTCCAATATAAGATATTTCCACTTTTTCCTTCTAAAACTTTGATGATCCTGTATAACCAGTTTATATGATGTTATGCAAATATGAAAAGCGTTAGGTTTAGTCCAACCTAAAAATAAACAAAATATTACAAATACTGTTATTTCCGCTTATATTTGTACAGAGATAAACTAATACCTGTTCTTTTTTGTTTCCTTTCTTTTTGCGTTCCGTAATAAGTCAAAATCTTAAATCCTGGACACCATTTCTTACATTCCATTTCCCAGTTAAGCATCACAGATGTTGGTACTATTATGAGATGAGGACCCCAATTTCCTTTTTCGCATGCCAAATGCGCAAGTAAAGCAATCGTTTGTATGGTTTTACCCAAACCCATTTCATCTGCTAAAATACCATTTAATTTCCTGTCGTACATTGTAACAAGCCAGTCTAATCCTATATGTTGATATTCTCGAAGGGGGTGTTTCAGAAGAAATGGAATTTTTGTAACAACCTAAAATTATATCAGTTTCGTTAGACAATCATACATAACTTTATTTTAATTCGTATAACTGGTAAAATTTGTCATGATAATTCTCTAAAATAAATCGATGAATCAATTTACTTGTTAAAAGAAAATCACTTATGCTTTAGCCTTCGTAAATGGTCATGTGCAAAATATTGTTACACAACCTTGGATGAAAGGCTGAATAATTGATATACCCACAACGGAAATACAAAAATATTTCAATGACACATACACTGGTGGTAAGTAAAGTATTTCCTTTAGGTTGGATACTTTCTGCCAACGCTGCGACGTTATCCATTTCATCGCGAGCATTTGAATGGTCCATCTCTGCAGTCTGTAAAAGGCAGAATGACCAGAGCAATTATTTTTTTTGTATACATTATCTTTTGTTTTCCTATATGAGTACTAATGAAAACACCATCTTACCTTATCATTTGATGATTTTTCCATGGATACATCTTCTAAGAGAGATTTAAGTCCAATATCAGCTTCATTATCAGTTTGTGTTTGAGACTCTTCCTCATCAACTTCGTTGTCACTCTCTTCACTTTCACTTTCGTTACTCGTAGATTCTTCGTCATTTTCCTGAGCTTCTTCTTTTATGCTTTCTTTATCTGACTCTACACAAATAAATACATGTATATACGTATTATAAATTTTCATGTTTATTGGATTATTGTAATAAATGTTAATTTTCAGACAAATGCCTCAAGTCACATCAGTAACAGGAATTAAGAATGAAAACCATTTCTTAAACCATCAGGATCGGTAGAATATCATCATCAATGAACAAATATAATATGGCGAAAATTAACTTAAATAATATTGACCTTGAATAGGCTCTTGTTCAACATCTATTGGCACATCTGACATGTTACCATATTTGGCCATAAGTTCATCAATAGACATTTCATTTTCAGCCTAAAAGCATTAAACTTTTATAGAGAAAATCCATATGTCCTCCATAATAGCTATAAGAGTATATACATACTTTAAGATCGTCTAATTCTTGTTTATAATCCGCATTTTCTTCCAGTTTTTCTTGTTCCATAATAGTCTCCTCCTCGTCGGAGGATTCATCCGATGCGGCAACAAAATCCATATCGCCATCTGTTGTCTTTTCATTCTCCTATTAATAAATACATATAACAAATTTTTTATTACAGTAAAAAATAGTGTCATTAAAACCCTTGGTCTGAAAATATTTTACATACTTCCTCTACTCCTTTTGATGCGGGTGATAAACTTTTATTTCTATTTTCCAAGTAATCAGGTGGTAGCTCTTTAAGGAGATCTTCTAGGGGTAGTTCTGATTCTTTTTTCAGTAGTTCAACTTCTTCTTTATGATTTGTCACAGATTTTAATTCTTCTTCGGCTTTTGCTATGGTTTCTTCATCATCATCTGAGCTTTGGTTTGGTTGAAAATCCTCTATATTAACAAGATTAAAACTATTAACATAACTGAAATATGATGAGCTTAGGAAAATGTATTTTACATACCATCAGAATGAGATTTGCCGGGTGGTATTGGGGAAGAAATACGCGAACTATTCATGGAGGCTGGCACACTTTGAGGACCATCAGTTTTATTAAGTCCTTCAGTTAACCATGTTGAATATTTCTCTGTTTGACCCACAATAAAATTTAAGTGTTGATCTAGTGCCTGCTTTCTTTTCTCTTCAAGCCTTGTCTGTTGTTTATATTCCACTAACTTGAAAACAGAATATAAACATGAAATATACATTCAGTCTTATAAATGGTTTAAATGCTATATAAAAATATATGTCCAGCATCAATTCTTTGATTATACCGTAATAATAAATACAACCATACACAATGAGCAGACTTTGCTGTTCCCACAACGAGCACACAGTTTCAATTGAAATACATTGAAATTGTCGGCTTAATAGTGTGGGGTAAAATCTTTATTATTATAATTTACAATTCTAACTCTTTTTCTTGTTACTTACTTTTTCCACATTTGTCCAGAAAGTTTTAATTTCTTTAGCAATAAAACTAGCAATTTTCTTTAACCTAAGTTCTTGTGATTTTTCAGCTTTTTGTGCTTGAATTGCTTTCTCTTGGAAATATTTCTGTACCATACGCGCACACTTTTTCGCTGCAGCTTTTTTCCACTTTCGTTCTTGAGCAAAGTCAGCAGCTAACCAAACCATCTCTTCTAACAAATAGTCCCAGTGAGCCTTTGTACGAGGCGGTTCTTGTACCTTAGGCAACCTTCTTTCTGACCATAATCCTTCTCGCTGTAATTCCGCAATCCTTTGCATAACGTGTGCTTCCTACAAACATTTTATATATCAAATTATACCAATTTGTAGTCGTCACAATAATTCATTAAATGTTGTATAATTGCATAGAAATTACTTTACCTGTTTTGCCTTTTCTACAATTTGTTCTTGGTTATTTGTGATATCACATGACGTAGCCGCATTAGAGGCAGGTAACTTTACAAGTTTTACAACAGGCTGAGTAGGTATAGTAGGCGCAGAAGATGTTTTTGTAACGGTAGTAACAGTAGCTGTGGTGGTGGTAGCTCCAGTAAAAGTAAGGGTAGGAGTAGTCATTGTAGTAACAGTTGTTGTAATAGATGTAGCTACTGTAGATTTATCTATCACTGGACTTGTAACAGTTGTTGTCACAGGTTTCGGTGAACCTGGAACTATTGGTGCATTACCTGTAATAGTAATAAAATAATTTAATACATGAAGAAATCTATTTAGAGAAAATTAAGAGTATGTATACATGTATCAACAGCGCCCTTAGGCTGAAAAGCATATTGCTAAACAACCTTACATATGCTGTGAATTAATATTTCCACAAAGAGTGAACTGATCCAAAATCTATAAACTTGAATCAGCCGTCTACTGTGGAATACTCTACAATATCAAAAAGAATATACTATCTTAATACATAAATGATTAACATAAACATAGCTGTAAGTTTTTTTTCAAAGGTATAAATCACTAAATGAAAATGAACTATGAATTTAATATGATTGTATTAAAAAATAAAATTAAAAAATTACATCTAATATGAAAGAAAATGGCCTATTGCATTCTTTTAAATGAAAATCGTTACTCTCAACACTTTAAGGAATATACAATACTATTTGAGTACAAAAAGTAGCCATATCATGTTTCACTCGCCATATCATGTTTATTTAATGAAACCTATAATAAACTGTTTCACTAATAATGCAAAGTAATATCTAGTGATATTTTCTCAATTAAGTGAAATCTTTTTAGATATATTGAAAATAATTTTACAGAATTCAATAAAGACTTCTTTTTTTTTTTTTTTTTTTTTAAAGTAAGGAGTCTAAACATCAAACGATAAGCCTGCAGTAATCACCTATAATGAGCGTGGGTGCTAGAGTAGAAGAAGTAGGTGGAGGGTGAGCGGTGACTGGTGAAGACTGAATTGCTGCTCTGAAGGCAAACACCATGCCATGGCGGCCCCCTTGAGGCCTACCTGGTACATGTCCTATTATGCAAAGTAATTACATATTTGGTTGTTGTACAATATATACTAAAACTCCTAATTGCTTTTCCACATTCTCAAAAAACTACTTATTAATAATGAGAAACTAGTATAAGTACCTACATACAGAACATATTCTAAAATATGTTTATAGTTTTTGTGCAAAGTTAATACATTACACATGAATTGAAATTATCTTTTACTCTATAATATTTATACTTTTTTGAAAATAATGGTGTGCCTTTTAATATTCTAGTGAAAATGATTAGTGTTAAATGTAAAACATCTTATTAGGAAGTAAGATTGCTATAATATAATTTAAATCATCAAATCAGTTACAAATGTATTCACAGTGACAATATGATTACCTTGTTGATTAAGTTGAGCTACTGCAGCAGGCAATGTCGTGGACACCGCAACTGGAGCAACATTCATTCCAGAAATTTTTACTTCTGTACACTGATTCACAGGAACTATTGTAGAAACAGTTGTTGCAGTTGGTGTTAATGGAATTTCTGATATTGCTGGCAGTGGAGCTGTTAAATCTTCATCATCATCATCTGGATCTAATCTATGTTGCCGTAAAAAATGCAAATATTGGGGTGTTGGAGGTCTCTTCCTCCATGTTTGAAAATCCATTATATTGCCTCCAGCATGAAGAAAGAATAATTCTGATGCATTCTCTGCATATCTCTCTCTTATTGCACGCATCCTTTTCATTTTATGTTCCATAATTCTCCTTCTATAACCCATTGCGTCATCAGCAAGCATAGTATGTTTTTCAGTAGAATCTGTTAATTTCAACTTTTTTCTTGCAGGTGGTGAATGCACAGAAGCTTGAGAGGTTGGTGCAACAAACACATTACCAATAGAAGTTCGAACAAGTTTTGGAGATGTTGCTAAAACAACTTTAGGTGAACCCTGACGAGTAGGAGATGTAAGAGGTGAACTACTTGCACCTGCAACTCCCACACTACCTGCACGTGGTGGTGTACCACTGATATTAACAATTCTTGTAACACCAACTTGTTGAATGTTTGTATTTGTTGTTGCATTACTTGGTATAACCTGCAATCATATAAAAAAAAAAAACAAAAAGTCATTAAATTTTTATTATACAGCATTTATTATATATAAAATTTTATAAAAAATTATATATAAAAAAAAGTTACAAAAATTAGAATACACTAAAAAATATGCACCTGTGTAAGACCAGGGACCTGTGAAGTAATAACAAATTGCTGTCCAGCACCTGTAGTAAGGACATTAAGTCCTTGGGCAGTAGCAAGAACTTGTTGTAAATTAACAGTCTGTTGCGGTGCACCTCCATTGCTACCCCCATTATTTCCTCCACCCCCATTGAGGGGTGGTAAAATAGGTGCAGTCTGCTTATCACTCATTACACATTACACTATGATATAAAGTAATAAGAAATTATTATTAATAACTTTGTCATTTGCAATTGAAAAATGAAGGAACGAAACCATTTATCATTTGTAACAAAAAAAAAATAAAAAAAAAATGAAAATGATACATAAGAATAAAATATTGATAATATTTAAAGAAATATAAATGTATACAAACACATTACATTGAAACTGAAAAATATACTTCAATAGATAAATATAAATATATATTGTTACCAATAAATGTTAAATTGGTTCTTACTCAAAATCCATATTTTTGTATAATTCTATCTGTACCTTTAGATATCAAACCAACAATACAAATTTAAATAATTTCTAATTATATTAAAAAAATATATAAAACAAATATTTTTTATACTTTATAATAAAAGTAACTTTACTAAATGTGTTTGTTATTCTCATAAGTATCTTAGTAATAATGTATCAAGCATTAAATATTTTAATCTCTGTACCTTACATTTATCAAGCAAGCTTTTTTTTAAAACCTATATGTTTGCATTCAGAACAAATTAATAAAAAAAAACAAACAAATAGGGAAAAGAAAACAAACAAAATGAGCAAATTAAAAATTGAAAAGATATGAAAATAAATTGAAATTGTGCTTCTTTGTATTAAATTGAACATTTCTGTAACAATTACATATCTATTTTGCAATAAAAGAATAAACATATGAAATTGATAATGAGAGAAAAAGATGTATAAGAAACAACAAACTAAAGCTTCACAAATTACTAACAGTTTATTTTTCAATTATTTAAAATGTATATAAGCAATTTATTATTTAATTGTAGATCAAATATGTACATTTCAAGCTTATTCTAAGTAAAGTAATCTCAATGGTTCAAAATGAGAACGTTAATTGATTTGTGAAAAAAGCGCCGAAATCAAAATTTCTCCGTTGATCCAACTGATACACCACATTGGAATTTGTAAAACATGCGTATTGCGCAGAAGGAAAAACACCCTCAAAAATACGGCATCATGAGTAATAAGAACGTATCTACAATCAACCGAATAGTGAAATGAACGATGTCATTTAGAATATCAAAAGATTGCAACGAATACGC
Organism: Bombus difficillimus; assembly: GCA_014737525.1. Lineage (NCBI taxonomy): Eukaryota > Metazoa > Arthropoda > Insecta > Hymenoptera > Apidae > Bombus > Bombus difficillimus. Next base: position 4,283,450 of record JACXIT010000099.1, read on the forward strand.
AAACGTCCAATATATCAAGCATTCAGGGCGTTCAAGTCTTTTTATTAGAAAAATGTCAATTTATCTTAATGTAATAACGACAATCATCACACCAGTCTATCAGTTAAGCTTTTTAAGAGTGGAAACAGCTTTTCCGATCTTTTAAAGTGTATCGCTTTCCAAATAATACATTTTTCACAATTGCGTCAGTGGAGCCTCGCGGCGATACAAAGGAAATTTTTCGTCCGCCATGTTGGCGTTGGTCTGATAGGAGGGCGGACTTACCATACTGTAATCACAAAATTCTGCAACGTAGGTGAGCCATCCACAAAAATAATTGTTACACCCGTGATCGACAAGCATTAAATTGTAATTAGGTACTTCACGTAATGTACAGTGCATGAGCTATATCTAATATTTTACAGAACATTTTCGCTCGACTCGCTCAAGGACGCACACACTTCTAAACATGGCGACGGCTCCCGACAAATTTCGACCGCGACCAGATCTTGAGCTGCTCGCTACTTCACGTTTACACAAGCCACGGAGAGATGCCGCTCCAACTGGGCGCTGAATCTACGATTGGCCGAATAAAACCGGATACTTGGCAACGTGGCAGTATCAGACGTTCCCGATTGGTTACTAGTAAAAATATTAAAAGGGCTCGTTTTCCGACTAACAAATCAAATCAGCAACTATTATTTCCAAGTGTAAAACATGCATTCTTTACAATCTACCACTATATGGATTACAATGTGCATGAAACCTATTAATAAAAAGATACTACATGTTATTATATGTTGATAAGGATTGAAGATATATAAAAGCTTTATCGTATTTTGTAAAACAGTTTTATCTGATTATCTGTAAAATAAACAAATTTTTTAAAAAATGATCGCAAAACGGGCGCTCTTATGATGTTAAAAATATAGAAATTAAAAGATCTTGTAACAGTAAATCATTATTATTATCCTTCGGTAATAATTTTATACGATTGTATAGTAACCGACAAATATAGGCATACATTACATGTAGTATTACATCACTTTACATTCCTGGCATCGTGTAGAAAGCCGTTATCCAAATGTTTCGTTTAATTTATAATGCAAACAAACTAATATCATGAAACAACATATCTTTTAAAACATTTTCTCTTTTGCTTACAGCTACGCACCACGTGATTCGTGCATTATCTGTATATAGTATTTGGATAATTAAGTATTATATTTTTTCTTATTGTTTCTTGCTCTGACCATTATAGTTATTTATAAGAGAAAATGCCATACATATTATTAAAATACTTGTAAAAATATTTATGAATTTCATATTTTTAGTTGATAATATATTTATTCAATGGTAATGTTTTCTATTTTAAATATACACAATTTCTAAAGTATTATTAACACGGTGTATTTATTAGAATAATAAATTTCGATTAAGTTTCATACTAAGCGCAACATGGTCGCCGCGCTATATACACTTAAATATACCACGTGCTACTTATAACCATTATAATGTAACTACTATTAATGATACATGTAAAAGGAAGTTAAAAAAGAAGAAAATTGTACTTACTTTTTCGTTAACTCCTTCTGTGATTTTCTGTATCCGTGAATGTGCACATTTTCTATCCAAAATCGAAAAAATATATATCTATATGCTGAACACATGCGCAACTTCTCGTGATACAACGTATGCTAAACACATTTTCAAATGCAATGACACAGCCTCGATAAGTCTTTTCACAGAAAACCATAATTATATCCACGATAGATTTTGTGTGAATCATAATCGAATAATAAATGAAATTTCGTATACTTAAAGTTTGTGACACGTTTTTCTGATTCTACTCGATTCTACTATGCTCAACGAGATGCCCACGTGCGATACAGTACGTACAATCGTAAGAATGACGCTGAGGTCATTTCGGTACTCGGCGCATCATCTGTTGATTGCCTCTGTTACATTTACATTGATCTACGTAGTACGGGTGATAATGATTTAAAATTTTTACTTAAAATTAATAATAAAAGATAACAAATTTATTAAATTATTTTAAAACGATTATAGATTTTTATACGAATATTTTCAAATTCCATTATGTTTCGATTATGATTAATCATATATATCATGCAAAATAAAAAGTAGAGTTACAATATAAATAATAATGTTAACTTTCCGGAAGTTTGTAAATTTCAGTTTCGATTAATTTAAAAAGAAAATTACAAAAAAGATTATAATACAAAAGTAGGAAGTCTAAAGTATGATGTACAGAACTCGCGAATAGCGACAATAACGACTGAAGTACTGTTTATCTTAAATATGACAAAACTAAGTGCGGCCATAAATTCAAAATTATCAAGCTCTGTGATAGAACAATTAGAACGTCAACACATTTGTACTATTATACAATTTGTAGATGAGGATCCTGAAAGATTGGCACATTTTACAGGATTATCGTTCAAGGTATATATACAAGATTATTTATAAAAAAAATAATCGTAATAAATATTTCTGAATTAAATTTACTAATAAATAATAATTTTTATAAAATGTTAATTTTAAGGTTAAATTTACAGGACATAATTGAAATTAAGCAAAATATTTTAAAAAAGTTTGGAGGTATGATTAGAAATGCATTTGATTTATTTGAAATGGAACAGAATAATATAATTCCTACTAATTTATCAAGGTATATAAGTATGTTAAATACAAATGGCACTAATTGAGAAATTAATATTGAATTTGACTGATTAGTTTAGACAATCTATTAAAGGGTGGTTTATATTATGGTCAAATTTATGAAATATGTGGTGTATCTTCAAGTGGCAAAACACAATTATGCTTTGCAATTGCAACTAACATTGCACTGAAAACTAATAATATTGTACGGTACATTGATACAAAAAGGGATTTTTGTGGTCTAAAAATAGAACAAATTTTACTAAAACAGGATTTTAGTAAGCAGGTATATATAAATATAAAAATATAATTATGATTTAAAATGCCAGTAAAACACATTTCTATTTCAATCTTAGGTTATAGATGAAACTATGGAACGTATCAAAGTATGCTGTGTATACAGTATACATCAGTTGTTTAAAGTTTTATGCTTGTTAACAGTTAGTTTGAAAGAAGAAGGTGGAGAATGTCGTACTAGGATTATAATCATTGATTCTTTACCAGGAGTAATTTTTAAATTTTGTAAAGATCAAAAAATAGCAGTTGCTTTAAATCAGCTAGCAAA